>VDFB02373365.1:296175591-296563952 GCA_007258455.2 Sequoia sempervirens | reverse complement strand
AATCCTCTACCCTCTACCCTCAACACTAATCCTTGAACCCTTAAACCCACATAGTAAAATCTCTACCATAATCCCTCAGCCCTCTTGACCCTTAACCCCTCAATCCTTAAGCCCTAATCCACCAACCCTATATCCTCAATCCTATACCCTCTACCCTATACATTGGACCCTCGACCCTAATCCCTCAACACCTATACCCTCTACCCTATACATTGGACCCTTGACCCTAATCCCCCAACCCTATACCCTCAATCCTCTACCCTCAATCTTAAACCCTCTACCCTATAAACCCTTAAACACTCATCCCTAAACCCTAAACCTTCAAACCTTAAACCCTCAACCCTCAAGCCTTAAACCCTCAACCATTAAACCCTCAACCCTTAAACCCTCAACCATTAAACCCTCAACCCTTAAACCCTCTACCCTATACTCTCAATCCTCTACCCTCTACCCTCAACCCTAATCTCTTAACCATTAAGCCCTTAAACCCACTTAGTAAACTCTCTAACCTAATCCCTCAACCCTCTTGACCCTTAATCCCTCAACCCTTAAGCCCTAATTCCTCAAACCCTATACCCTCTACCTTATACATTGGACCCTTGACCCTAATACCCCAACCATATACCCTCAATCCTCTACCCTCAGCCTTAAACTCTCAACCCTTAAGCCCTCTACTGACTACCCTCTATCCTATAAACCCTTAAACACTCAACCCTAAACCCTCAACCCTTAAACCCTCTACCCTCTATCCTCAATCCTCTACCATCTACCCTCAACCCTAATCCCTCAACCCTTAAACCCTTAAACCCACTTAGTAAAATCTCTACCTTAATCCCTCAACCCTCTTGACCCTTAATCCCTCAACCATTAAACCCTAATCCCTAAATCCCTATACACTCTACCCTATACATTGGACCCTTGACCCTAATCCCCCAACCCTATACTCTCAATCCTCTACCCTTAGCCTTAAACCCTCAACCCTTAAACTCTTTACCCACTACCCTCTACCCTATGAACCCTTAAACACTCAACCCTAAACCCTAAATCCTCAACCCTTAAACCCTAAACCCTTAAACACTCTACCGTCTACCCTAATCCCTCAACCCTTAGACTCACTTAGTAAAATATCTACCCTAATCCCTCAACCCTTAAACCCTAATCCCTTAACCCCTATAAGCTCTACCCTATACATTGGACCCTCGACCCTAATTCCCTAACCCTATACCCTCAATCCTCCACTCTCATCCTTAAACCCTCAACCCTTAAACCTTCTACCCACTACCCTCTACCCTATAAACCCTTAAACACTTGACCCTCTACCCTATAAACCCTTAAACACTCAATCCTAGACCCTAAAAACTCAACCCTTAAACCCTAAACCATTAAACCCTCTACCCTCTACCCTCAACCCTAATCCATGAACCCTTAAACCCTTAAACCCACTTAGTAAACTCTCTACCCTAATCCCTTAACCCTTGAAATCTAATCCCTCAAACCCTATACCCTCTACCCTATACATTGGACCCTCAACCCTATACCCTCAATCTTCTACCCTCAACCTTAAACCCTCAAATCTTCAACCCTCTACCCGCTATCATCTACCCTATAAACTCTTAAACACTCAACCCTAAACCCTAAATCCTCAACCCTTAAACCCTAAACCCTTAAACACTCTACCCTCTACCCTCAATCCTCTACCCTCTACCATCAACCCTAATCCGTCAACCCTTAAACCCTTAAACCCACTTAGTAAAATCTCTACCCTAATCCCTCAATCCTCTTGACCCTTAATCCCTCAACCCTTAGACCCTAATCCCTTAACCCCTATGCACTCTACCCTATACATTGGACCCTCGACCCTAATTCCCTAACCCTATACCCTCAATCCTCCACCCTCAACCCTTAAACCCTCTACCCACTACCCTCTACCCTATAAACCCTTAAACACTCGACCCTAAACCCTAAACTCTCAACCCTTAAACCATCTACCCTCTACCCTCAATCCACTACCCTCTACCCTCAAACCTAATTCCTCAACCCTTAAACCCTTAAACCCACTTAGTAAACTCTCCACCCTACTCTTGACCCTTAATCCCTCAACCCTTAAACCCTAATCCCTCAACCCCTATACACTCTACCCTATACATTGGACTCTTGACCCTAATCCCCCAACCCTATACCTTCAATCCTCTACCCTTAGCATTAAACCCTCAACCCTTAAACCCTCTACCATATATCCTCTACCCTATAAACCATTAAACACACAACCCTAAACCCTAATCCCTCAACCCTTAAACCCTAAAACCTTAAACCCTCTACCCTCAATCCTCTATCCTCTACCCTCAACCCTAATCCCTAAACCCTTAAACCCTTAAACCCACTTAATAAACTCTCTACCCTAATCCCTCAAACCTCTTGACCTTTAATCCCTCAACACTTCAATCCTAATCTCTCAACCCCTATACCCTCTACCCTATACATTGGACCCTCGACCCTAATCCCCCAACCCTATACCCTCAATCCTCTACCCTCAACCTTAAACCCTCAACCCTTAAACCCTTAAACCCTCTACCCACTACCCTCTACCCTATAGACCCTTAAAGACTCAACACTAAAACCTTAAACCCTCTACCCTCCACCCTCAATCCTCTACCCTCTACCCTCAATCCTCTACCCTCAATCCTCTACCCTCTACCCTCAACCCTAATCCCTCAACCCTTAAACCCTAATCCCTCAGCCCCTATACAATCTACCTTATACATTGGACCCTCAATCCTAATCCCCCAACCCTATACCCTCAATCTTGTACTGTCAACCTTAAACCCTCAACCCTCAACCCTTAAACCCTCTACCTGTTGGACACTAGGAATATTGAGAGGGGGGTGAATCAGTGTTTGACAATATTTGATTTTCAAACCAGATCGTAAACCATCAACAACAATAATTAAACCCTCAATAGCATTCACAACATATAAATAGAAGGAAACATGCATACACATTATAGAACACTATAACACAAGAATTTTTATGTGGAAACCCTATTAGGGGAAAAACCATGGTGGAGATTAATCCACAAAGTATACTTTGTTAAAAGTATGATGAAAGGGGAATGCACTCAAGCATTCAGGAATGCTTCCTAGAGCTCACTGCCTTACAAAGTATATTTGGTATTACAAAAAAATGTTGAATTGAGAGTATAGCATCTATGAATTCTTGGAATCAATTCCAATTAAGCTCATAATCAGATTCAAGATCTTTTGACCAGTTCACACTTATGCTATACTATGCTCTGCTCTCCTATAGAAACCCTTCTATAGCATAAAAAAAATTCACTCAAAAAGATCTTATGAGATTAGCCCATACAGTTGTTCTGCACTTTTTCACACAAAATTACTTCACTCGATATCTCAAAATGATTTTTTGATCTCCTTTATATATCCACTAACAAGAATTTTTATTATATTTCAGCTTCAAAACAAAATATAATATTCTTTCCCACGTCGGCTCAAATCACTAATTAAAATTGATGCATACCCTCACAAGTTGGCTAGACTATAGTATAGACCCAAATAAAAATTCCAAACATAAGAAATGTTTAAACACATACTCCTTATACATCTGTGACACACCATACACAACAGGTTGGCTAGAATGAGAAAATAAACAATAAATCATTCTACTGAATCTCTTAACTTGTACTCTGACTAATGAAACACCATAAAACTTTCCAATAGGATAGCATACATGTTGAAAAAGCTTCCCTAGGGATCCACACCACAAAATAGTGATCTAGTGAAGGATTTAGATAAACTTATCAACCAAATACCATGTGCTTCATAGTTTATGTTGGTAGATTACATAATCTTACTTCCCTTGCTAGTAGGAGCAACTACAACACTGCAGACCATGCTGCTAACTCCAGTTTCCATCAATGATAGAACAAGAAGCCAAAAACAATCTCTCCAAGCCATATGCCAACAATCTCTCCCTTTTGCATTGATGGCAACACTTAGCGAAAAATGACTAAGTGTCAAAACTCAAAAACCAAAATTACTTCTCCTTAGGATGTCGAGGCATTTTTCATTGCATTTTGTCCCCCTTTGACATCAATGAAAAAGCTTCTACTATATTCACTGCACTTCTTTCCTTCAAATTTCTTCTATTCTCTCCCCTTTAGCAAAATAGAGAGTTCGATCAAAATTTGGAAATCTGCTGCACAAATCAAAAGATTATTTTATACTTAACTTTCATTTCCGGAAGAGATTTTTTCCATGAGTCCATTGCAATCCCAATAGCTATAATCAAGTTGTTATTCTCTGATGTCTTATTGATAATCTAGACAATGGGTTCAAGAATAGTGATGGCATAATTCAAATTTTTTTATTTCTTTAAAATTTTAATCATTTGCTCTAGCTTGCATTCGGTATGATCTTTTACTTTCCAAAAAGCATCTATAAGAGTATTTTTGGCATAGTGAACCTTTGCATGCTCAACTTGTAGACCATGAATCCTCTTCTTAACTTCTCCATCCTTGTCCAAAAACATATTGTAATCTTTCCCAATTCTAATAAGCTCATTCTCAATTTCCTGCAACTTGTCCTTGTATTTTCCAACCACATGAGGCCACCTAAGATAGTAATTAAAGATATTATTGGATGAATCAATGCATTGTCTTAGCACATTCATTTTCTTCTTCAGTTTAGCAAGAGATAGTCAAAACTGCATCTTCAAATGAGAAATTATTTCCTCCTCTTTTATGTTTAGAGGCACAAAGTCCATAGCCTCCTTGATACCCTGAATTAGCTCATCTGGAAATATATTCTACAGACTCTCTAGTTCAATGTTGTTGTCAACACAATATCTTCCTAGAGTGTCCTCAATGACATCCTACTCATAAGATGGTCCATTCAACCATATATTAGTTATCTTTTGCATTCCATCCTCATCCTAGATAATTTGCAATATCTTTTCTTTAAACAGAGCACCTTCTTCATCACTCTCTTCTGCAATTTCCACAATAGGTTCAAGTAGTTTTTGTTCTTCTCTTGGAGCATATTCCTTAGAGTCTTCATCGAATATATCCATAACCAACTGTTCTTTACCTTTTGCCTCAACTTTTGTTGACTTGGGTGCCAGAGGAGTGACACCAACTAATTCTCTTTCTCTCTTTTTCTTTTTCTTTGCCTTACCAGAGGATGATCCGACTTCAACTATTTTTACCGGTAGAGGAATAACACTTGCAGCAAAGGTTTCTAACAACTTCCTAGAAAAGTTTTTATAAAAAATTTCACCATTTTCAAAAGAGTTGAAATGTTCAAAAATTTGCTTACAGATTGGTATATTTCCTTTCCACACCATATTATCATTCAGAGGCAAGCAATTCAGGAAATACATCATAATGCATATAGCTAGGGTACCAAACCTAAAAGAGTAGCCTATATCCTTGGTCAACTGTACATTCTCCAACAATTGATATTTCATCAAACTACATAGGTCAAAGTATTCATCTTTAGTTATCATTTTGTGAGTGATATACAGTGCACCTACTGAGGTTGGTCCTTCTCTATTTCTGAAGAATCCTTCATATGAGATTCCATGTGCAACATACCTTGATAACAAATCTTTAATTGATGCAATTATCAGAGCACTCTGATCTCCCCTTATTCTAGTTAGGGCTTTGACCTCAACATTTTGAATCAATTTCTTCTTCAGAATATCACCAACTTCGCACAAACTTGTTAGATTTCTGATTATATCCTTAGATATTTGATGGGGTTTATCCAGAGTAGGATATCACCATCTAATTTGTTCAAGATAAACCAAAACACTTCCGCATTGACGAAATGAGGGAATTCATTCCAAACTCTTGTGTTTTGTTCCTCCAAGCATTTTCAATTTGACAGCATACTATATTCATCTAAAGTTACTAGTCCTTAGATTTGCTTCATTTTCTGTACTGAGCAGGGTTCTACTAATGACCAAATAAGTATGAATTTGTTGAGCAACATGAATACCTAGTGAATTCACCACTAAAATGACTTTTCACTCCAAATTTTTTCTAAAAAGGTTCTCCAATTGTTCTTCTTCAGCCCACGGTGACAAATTATGGTTCCAAATGCCCTTTTATAACTTCACCTACTTAACTTCCTCATTAAATTTGTTTCCCTAGAAGTTTTGGTTACACTATGAACTCAAACAGCAAGTGAAGAATCCGACTTCGGACTTTCAATATTTCATCCAACACAACAAATGATTATAGATACATTTGTCAAAGAGTAACACAATTGTTGACGACATCCAGTGATTCAGAGCCAACTATACATAGGGGGACAAAGTTTTTTTCATGAGAAACTCCCCTAGGCATCTGGCCTAAAGTCAATTGCTGGAAGAATTACAGGAGGGAGCTTCTGGTACAACCTTATTGGCTTCATCAAATTCATTTTTCTTTACCCACGTCTTCTTCATATGATCTCTTATTTCTTCTACGGACGCTTTTTCCTTTCCTTTGTTGTCTATCTTTGAATTTCTCCCTTGATAAACTAGACCTCTTTTATTCATGTTTTTGTTCCTATAAAATCTTGCAATGTGCACAAAATTTTTGTAATTGTAGCATACCACATTTTTCTATCTATACCATCCATTCCATTGATTTCCTCTTGATCTGCATTGATTAGCAACATGTCCAAATCTTCCATAGGTATAGGAAGTAATGTTACTTGCACTAACATACATACTTCTGCATTCTACTGACTTATGACCAAACTTCTTGCATTTAAAAAACTGACCAAAAAATGATTGGGGTGCTAAAGTTTATCTTTCTTCTACACTGAGAAGCCATATGTCTAAATTTATTACAAACAAAGCAATATCCATTAAATTTTTGAGCATTGGGTTGCCTTACTAGATGTCTTTTGCCTTTGTTCTTCTTTCAGGGTTCTTCTGTTCAGATCTAGAACTCTCTCCCTTCTCATAGCCAAGACCTTGCTTATCATTTGTATCCTTTTGTCCCTTTGTTATCTCATCAAGCTTAGCAGAAATTATCCTAAACTTCTCCTTGAATTCATTTGCAGTAGTAATCTCATTTATGAGAATAACTACATGTCTCTCAAGTTCTTGTTCATTGTTTCTAGATTGTTGTAGCTCAATTTCTAGCTGAATGAATCCACTATTAATTCTGCTACATTCTTCTGATTTTTCTTTCTTTCATTGTCTCTTTGGTTAACTTTATTGTCATAGATTCCATTTCAAGCTTTAGAGCAACATTGTCTTTAGCAATCTTTTCACATTCTTCTATTATTTCTCTTAGGGTTTGATTCAGATGGACATCATCCAAGCCTTTAATTTCTTTTTGCTTCAACTGGTCACATAGTTCCTTCCTCTTTTCTCATGACTCATTTATTTTATCCTTTAGGGATTGAATGATTTTTTTGGCAGCCACAAGATTTTCTTTTAGTTCCATGACCTCTGCTTTATATTGATCGAGATCATCAAGTGCCACCATAAGCTATTGTTGAAGACCACCAACATCCATTGTAATTCAAGATCCACCTCAAGCTTTTAAACTTTAGAAGAGGAACCAGCTTTGATACCAATTGTCGGACACTAGGAACACTAAGAAGGGGGGTGAATTAGTGTTCAACAATATTTGATTTTTAAACTATATCTTAAACCATCAACAACAATAATTAAACCCTCAATAACATTCACAACATATAAACAAAAGGAAGCATAGATACACATTAAAGAACACCATAACACCAAGATTTTTACGTGGGAACCTTGTTAGGGGAAAAACCATGGTGGAGATTAATCCACAAAGTAGACTCTGCTAAAAGTATGATCAAAGGGGAATGCACTTGCATTCAAGCACATTTCCTAGAGCTCACTTCCTTACAAAATATATTTGGTATTACAATAAAATTTTGAACTGAGAGTATAACATCTATGAATTCTTGGAATCAGTTCCAATTAAGCTCATAATCAGATTCTGGATCTTTTGACCAGTTTGCACTTCTGGTTTGCTCTGCTATGCTCTCCTATAGAAACCCTTCTGTAGCATAAAAAAAATCTCTCAAATAGATCTTCTAAGATTAGCCCATATAGTTGTTCTACAATTTTTTTCAAAAACTCACTTCACTCTATATCTCAAAATGATTTTCTGATCTCCTTTATATATCCACTAACAAGAATTTTTATTATATGTCAACTTCAAACCAAAATATAATAGTCATTCCCATGTCAGCTCAAATCACTAATTAAAATTGATGTGTACCCTCACAAGCTGGCTAGACTATAGTAGGGAATCAAATCAAAATTCCAAACATAAGAAATAGTTAAACACATACTCCTTATACATCCACAACACACCATATGCAACAAGTAAGATAGAATGAGAAAATAAACAATAAATCATTCTACCGAATCTCTTAACTTGTACTCTGACTAATGCAACACCACAAAAATTTCCAATAGGATAGCATACATGTTGAACAAGCTTCCTTGGGGATCCAAACCACAAAATGGTGATCCAATGAAGTATTCAGATCAACTTATCAACTAGATACCATGTGCTTCATATTTTCTATTGGTAGATTACAAAATCTTACTTCCCTTGCCAGTAGGAGCAACTACAACATTGTGGACCATACTATTGACTCCAATTGCCATCAATGACAACACAAGAAGCCAAAAACAATCTCTCCAAGCCATATGCCAACACTACCCTCTACCCTTTACCCTATACATTAAACACCCAACCCTTAATCCTCAACCCTCAACCCTTAATCCCTCATTCCTCAACCCTCAAATCCTAAACCCTCAACCCTGATACCCTCTACCCTATACATTGGAATCTTAACCCTAATCCTTCAACCATATGTACCCTCAACCCTAATCCCTCAACCTAATATCCTAATCCCTCAATCCTATAGGTCATCAACCCTATACCCTATATTCTCAACCCTCTACCCTATACACTGGATCCTCAACCCTCATATATCTATGTCCCTCCCTCCCCTTCTCTCCTTCTCTCTATCCATCCATCCCTCCCTCTCTACCCTAAACCCAAAACCATTAAACCCTTAAACACTCAACCCTAACTCTCAACCCTCAACTGTTAAACCATAAACCCTTAAAACCTCTACCCTCTACTGTCTACCCTCAACCCAATACCCCCTACCCTAAACCCTAATCCCTCAACCGTTATACCCTTAAATCCAAGAAAATTCCCTACCCTAATACCTAAACCCTCAACCCTTAAAACCTCTACCCTCTACCCTCAATCCTTAAACCCTAATCCCTCAACCCCTATACCCTATACATTGGACCATCAGCCCTAATCCCTTGACCCTATACCCTTTACCCTCAATCCTCTACCCTCAACCCTCGACCCTCAAACCTCAACCCTCAACCCTTAAACCATAAACTTAAACCCTCTACCTTCTACCCTATACATTAAACCCTCAACCCTCAATTCTCAACCCTCAATCCTTAATCCCTCAACCCTCAATCCTTAAACCCTAAAACCTCAACCCCTATACCCTGTACCCTTTACATTGGACCCTCAATCTAATTCTTCAACCATATACCCTCAAACCTATACCCTAAATCCTCTACCCTCAACCCTAAACCCTAAACCCTAAACCCTTTAAACCTAAACCCTTAAACCTTCTACCCTATACCCTCAACCCAATACTCTCTACCATTGACACTAATCCATCAACCCTCAAACCTTAAACCCTAATAC
The DNA here is from genome assembly GCA_007258455.2 of Sequoia sempervirens. Classification (NCBI taxonomy): domain Eukaryota; kingdom Viridiplantae; phylum Streptophyta; class Pinopsida; order Cupressales; family Cupressaceae; genus Sequoia; species Sequoia sempervirens. Next base: position 296,554,207 of record VDFB02373365.1, on the reverse strand, counting down.
CCTATAAACAATAAACCCTAGAGGTCCTCCACCCTAATCCATCAACCCTATACCCTCAACCCCTGTCACTTTCTCTCTATCTATACATCTCACCTCTCCCTCCCTCCCTCTCTCCTACCCTCTCTAATTGTCTCTATCTACCCTCTCCCTCTTTCTATGTACCTCTCATTCAATCAATCCCTACCACACTATCTCACTCGTTCTATCTATCTCTCTCTATCTCCCTCCCACTCTCTGTTGGTGTAATTGATATTTAATTACACTTGCATAACTTTACTTAGGTAATATTTAATTCCTAGGTTTATTATTCTCATTCTTATCTTGTTGCTCAAGATAAGATTAGGGTTATGCATCTTTGCTTTTATAAAGCAAATCATATCTTGTAATTAAGAATTCCTAAATAATAAAATTTTGCACATATTTTGCAAAGCTCTACTTTTTTCTGATTTTCTCTTCCATGGAAGGCTTTTCTGGTTTTCATTTCAGATCTTGGTTTCTAACATGGTATCAGAGCCTTGATTTGCAACCCCTTCTCAGATTTTTGAGAAAATCATTGCAGAGTTCGTTGGGGATTCCTCGAGGGTATCATGCCTTGAGTTCATTTATGAGGCGTTTTGGATCAGATCGGGCCTCACCATTAGATTCAAAGCACTGGAAAAAGTCAGGATTGGCTTTTATTTTGTAGATTTTGGTCATTGTTTGCCAAATCTGTGAGGGTTTCAAGCTGGGAGATTTTTTGCAAGTTCTTGAGGTAGCTAAATTTTTGGAGCATTTTGGGCACAAACGGAGGTCACCATCGCGTTCGTAGTAGCCAAAAACCCTAAGAACTTTCATTTCATTAATTTTGGTGAAAGTTGATTTTGAGGCAAAAAAATTTTGCTAGGGAGGTCATATGGCCTCCCCAGGATGCACTTTGAGGCACGCTTTTCAAAAAAAATTGAAAAACACGCTTTATTTCTTGTGCATGCAATAGAAAAATCAACAGTTGTCAGATGACCACCATTCATCCCCAAGCATCCACTACAGTGCCGCCTTGTAGCAACCTCTACCAGTCCGCCACCAAGCCTCCAGCCCCCACGAGCCCCTCTGCACTCCACCCCGGTCACATGGAGGACCGGGGGCCTTCCGTCTAGCCCTCGCGGGCTCTACTTAGCTCTGTCGGTGGTCCTTTGGAGGACTGTGTGCTATGCACTTAGCCCCTGCAGCCTTCCAGCTCCCTGTGTGGTCCTATGGAGGACCAAGGGCTCCATCCCAGCCCTCATTCCGCTAGCCCCTAGTCGCGCACATGACCAAGGGCTTTTTTTTTTTAAGCCCCTGGGCTGCCTGTAGGCCTTATTGGCCTTTCTGGAGTTGTTTTCACCAAATCGTGCATATTTTTTGCGTACGATCTCTTTTCTTCATAAACGAGATACCATTGGAAAGATAATTCTGATGCTGATCTAGTAGTGTAGGTATTTTTACCATATTTTTCTCCATCTTTATTTTTCAGGTCCTTTAACTCAGATGAAGTTTTTTTTCACTTCAGAGGGCATATCTTTTGACTTGGTGATCCTTTTTTCATCATTCTTGTGGCATTGGAAACCTAGTTCAGTCCTCTACATAGATTTGAGGTCTATTTTTATTTTATATTTATGCATGTTTGTATGCTATCATTTTACAATCATTGGGTTATTGTAATAAATGAATTGAGATAAAGTTCCATCAGGGAGGTTTCTTGCATAATAATCTGATTAGAGTGTGCATGCACTTTGATCTCCATCTTCATTTTGTTTTGATGGAAACTGGCATGAGTTTATCTAGTTTCTTAGTTTCTTTTGGACACATCTTCTCTGAGCTTGACACATATCAGATTCACATTGGTTCACACTTTAGATTGAGAGCCTATGGTTAATGATCTGCATTGGATCCATCTTAGTTTGAGGGCCATGTTTTTATGGTTAATGTTCCAGTGTCTTCATGGTACTTGTTCCTATGGAAGAGTTTTAGTCATAGTTTGGAATTGGCATCGAGATACACAGTTTCCAAATTATGTCATCATTTCATCTACTATTTCTTCATAGATTCTAGGGTTGTTCTAGTTTATGAGTTTTCTAGTGTTCTGTGGCATCGGGTTTGCTGTCACATTATTATGATTCCATTTTTGGTTTCAGTTGTAGAAAAAAGTATCTTTCCTTGCTTGTCAGATTGCGGTTCTAGTGTTACTCCATAGTATTCTTCCAGTGCTTCTTTGCAGCAGTCATCTAATTGTAGGGGGTTTTTGTCCCACTGGGTTTTCCTTCTCTACCTCATTATTCCATTTGTAGTTGGGTACCTGATCAGGCCTTGTTTCTGAGACCCATTCATGCCTTCTTGCATTCATCTTAGTTTTAGGTGCATGCTTTTTTAGTCTCCCTAAGTTGCACTTATGGGGGGATGTTGGTGTAATTAATATTTAATTACACTTGTATAACTCTACTTAGGTAATATTTAATTCCTAGGTTTATTATTCTCATCCTTATCTTGTTGAGCTATCTTATTGCTCAAGATAAGATTAGGGTTATGCATATTTTCTTTTATAAAGAAAATCATATCTTGTAATTAAGAATTCCTGAATAATAATATTTTGCACATCTTTTGCAAAGCTCTTCTTTTTTCTGATTTTCTCTTCTGTGGAAGGCTTTTCTGGTTTGCATTTCAGATCTTGGTTTCTAACACTCTCTCCCACTCCCTCTCTCTCCCTCTCTCTCATGTATCTTCGTCCCACCTCCTCTCTCTCTCAGGTCTCTCCCTCTGACAACCTACCTAGGTAACTCTCTCTCTCTCTCTCCTCTCTCTATCTATCCCTCCCACCCTACCTAGATAAGTCCCTCTCACTCCACCCCCCTCTTTCTCTCCCTCTATTAAGTCACTCCCTCCACAAACTCTCCATCTCTCAAGTCTCTTAGTCACACTCCCTCTCTCTCCCACTTCGTCCCTCTCACACTCCCTCTCAATACCTATCTCTCAAGTCTCTCCCTTTGGCACCCTACCTACATAACTCTCTGTTTCTCTCTTTCTCTCTCTCTCCCCCCCACTCTCTCTCTCCCTCTCTCAATTCTCTCTCTTTCCCACCACTCCTCTCTCTCTCACTCCCTTTATCCCTCCCACCCTACCTAGCTAAGTCCCTCTCACTCCAACCCCTTCTCTCCCACTCCCTCTCTCTTAAACTCTCACTTTATCCCTCTCTCCCTCTCTCCCCCCCCCTAACACTCTCAAGTCTCCCCCTTTAGCACCCTACCTACATAGCTCTCTCTTTCTCTTTGTCTCTCTCTCTCCCCTCTCTCTCCCACCTCCCCTCTCTCTCTCTCTCACTCCCTTTATCCCTCCCACCTTATCTAGCTAAGTCCCCCTCACTCCAACCCCCTCTCTCCCACTCCCTCTCTCTTAAACTCTCACTTGCACCCCCTCTCCCTCTCTCTAGACTCACCCTCTCTCTCTCTCTCTCTCCCTCTCCCCCTCCCCCTCCCTCTCCCTCTCCCACCCTACCTAGACAACTCTAGATCTCTCTCTCTCTTAAAATTATCCCTCCCTCTAAAGACATGCATACAAGCATAATACATATGTACATGCACGTATATAAAATCTTACATACTAGTAGTCATACATACAATATACATGTATTGATACATATAGGAATACATACATACATACATACATACATACATACATGACATACCAGCATACATGTGCATACAGACATATAAATATATAAAAATACATTCAATATTCATTTAACATAAAGCAAGACATAATGCGAGCACATTATACCACACTCGCATTATATCTTGCTAGGCATTCTCCTCACAAACAAAAAAACCATGTCAAAATTGACATATAACGTGAGCGCATTATAACGCACTCACATTATATCTTGTTTTGGGAATCCCCAAGCCTTGGGATTGGTATTTTCCTTGGAATACCAAACCAAAGGCTTGGAGGGCATTCCCAATGACCAGAGACATGTTTTTACAATTTCTACAATATTTCACATAATCGTGTTCGTGCTCACCATCAGGATTGCATGTGGTTCAATATCAAACAAATCAAACATCTGGGTAATGTTAGGTTCTATCTTAGCTATCCAACAATGTAATTTTTTTCACTTTTTGACAATGTTAAGCCATTCATCCATAATTTTGTTTGTTTGTATGTCTCTTTTTTGGCAAAAATTAGTGTTTGGTGTTTTTTTTTTATAAATTAACTGCTCATCAAAATTCCAAATAAATTACATTTTTAGAAACTAGACTACAGTCTACAATTTTATTTTTACTTTTGAAATTTCAAATAGTTTCCAAAATTTGTAGGGGTAGCAAGGCGAAAATTCTATTTTTCAGGAAGTGTCCACTTCAAAAATTAGTAAAAAAGAAAATATTCGTTAAAAAATTATAAGAAAAATTGTGCATCAAATACATATTGTTAGCTAACTTCTGACTATAGTGATTTTAAAAATACTAAAAAAAAGTTCACTGTATGAGGGTCGTACAAGAGTTGTTATGTTATGTTTTTATGACAAAAATAGCACCAATTTTTGTAAGTCCCTCATTTGAAACCCTTAATCTCAACCATTTTCAAAATAAATTAGTAGTTTAGAAAGTAGACTCAGGGCACTTGAATCCTTCTTTTTGTTCCATCTCAAAATTTTGAGTGTAAGTATCCTCAATTTCACGTCCAAGGTCAGTATTTGCTGATTTCAGAAGAAAAGTGGCCACTTAATCCCCCTTTATGGGAACCATCTTCGTGCACTTACCATTTTCCTCCAAAATCCATGTGGCTTCTATTGTGTAACTCTTGCTGCATGGTCCAAACTATTCTTTCTAAGGACCCTCCTACCGTGACTGCACTAGATTGGTATCAAAGCAAGATTCATTCCGTGAGAGATCATTAGAGTTTGCAAAGTCTTGTGGAAGATTTGTTGTGGGGTGGCAGACTGAGGATCTGACTTGTAGCTGTAGAGGACTTGTGTAAGGATGGCAAGAAGAAGAAATGGCAGAGGAAATGGAGCGTGCAGAAATGCAGACCCAACTATAATAGAAATGTTGAGAGGAATTGTTGCTAGATTAGAAGCAGTCAAGATGGCCCAGAGGAGAGGTCAACCAGTTGATGATGTGAGTGATGAAGAGGTAGAAAAAATAGGAAGAAAGGGAAAGAGTACATCAACCTAGCCTAGATCAAGGAGAAGAGAGGTTCATAAGAGCCCTAACCAGAGTAAATACTAAACCAAATTTCAATCCACCGGATTATAGTGGTAAGTCGGATTCAAATGAATTACTTGATTGGATAATGGAGATGGAGAAGTATTTTGATTTTGAAGGTACCATCAAAGACAAGAAGGTGAAATTCACTTGTACAAAGTTGAAAGGACATGAATCCCTTTGGTGGGAACATTTATAGAAAGATAGGCAAAGAAGAGGAAGGGAGAAGATAAAATCATGGGATTAGATGGTGAATAAGTTAAAGATGAAGTTTATGCCTGCAGACTATCAGATTAGTCTATTCTAGATGTTGCAAAATTTGATGCAGACGGAGTCAAGTGTGACAGAGTATATTGAGGAGTTCTACAAGTTGAATATCAGATCCAAAAATTCATAGGATGAGGTCAAGCAAGTAGCCAGATATGTTAATGGCTTGAGGCCATATATATAGGATGAGATCAGTTTGATCAAGTTGTTGAGTGTGGAAGAGACATATCAATGTTCCCTAAAAACATAAGAGAAGCTAAATAAAATACATGAGCAGAGACAAAGAGGAAGAAATTTTATCGGAGGAGGAAGAGGATCTTTTGTAGATGAGAATAAAGATAAGTCAATAAGAATGATAATTCATACCGTAGAGATGATATAAACTCTTACCAGAGAGGAGGATATGGTGGTTACCGAAATGAAGGTTATAGAAAAAATGATAGAGGATAGGAGAAAAGAGTATTTAGGGGAACTTGTTTTAAGTGTGGTTGAGAAGGACATAGAGCATTTGAATGTAATCAAGGAGAGACAAGCATAAAGATAGATAATAGTAGAAGAACAACCTTTGCTGAGGAGGACCATACTAGATCATCTAATAAATTAGAAGAGGGAGAAGTGTTGGTGAACATAAGAGTATTGTGTCAAAGTGAGATGGAGCAGGAATCATTGAATAGAAAGAATTTGTTCCAAACCAGATGCAAGGTAGTTGGTAAATGTCATAGAGTGATTGTTGATAGTGGAAGCTCTGAGAACTTGGTTTCTAAAGAAATGGTGACCAACTTGAAGTTGGAAAGACTAAAACACCTGAAACCCTATAAGATAGCATGGATTCAAGATGAGCTTAAGATATTGGTAAGTGAACAATGTTTGGTGAAATTGAAGATAGGAAATTATCATGATGAAGTTTTGTGTGATATCATGTGTATAGATGTATGCCATGTTTTTTTGGGAAGGCCTTGGAGATATGATAGACAGGTTGTTCATGATGGAAAGAACACATATACCATTGTTGCTAATGGGATGAAACAAACATTGTTTCCATTGGAGGATGTTCCTAAAGTTGAGGTTTGTACGAATGCTAGAATTTTTTTGGTTGATGGAAGGAGATTTCTGGATGGACTAAGACATGAGTACATGTGCTATGCCTTGATTCCTAAGAAGGTTGAAGATTTGAAGCATGTAGAACAACTGAAGGAGATAAAGAAGTTGTTGGTAGAATATGAAGAGATCATTTCATATAATGTACCTGATGGATTGCCACCTATGAGGAGTATTGGTCATTACATGGATTTTATTCCTAGAACTAGTTTTCTTAATAAAGCAACACACTGGATGACATCGATAGAGAATGAAGAGTTGAATAGACAAGTGCAAGAATTGTTGAGGAAGTGTTTGATTAGATAAAGCTTAAGTCCTTGTGCAGTATCTCCTATGCTAACACCTATGAAGGATGGAGAATGGAGGATATGTAGAGATTCTATATCTATAAACAAAATTACAGTGAAGTATAAATTTCCTTTGCCCCAGATGGATGACATTATGGATTGTATGAATGGAGCTAAATAATTTACAAAGATAAATTTGAAGAGTGGATATTGTCATATCAGAATAAGAGAAGGGGATGAGTGGAAGAAAACATTCAAGACAAATGAAGGATTGTATGAGTGGTTGGTGATGGCTTTTGGACTAAAAAATGCATCGAGTACTTTCATGAGGCTGATGAATGAGGTATTGAAGAAATTCTTGTGTAATTTTGTTATTGTCTATTTGGATGACTTCTTGACTTTTAGTAAGACTACAAAATAACATTTGTTGCATATAAGACACGTTTTGAAGAGGTTGAGAGAAGAGCAATTGTTCATAAACATTAAGAAGTGTAGTTTCATGAAGGAAGAATTGGTATATCTGGGATTTGTAATATCTGAGGATGGATTGAAGTTGGATCCTGAGAAGGTAAGAGCAATTTTTGAATGGCCTACACTAGAAATAATTGGATAGGTAAGATCATTTCATGGATTGGCTAGTTTCTACCGAAAGTTCATTAGGAATTTCAGTTCTATTTGCAATCCTATGATAAACATTGAGAGGGGATAAGAATGCTTTTAGGTGGACATCTAGAGTAGACCAAATTTTTGAGTTGTTGAAACAAAAGGTGACTAAGCAGCCTATGTTTGTGTTACTGGACTTTAATAAGGTATTTCAGGTAGATAGTGATGCAAGTGGAAATGCAATTAGAGTAGTATTAAGTCAAGAAGGAAGACCAATAGCTTATTTTAGTGAGAAATTGAATGATGCTAGGAGAAGGTATTTAGTGTATGACCAAGAATTTTATGCCATAGTTCAAGCCTTGAAGAAGTGGAGAAATTACTTGTTGCCTAAGGAGTTTGTGTTGTATACAGATCATCGGGGATTACAATATTTAAACAATCAAGGTAAGTTGAATCAGATACACATGAGATGGGTGGAATTCTTGTAGAGTTGTACTTTTGTTTTGAAAATTAGGAGTGGAAAGTCAAATATATTTGTTGATGTTTTGAGTAGGAGAAGGAATTTACTGGCAGAGATGAGAGTGGAGGTATTAGGCTTTAACAAATTGAAGAACTTGTATGAGGAAGATGCAGATTTTGTAGAACCTTGGAGAGATTGTAAAGAACCAGTCTTGGAGGATAGGATTCAATGGTTGGATTATTTCATTCAGGAGGATATGTTGCTCAGAGGGAATTAGTTGTGTATACCCTAGAGTTTAATGAGGGATAGCTTGTTGAAAGAAAGACATAGTGGAGGATTGGCATGACACTTTGGAATTGATAAGACAGTATCATTGGTAAGTTAGAATTACTTTTGGCCATGGATTCATAAGGATGTTAGGAAATCTATGTAGAGTTGCAAAGTTTGTCAAGTTGCAAAAGGGAGTAGTCAAAATTTTGGATTGTATAAGCCTCTGATAGTTCTGGAGAGACCTTAGGAGGATATCAGCATGGAATTCATACTTGGCTTGCCGAAGACACAGAGAGGTAATGATTCTATATTTGTGGTGGTGGATAGATTTTCTAAAATGACACATTTCATACCTTGTAAGAAGACAACAAATGCAGTACATGTAGCAGACTTTTTTTTCAAGGAAGTGGTCAAATTGCATGGATTACCTAGGAGTATTGTTTCAGACAAAGATACAAAGTTTGTTGGTTACTTTTGGAGGACACTTGGGAAGAAGTTAAAGACAAATTTAAAGTTTTTTTCTACTTTTTACCCATAGAATAATGGACAGACAGAAGAGGTAACCAAGAGTTTGGGAAATTTGTTGATATGTTTGGTTGGGGAGAAGACCAAAAGTTAGGATTTAGTCCTTTCACAAACAGAGTTTACTTACAATAACTCAGTAGATAGGAGTACTAGAAAGACACCTTTTGATATTGTTACTAGAATTCATCCTAGAGGTATATCAGAGTTGCGAGACATCAGTAAGGAAGATAAAAGGAGTTCATAAGTAGAGGAATTTGAAGAACATATGAAGAAAGTGCATACTCAAGTAAAGTAATAATTGGAAGATATGAACTAGAAGTATAAGGAGTGAGTAGATGAAAATATGAGACATAATGAGTTCAAAGTTGGGGATGAAGTGATGGTGTATTTGAGGAAGGAAAGATTTCCAATTGGCACATTCAATAAGCTCAAGATGAGGAAGTTTGGACCTTGTAATATTTTGAAGAAATTTGATTTAGGAAATGCATATGAAGTAGAGTTACCAGATGGCATGGATATATCACCTATATTCAACATTGCAAATCTACATCAGTACCATGAAGCAAAATTCAGTGAAGAAAGTAAACAAAAATTAGAGAAATAGTTTCCTAAACAATAATCAGATGAGATAGAAGAGATTTTGGATATCAAATATGGGAAGAAAATGTGTGGAAGATAGTACAAATAATATTTGGTGAAGTGGAAAGGAAGACTAGTAGAAGATTCTTCTTGGATTTCTTAGGTTGAGGTAGACTGTATTGGTTTTCCTTTAGCCCCAACAAAGTGAGGGACTCACTTTTCAAATAACCCTGGATGTATGATGCAGGAGCATCCTTAGTTTTGTGCAATCCTGCATAAACCAAAAATATATTCATTCCAGTTTTGTTCTTGTTTAGTAAAAGTTGGAAGATTCAACATATTTTCTCACCAGACCCTGTGGATCTATATTTTCATCATGGACATCTTCATTTTCCCTTATTCCAAGATTTTAGAATAATTGGATCTTTTTTCAAAAATTTATCGCTTCTAGATTAAGTAGCAGTTTCTAGAACAGAGCACTAGAATAGTTTCGAGCCTAACGACTAGTTTTGTCTCTTGTAGATCCTTCTTGTAACTTACGAATCCTTATGGTGTATTTTGAATTGTTTTGTTGATTCCCCGACCTTAATTTAGTTCCATACTTCATCCTATACACCTGGGAGGGAGAAATTCAAATTTAAGGCCGACCCATTCCACACACACATTATGTTTCCTTCATTGGAGATTGTAATGATCTTTGACTAACATAGAGGATTCTAGATCTCAAGATGTGATATAAATCATTGTAACAGATCAATAGGATAGTAAGTAGAGAAGTAGATAAAGATAGGAATTGATATGTAAGATTTCAGCTTGCATTAAGGAGCATATAGGAATATTGTATTTTGAGCATGTTGTATTAGGCTTGTGAGCCCAATTTGTAAACCTGGATGTTGTCAGCTGATTATAATTGAAATTTCTGGTAATAAGAATGTTTGAATTTTCATTTTCCACCATATTTTGTTTGGCTTCTGTTGTGTAACTCTTGTTGCATGGTCCAAATTGTTCTCTCTAAGGACCCTCCTACCATGACTGCACCACCTACCTAGCCTGCCAATGGGTCACTAGCTATAACTGTTACATTGTAGGACCCACCCATGAATAAGGAGCCTTCTCCTTTGTACATTCCCACTAACATCAACGAGAACATCATGATTGATGTTATGGTTGATCCCACATGCTGTGTGAATTTTATAATAGAGGAGAATTTGCTGATAAATTTCTCACATAAGAATCTGTATGATGAATCAAAGAGCACCATACGTACACATGAAAAAATCTCAATGCCTCCAATTGGTTCCATCACTCTCTTAGCCTTGGTAGGACCCAATACTATAAATGCTCCTTTTGACATCATCCTAGAGTCAAATTTCTTCAAATTGAAACTAGGCATCCCATGCCTAGTTTCCATTAATACACTCACTTCAGTAATTCATAAGTGTTTGAAGTTTTCACATGAGGACTTTGTGCATGTTGTGCATGACACCAAGTATAAACCTTTGGTGTCACATGGGGGCTACTTGTTAGATCTCTTTTGGCCTACCTTGGTTGGTCTGCTTCCTCTAAGGATGGACTTGTTGTATCACACCTATGTCAAATATAAGAATGGGTGTATAACACCAAAGATGACCTATCTAGTCTCCCCTTACACCATTCTAGTTAAAGGCTCTATGATTGTGCAATAGCAATCTGCCTCCTCTCAACCAAAGGCTAAGGGGAATCTTGCTCACACTTAGGATCCTTCCTCTTCTATTTTTTCATTTGCTTCTCTCACCATACTATAGCACCTTCAACCTTTGCTCCCATGCCTCACATCGGAAGTCTGATGGTGCTCACTTAGTGGAAAGCCAAGCGTTAGGTATTTGAACTTCCTATCTCTCCCACAATGTTGAGGTCCATTTTTTATGGTAAGGGGAAGGGCTCTTGTGGAGTTTCCTCTGCATCTTGACCTCTATAGCCTCCTATTGCTCCTACCCCTTAGGCAATAAATGGGAAGAGTCCCATTGCTAAGGCACATGTGTCTACTTCTCTATCAATCATAATTTTTTCTCTTGTGCTTCCTACTCCCACTCTTGTATCAAGTGGAGAGTTTCAATTCCCAGAGCCAACAAAAATGGATTGCACATGTGTAAGTGTTGAAGGAAGGATTTGGCTGCTAAACAAGTTTCCTTGTAGAAGGTAGAAAGGGAGCCAACACCTCTTGTTTTGACATCTCCTATTGCACCTCCCTCTTCTATTCCTTTCACTTTAGTTCTCGTTGCCTTGGTTTTTCTTCTAGCTCCTCCCATCAAATTGTGATAACCCTCACCCCAAAAGGGTGTAGGTGTTCATTGCTCCCTCAGTGGAGCTTCCTCTTCTGATGTCCCTTCTAGAAATCCCTCCATTTTCCCAACTCATGGACATATCGAACACCATAGTGTTGTTTGTTGCACCCCTATCCTCTCCCTCCTCACCTTTCTCTTCTTCTGTGGGGATCCCGCATCCTTTGTTGAAGCATAAGTTATAGGATGACCTCTCTTCCAATGGAGGCTGAAATAAAGGATTACCTTCTTTAGGAGAGGGTTCTACTTTGGATTGCACCATCCTTTTAACATAGGCATCCCTGATGCCTCCTAAATTTTTCACTCTCTTTTGACAAGATTGATGGTGGATCTCGGGTGCCTCCTTCATCTCCCACTCAGTTAACACATGTGGCACTTTTGTTAAGTGTATGTTTAACTCGGTAGATGATGTCCTAGCTCTATCAGTGATCTTTGTGAGACTGATGACTTTTACCTCATAGGAGTTGAGTGATGAAGACCTTGAGGGGCCTTCTTCCATAGATTTTGTTGTAGGAGAGTTAGAGGGTGCTCCCCTCACTATTCCACCCTCCCCATTGAATGACCTATATTGGGAGAACGATGACCTCCTGGTTTATGAGGACTAAGGGAGTACCTCTTCTTTATCTATATATTATATTTGTGTGTGTGTTGTGTTTTCCCCATGCTTGTTTATGTGTGTTCCTATAGGACCCTTGTAACCCTTGTAGGTGTTTGGATATAAGAGTGAAATTGTGTCTTAAACTTCCTCTATATGTTGCATCATTCTTCCATATGTTGTAACTTGATTTTTGACAATTGGGGATGATGCAAAGTGTTGGGGGAATTTAAGCCCCCCTTCCATGTTGACCCATTTTTTAAAACTTTTTTTGTCTTCATCTTCTCTTCACATTCTGATATATTTTGGGATTGATGAAAATTTATACATATATTATATCTATCTATCTATCTATCTATGTCATCTCTTGATTTCTTCATCTTTTCTTATTTTCCTTGTTTATCTTTCTCTCTTCTTTGTTTTCTTCTTGATGTTGTGGTGCCTATGTGTTGTTCCTCACATGTGCAAAATATCTCCACATCTACATCTTGTCATGTATTGTGGGCCACGATATCTCTACATCTTCTTCCTTTCCTTAGGATGCCATGTGCTCCTTCAGATCACACACCATCCTAAGGGGCTACTACCTCTCCAATTTTCAATAAGGTCTATTCAGTGGCCAATGAATCCCTTACTAATTTTTTTTACACTTTTCAAAAACTGCACCTTCAATAAGGATCCCCTTAGCAAGATTTTCTTTCAAAAACAAATTCGTAGAAAAAAGAATTGGAAATATTTCCTTTGAGAAGGATATTCTTTTTTCAAATTCCTTGATGAAAGAGATCTTTCAAAAGGATTCCTTGATGACAGGATCATTTGTGAAAATTTCATCACTTTTCAAATGGAGTGTCCCTCTGAGTGGGCCCCTTGTAACCTTGAAGTGTTCTCAAGGGACCCCTTTGAAAACTCTTCCTTCAATTGTTTGTTTTGAGATACAACTATGTATTTATGTGACTTTTTCTTTCCTAACATGTTTTTTCTATGGATTAACATGTTGCTTTGCATGATTGAGCACTTGTGAAGCCAATTTTATAATCAAGCTTGGAGGACTGAGAAACTCATCAAGATTTCCTTGTAGGACCAAGAACCTGTAAGGACCAATCATACTTTATGGAACCTTTCATTTCCACCCCCAGGATCAATCACCTATGGCACCTCCTTTGTAGGACCAATTACCTGTAAAGCATTTTCTTTTTGCAAGACTGGCCACCTATAGAATCTTTGGTCACCTTCCACAAGACTGGCCACCCATGGAGCCAATTCTATAGGACCAAGCACCTATAGATATTTTGTTCAAATTTCCATAGGATCGAGTACCTATGGAGCCATCTCTCTCTCTTGCACATTTGAGCATGTCAGATTGTGGTCTACTTGATGATTTAGGTATATAATCTTCAAATTTTTCTCTACTTTACCTCACATGCACTGACGCACATGCTTGCTAAAGTGGGGGTAAAATGTAATGGAATGAATTTGCACCCCCTTGAAAATTCCCCATTTTCATACCCTTCACCTTAGAAAATGCAATTTTGATAATATAATCCCAACATCTACCACCTTTCCTTATCCACCTGGTATCCTATTTTTGTGTTGATGGAGGAATTTTGTTAAGGATGCATGTACGCTGCACATATGTCTATGCATTGCATTGCCATCCTAACATGATTCATGCCTTTGGAATCTATATAGGCATTATGTTTCTCCATTGGGGGAAAACCATAACACCTCTTCCTCCCTTCAATGATTTAAAATGGTTTTCTTGCCTCCCTTTCTCCATTCAAATTGTTTAATCCTTCATACTGTCCATCTTCTTGTAAATTATTCACCACTCTTACTTGACTGAATTCTTGATGCTTTCTTGATCAACTCTCACACTTTCAAGCTTCACCATCACCTCTATTGTAGATGCAAACTATTGGTTTCTTGGATCATCCACTCTATTCATTGCGATAGCATTTTTGTTGGAGAACTTTCAATCTCATTCCTTCCTCTACTTTCCTTGAGAGTATGCATTTGTGAAGGTGTTATCCTCCATTGTCACTTACTTTTCCATCATTGAGCTCACAAAGTAGCATATTTTTCTTCATGTTATTGCTTGGCATGTCTATTTCCATACACTTTCTTTATCATTTTTCTACATTATTGCTATCTGGATATCTATGGAGGTGGAAACACCAAAGCAATGGACTAAATGAGGCAGTCCTCTAAAAAATAGCCCCAACATTTTCCTTGGTCTTTTGTGTGTAGGTACTTCTCAGTTGGAGTTGTTTGAAGAATCAAGTTGCAAGGAGTTCGATACCATCTTCTCACTTTGTTTGTCAAATCGAGCATAGTTAGTTAAAGTATTCTTCTTGTTATACTTCATTTATATATTTTCTTTACATTCTATCATAGCATAAAACTTTATCAGTCAAGCTATTAGTTTAGTTTCTTATGTTTTATCTATCTCAAAAGTCCTTTTTCCGTATAGACGATAGCATATCACACTAGAGTCTATGTCTTGTGCTACCATCCTTAAATAGTGAGCTGTCTAGGCCACAAATTGAACTCATGAAATCAGCTCGTTTGGCCTCTTGAAATATTTGGGTTAGCAGAAAGATAGTAGCAACTAGATTGCTCTTCCTTTTCGACCTTAACCGCTTAACCTTTTTGAATCACTTATCAAAGCTTGAGTTAGATCAGAGCATCCTATTGCTTAGGACTCTCCCATGACCTATATTCATGAAGTGGCTAGTTCCCCTCCTCTATATGTTCTTGATTAATCAATTATTGAGGTTACAACATTGCTGGTCTTATTCAAAATAATAAATTGTTATAAAGTAGTTTCAAATATTTGATAATAAAAACTGATAAAAATGACATTGATTTATAAAATTTAATGGTTTTTTCAATTACCAATCTGAAAAATATTCAAAAATTGTATTAACCTAGATCACTAATTTTTATTTATTAAGAAAACATTAGCATCCTTTTCCACAATAATTATTTTCCATAAAATAATTATATATATCTGATCACAAAAAATGATAGATAAAGAATTAGAATATACAATTTAAAAGGTTTCTTTAAAACAAAGATATTTATAACATATACAAAAATTAGATCAACCCAATAAACCAATTGATATTTGTAATTAAACCATTATCATCCACTACTTTACAACTAAAAAAAAATGATAAAAAAATTTGGGAGTAGCCAAGAGAGTTGTACTTTAGAATGTTAACTTGAATTAATTGATCAGGATTTAAAAAGTATATAGCAATGAAAGTGCAATTAGCATATTTATTTTACATTAACTTTTTTTCATTTAAATTAATATATATTTGTTTAGTAACAATTCCTTTTGGTTCAGCTGCAGCCTATCATAGGTTGAAATTTGCACAATCTAAAGGATTTCCTAATGTTTGGCTTGAGGATGATTCCCTCAATATCATTAATTATCTTAATAAGTTGTCATATCCTTTGTGCACAGTAGAGGTGCTTATTAATGATTCCATAGATATTATAGTCCCTCAATCAATGCCTTACCTCTCATGTTTATAGAGAAGGAAATAGGTTGGCTGATTTCTTTGCCAATTATGGGGTCAATGATGCTAAGGTGTGGGGTGAACATCATCTTCTACCCCAAGAAGCTCACTCGATTATTCAACATGACGCTCAAAGGTGCTGAGATGTTTTCTCTTTTTATGATGATAGGTTCTCACATGTTCCTTACATGGAAACCTATTTTGAGGTATATTTTGTTGAGAGGAAAGGCTAGGAGGTATGGTGTGTTGGCTTGAATGAATAGGACTTCCTTTCTCATGATTTCCCTCTGCCACATTGTCAATTCCACATAGATTATGGGTAGTCAGGAAGCCTTTTCCTTCTTGAGGTTTCTTATTTTTTAGTGCAAGCTTTCTAAGTTCATCCACCTTGTCTACAAGTTCTTTCTATTGCTAGGGTTTTTTCATTTTTCTACCATGGGTGGGAGCCAAAATAGTCTGGAGCCTAAATCTTGTGGCAGTGTCAAAGCAAACAAGAGATTATGGGAAATCTTGGAAGTGGGTGGAGTTACCCAATATATGGAGAGGTTACATGGGTATGATAAGAATAAATCCCAAGACTTTCTAGAGGAATGGTACAATTGGGTGTTCAAATTTGGGGGCAAGGAAGTTACTATCATAGAGGAATTAATTGCTGAAATTGCTGGAATGTCGATAGATAGGATGAAGTTTTACAGAGACGAGAATGAGTCGAGCCTAACTATGGATGTCTTCTTCAAACATAATGAGTAGGGGAAGTTGGAATTGGTGAAGTGTGGAGGTTATTTGTGCTCTTCTCTTAAGGAAATATGGAGAGATGTCGCAGAAGAGATTAGGAGGTCCTTCACTTTGGATGGTCGCTTTTTTGTTATTTCAAGGCACCATTTTGTTTTATTGAACCATTTTAGGCATAAAAAGAGAGTTTACTTCCTATATTACCTCTTGGTTTTGTTGGAAATTGGTATTAGGGATCACAGACGCAATCCTAAGAACCTTATTCTCCATGAAGGGCTTATTGTGTTGATAATTGACTATGTTAAGGTGTTTATCCTCCTTCCTCAACCCTCAACTAGAAGAAAAATGAAAAATATTGAGTATATCACTGGTTCTAAGGAGAATTATGAGGATGAGGACTACTCCCCTGGCTTGGAGGCTTCTTTGGAAGGTGATTCAAAGACTCTTGTAAGGTTTGAGGGTAAGAAGAAGAAAAAGGCCCAATCTAATGCTCACTCTAGAGATGAGGAGTCTATTTTTGGTGATGAGGTTGAGATTGTGAAGCCCTCCCAAAAATTGAAAGCTTTGAATGGATCAAGAGGAAATAAGAAAAATACTATTGGAAATAAACGAAAGAAGGCTCAATCCTTGATCTCGTTGGTTGATGGGTACAATATAGGTATTGAGGGTGAGGTTGAGCGGCCTAGTTCTAATCTTGGAAAAAGATCTAGTGGTAAGAAGCTGAAGGGGTCAGAGAAGGAGAATCTGACCAAGGAGGTCATGACAATAAAGGACAGTAAGAGATTTCCCCTATTCTTAATGTACTAAACAAGAAGGTGCAGCAGGTGATTAGAGAGGGAAGAGTAGCAGGGGCTTCCTGACCAGGTGTTGGATCAAAATGTGGATAAAGGGGTGGAGGTTTCTGCTAAAAAAGGGAAGGATATGTTGAAGAATGCTTCTTCTAGTGAGGATTTTGAGTTGGATTATGCCACTGAAAAAAATGGTTTTAATTTTAGGAGGGAAATCATGCCAGATTATCTTGGCCTGGTGAAGAATCACTTTCTCTCTGTTTAATCTATTTAAGTGGGTCTTTCATGAAATGAATTCTACTAATGTTCATGTTAGAGTGGATTGTAGTAATGTTGATGAGGCTTCCTCTTCTAAGGGACCAATTATGCAAGCTAAGATTGATAAGGTTCAAGATGGAGTCAAACAACTCTATGATACTCTCAAGATGGTTATGGATGAAATCCTCAATATGAAGAATTCCTATGAGAGAAAGTTTTCTATTTTGGAGGGTAAGTTACAGAAGGTTGTGGAGGTTAGTAAACATGCCATGTGCAATGAGGCAATAGGATTGTGTCTTTTGAATGAAAATTCTAGGAAGTGGTTGGGGGAAAAATTTGGAGCCAAAGATTTGGTGGCTAAATGGTGTAGGAGCACCTTGGAACAAAAGTTGTCAATCTAGATTGATTAGGAGTAGACTCTAGGTGTGAGTCAATTTGTCATTAAATAAGGTCTCAAAGGCCATTATATATTGTAATTAATCATATTTGATGAATATTAGGTGTCTAGGGGGTGTAGATTATAAAAATTGAAAAAATATTGAAAATTGCTAATTGTGTAAAAAGGAAAAATTGAAAAAGTTGCAAAATTTTAACTCTTAGAGAAGTTCAATGGTCACAAACTTCAAAAGGCAGTTGTGGTAGGTTAGGAAGTTATTTTTAGAGGGAGACATTATATAAATGATGTAAAATCATCAATTGAGGACTGATCTTGAAGTTTTTAATCAACTTAAATAAAGAAACCCCTATTTTATAACAAATTTTCTATGTTTTCATGCCTTTCCAGACCTATATGGCCCCGTACAGTAACTAAATATTTATAAACCTGTTTGAATTCAATTGTGGCTGTAATTAAATTCATTTTTCAAGAGGTTTGAGGGTCTATCACTTTAGTTGGTGGTAGTTTGAATTGATTTCCTGAAACTGCATGTGTAGGACAATTTAAGAGTTGTGTAGTTTCAATCATGTTTTAAACCCATTCCATCTTCTGCCAGAATTGTATCTTGGTGGAATGGGTATAATATAGTGGGAGAAGGTGTGTGGATGTTTTTTGTGGGAAGGGGAGGCCAATTAGTGAACTGGGCATGATGCCCTAATGGTGGAAAGTGAGTTTTTCTAATGAAATTAAGAGGTTTTGTATTGATAAAGTGTGAATTGTGTTGGGGAAACATTGTTTTATGTTAAATTGAGTTTTTGTGGGTCAAATAAAACCTGATTGAGGTGATTTCAGAGTTGTGAAAGGAATTGGAGGCATGACTGTCAATAAAACCCTAGATTTTAGGCTAGAAAGGAGGGTTTTTTGATTTGGCCTTTGGGTGAGTGAATTTCTAAGAACTAATTGTGGATTCCTTGGTTTGAGCACATTCGAGTTGCTGCACAATTGAGTTTACTAGTCTAGGAAAGGGTTTGTGAGTAGTTTCTTTGCAAAAGAGGCCTAATTTGAGGCCTTGAAGGTGTAAAAAGCCTATTTTGTTGAAATTGTCTTAAAGTAACCTATTGTGTGGTTGTGATACATTGAAAGATGCCCTAATGGGTCTTTGAAAAGATTAAAGTCCTAGCCTGAAAGAATCTCATTGAGAATTTTTACCCAATTAAGCTAGTTTCCAAGGCTACAAGGAATAGAGTGGATTTGGTGAGATTGTAGAAGTTTGAGGATTTGATGATCTGAAAAATGATGTTGTTGGTTGATTTTGTGTTAAGAGTGTTGCAATACCTCCCCTGATTGCATCAAGTGTTATCAAAGCAAGGAAGTAGTTCCTTGAAGAAGAAGGTTATAGTTTGTAGAGGAAAGGTTGAAAAATTTGCAAGGAAAGATGCCTCCAAAGGCCAGTGCAATGGAAATGGAGATAAAGGAATTGAAAGAGTAGTTTTTATAGAAGGAAAGGCTCTATATAAAGTCTCAAGAAGCCACCTTAGCTAGGATAGCAGTTTTGGAGAAGAATCAGAGAAGAGGAATGGTGAATGAAGACCATAGTGATAATTTGGATGAGGGGGAAGAAGGAAACCCTCTAGTTGGAGTCTAGAATGATGAAGACGACTTAGACCTTGAAGAAAAGAGAATTGTCAAGATGTTAAAGGTAGTAAAAGGTGACAACACTCCAAAAGTGAAAGTTGAAGTGCCTATGTATGGAGGTAAGATGGATAGTGAAGAGGTTTTGGCTTGGATTGATGCCTTAGATAATTTTTATGAGTTTGAAGACATAGAGGACAGTAAGAAGGTGAAATATGCAAAGAAAAAATTTAAGGGACCAACCCTAACATGGTGGAACTTTGTTCAAGAAGATAGGATCAAGAAAGGTAAGTCTATGATAAACTCTTGGGACAGGATGGTAGCAAAGGTAAAGGCTCAATTTTTACTAGCAGATTATGCCATACAAACCTTTATGAAATTGCAATATTTGAAGAAAAGGGAGTTAGATGTGATGTATTATACTTAGGAATTTAATAGGTTATGCATTAGAGCAGGTCACAATGAAGATGAGGTTGAAAGAGTGGTCGGGTATTTGAGTGGTTTGATATTGAACATAAGAGATGAAATTATTTTGAACCCTCCTAAGATAGTGGAAGAATGTTTCCAAATGGCAGTAAGGGCAGAGGATAGAATCAAGAGAAGGAAATGAAGAAAAGGAAGGGGCAAAGGTAACATGAATAGAGGGAGAGGTACAAGGCAGACCAATGAAGAACAAGAGAGTGCAAGCAAGGGTAAAGATAAAAATATTGATTTTAGAGGTGGATTTAGAGGCACAAGGGGTAGGCTTGGTGGTGGAAGGAATTCTAACACTTTTGTAGGTAGATGTTATGATTTCCAAGAATATGGTCATCCTTCTTGGAAGTGCCCTGAGAAACTTGGTTCAACTTCAAGTGGAGGAGAAAAGAAGAATGAAAGGAGAGCTCAGATTAATCAAGAAGATGAATGTGAAAGTTCAAAATCAAATACTCTACGTGTTGCTCCTAAAGTAGGTGAGATGTTGATTATGAAGAAACAAGTCTTCAAGAAAACAAAGGAAGGAGAGTTGCATCAAAGAAGAGCATTGTTTAGGACAACCTATAGATGCAAAGTAAGGTATGCAAAGTAGTATTTGATTCTGGATGCAATGATACCATGGTATCTAGTGATATGGTGGAAATATTGAATTTGCAAAGAGTTCCTATAGAAAATCCTTATAGAGTGTCTTGGATTAGTGATCATCAATCTATAGTGGTGAATGAAAGCTACTGTTGAATTCCAAATTGGTTAGTATAAGAATCAAGTTGTTTGTGACATATTTCCTATGAGTTGTTGCCATGTTTTACTAGGAAGGCCTTGTCAGTTTGATAGGTTTGTAGTTTATCATGGGAGACAAAATAAATATAGCACTGAAAAATATGGGAAGACATACATACTAACTCCATTGGTTGAGAAGCCAAAAGAAAAAGGTGAGATCATCATGATTGGAAGGAAAGAGTTTGTGAGTGTTGAAGAAAGTAAGAATAAAGGGTTGACAACCAATGGAAGGCATGATAAAGATTGGATAGTAGATAGAAAAATAAAATATTATTTGCAGTCAGTTGTTGTGAAGAAGAATGCTTTTTTGTGGAAGATAAAGGAAGATGGAATGGAGTCTCAGGAAGATACAGTAAATAGTGAGTTTGAAGTGCAAGAAATAAGTGATGGCATCTTAGTTGGGATAGTTAAGTGCCCTGTAGTAATGAAGATAGTGAAAGTGAAGATGGATGGTGTTGAAACAAAGATTTGTGGGATTGGTAAGGTAGTGAACAAGAGGGCAGTGGTTTGCAAAGTTGATGGGACAGTGAAAAAGGTACTTGCAGGTCTAACAGAGACTGAAAAGAGTGATGGTACAGTTGGTGGTAAGTCTGATAAAGAAAAGGATGAGGAAAAGAGTACTTGGCATTTTTTGAAGCCTGAAACAAAGAAGGAAAAGTGTGTGAATGAGAGGAAAGTTTATAAGACTTTATGTGCAGGTGTAAAAGAAGGTATGACAATAGTATTGGATGATGGAAGAGATAAAGAACACCCCACAATACAGATAAAGAAAGAATCAAGTAATGATGATGGAAAAGATGGAAAAGACAGTGAAGGACAAAATGAACCTGATAAAGGAAATCAAGGAGGACAAAGGAAAGTGAAGATCAAAGGTGGAAAAGTTGCAGAACCTTTTCCAAGAGACTTGGAAAAATTGCAAGTTGGGGAGTATGGTGCAGGAGCACCTTTGAACAAAAGTTGTCAATCTAGGTTGATTAGGAGTAGACTCAAGGTGTGAGTCAAATTTTCATTAAATAAGGTCTTGAAGGGAATTCTATATTGTAATTAATCATATTTGATGAATATTAGGTGTCTAGGGGGTGTAGATTGCAAAAAGTGCAAAAACATTGAAAATTGCTAATTGTGTAAAAAGGCAAAATTGAAAAAAGTTGCAAAATTTGAACTCTTGGAGAAGTTCAATGGTCAAAAACATCAAAAGGTAGTTGTGGTAGGTTAGGTAGTTAGTTTTAAAGGTAACCATTATATAAATGATGTAAAAGCATTGATTGAGGATTGATCTTGAAGTTTTAAAGAAAGTTAAATAAAGAAACCCATGTTTTATAGTAGATTTTCTTTGTTTTCATGCCTTTCCAAACCTGTATGGCCCCATACAGTAACTAAATCTACATAAAATTATTTGAATTCAATTGTGGCTTGAATTAACTTCATTTTTCAAGAGGTTTGAGGGTCTATCATTTTAGTTGGTGGTAGTTTGAATTGATTTCCTAAAACTTCCTATGTAGGACCGTTTTAAGAGTTTTGTAGTTTTAATCATGTTTTAAACCCATTCCACCTTCTGTCAAAACTATATCTTGGTGGAATGGGTATAATATAGTGGGAGAAGGTGTGTGGATTTTTTGTGTGGGCAGGGGAGGCCAATTAGTGAATTGGGCATGATGCCCTAATGGTGGAAAGTGAGTTTTTCTCATGAAATTAATAGGTTTTGTGTTGGTAAAGTGTGAATTGTGTTGGGGCAACATTGTTTTATGTTAAATTAAGTTTTTGCAGGTCACGTAGAACCTGATTGAGGTGATTGCAGAGTTGTGAGAGGATTGGAGGAACGACTTTCAATAAAACCATTGATTTTAGGCTAGAAAGGAGAGTTTTGTGATTTGGCCTTTGGGTGAGTGAATTTCTAAGAACTAATTGTGGATTCCTTGGTTTTATAACATGTGAGTTGCTTCCCAATTAATTTTATTGGTCTAGGAAAGGGTTTGTGAGTAGTTTCTTTGCAAAAGAGGCCTAATTTGAGGCCTTAAAGGCGTAAAAAGAATGTTTTGTTGAAATTGTCTTAAAGTAACCTATTATGTGGTTGTGATACATTGAAAGGTGCCCTAACAGGTCTTTGAAAAGATTCATGTCCTGGCCTGAAAGAATCTCATTAAGAAGCTTTACCTGATTAAGCCAGTTTCTAAGGCTACAAGGAATAGAGTGGATTTGGTGAGATTGTGTAAGTTTGAGGATTTGATGATCTGAAAAGTGATGTTGTTGGTGGATTTTTTGTTAAGAGTGTTATAGAACCTCCCTTGATTTCATCACTAAAGGTGATGTGCAACATAAAATTACTAATGAAATTGGTCCTTCAACCTGTACTTGCAACAAGACTAAGCTTAATGCTAAGAAGGGTGTTCCTACTATTGAAGTGATGGAAGTTATGAATGCTAATCAGAAAATTATTGACAGTGATCTTGAAGTGGCGAACATTCAAAAAAATCTTTAGTTTGCTTCTATTTGTTGTGCCTTTTTTGGCTATCTATGTGCCATTTTTTGGCTACTTCTCCTATTTTTTATTATAGGATGATGCAACGACTTATCTTGTAAAGGGTTTCGGGGTCCCTTCAAAACCTTCTTTTCCTATAATAAAAAAAATTCCTTTTGGTTAGTTGAAAATGTTTAATATAGGTTAGAAATATATTTGTTTATATTTGTTTTGGTTACTTGTTAAACTTTTCAACATAATAAAATCTATTCACTAGTTGTAGCTTAGAATCCGTAGGTGAAGTTGGTAATGTCTTAGTTAGAACTACTTAGAATATAGTGTAAAATAGGTCCTTCCTATGAAATTTAAAGCGATATTATGATGTTGTAAACTTGATATAATTAGCTACAAGTATTTATGTCTGAATGCTTCTAGATTTGATTGCGTGTCCTCTTTTTTCATCAACGTTTCGGATCACACTCAGTGAACCATCATTAGAATAGAGATAACCATATAAAACTCAAACTTGTCTTAGTAAGAATAGAAAATTGAAAAAAAATTAGGTTGTGGTTTTTTAGGGTTGAAAAATTTAGGGCATGACACTTGACATCCTCTATGTATACAACATCTATCATAACAAAGGAAAATGCTCCATCCTTGTCAATATCCATGGACTTAAAAGGATATTTATTGTATTTTTTCCTTGGTTTCTAAGTAACATCAACCAACTAAGGAGTTTCCATCTCAATCTTCTTTAAACTAAAAAAACTAGGGTTTTATGAAATAATAATTTTGAAAAATACCTTTCTGTTCAATCACTAGGGTTTCACCTTCATCTTGTTTCCTCTACAATTCACTAGGACTTTTGAATTCCTTCTTCTCTTTTGGATTTGAATGAGATTAGATCATGCAAATGAAGCATAAGTAACTTACATTTTCCTTAAATTTTGATAATGAATGAACCTTTTCCCTTTAGATAAACTACTATTAGAGTGCTTTGTAGCTCCATAGAGATGCAAATTCATTTTGAAATCTAGCAAATATCATTTTTTTACTCCAAAAATTAAGGGGATTGAAAATTTCTTGATAGATTATCATCATCTTCAATTTTATGCCAAAACATCTATGTTCCTAAATTCTATTCGTTGAAGCCACAATTATTCAAGGGGAATAGATATGCAATGGTCAGCTCCCCCTAACTCTATGCCTTCTCTTAATCAATTGTGAAGCCTTCTACACTAGATGGAATCAAAAATTCTTCCTTCTAATTATTTTTCTCTGATTTATTTCTCCATATCATTTCCACTTCCTTCTTTTGTCGAGTCAGAGTTTCCTCTATCTTCCTATGCTGAATAGGTGGTTTCACATAACCACTCTTAAAAATGATTTCTTTATGTCCAAAGTTATTGCAATTGTAGCAAACAACATTATATTCTGGAGCTAAACTATTTATCCTCACTTTAGTTCTACAATCAATAACCCTATGATTGAACTTATTTCATGCATAGCAGTAACCATAAAATGAATGAGAGATTATAACATCATATATTGGAGACACAAATGAGTTATTTCTCATGTAATCATTTCTTCTTGCATTAGTTCTACAATCAATATCCTTATATCCAAACTTATTGCAAAAGTAACAATAACCATGAAAGGATTGAGAGAACTTGGCAGTAGTAACCTATCTAGGAGGAGATCTCTTGAAGCCCTTATTCAAATCCCTAACTTTTATGAAGTCATCATTCAAATCCTTCTCCTCATCTTCAGTCTTCTTATAGTCTTCAACATAGGCCTATTTCCTTTACATTTCAAACATGCCTTCAGATATATCTATTTTTTAGTTTTGACCTTTTTCAAAGCCAATACCACCCTTATCTTTAGATGTATTTGACTACTGATTATCTCATCAAGGATGTTGGCGATTTTCTTAAGTTTTAAACCTTTTTCTATTTGATCCTTTATTTCTCTAATTATTTCCTAAGAGATACATTTTCTTCTTCAAGTTTGGGGCATTCAATTGATTTTTCATTGATCTTAGTATTTAGACAATCCACAACCCTCTTACCTTCTTCAACTTGAACTTTGAAATTGATAATTTCTTCTTTTGATTATTTGAGCTTGATCTTATATTCTTTATTTTCTTTCCTTGCTACATCTAGATCTTCTAGTGCAGAAATGAGTTCTCTTTCAAAATCAAATTCACAATCTTCTCCATCAAAGGTTGTCATATCATTAAACAATACTTTAGTTCCTATGTGTTCCACTCCAAGATCTACCTCATTTGTTAGACTATAACAAGGAACTTAGCTTTGATACCAATTTTTGAACACATAAAAGCACTGAGAGGAGGGTGAATCAATAGTTAATCAAATTATTTACTTTAACCAACAATTAGTCAAATGTAAGGATTTATTCTAGAAGAACATATAACCACACAACCATAACACCAAATTTATGTGGAAAACCTTAGAAAGGAAAAACCATGATGAGCTAGCTGCTTGGATCTACTATCCAAATCTAGCCTCAGAAATACATGTTACATTAACATTAATGGGAAACAACCAAAATGAGTCTACAACCTCTATACAAAGATTTTTTTTTTTTATATGTTTCTATACATAGTCACTCTACCATTCTCTCCAACATCAAGATACCTTAAAATACCTCTCTTTTATCATCACTACTAAGATAGCGTGTTTTAATTGATCATTTCCACATTTCATCATAAAAAGAAATTGCGGTTATTTTATTCACACATTATCTTTTCTAACAACACTCATCACACATCCCATAGATATTTCAAAAAGCTTGATCTTATATTTATAGTCTCCACAATGCTTCAAAAAATTCCTACTTTTTCAACCAAGCTTAATCATGTAACATGGAACATGAATTAACCATGATTCACAGCTCCCAGGTCATCTATGGTAAGTAGAAATCAAATGTGGTTCAAACCAAGAGCTAATCAGGATCTATTTTAGCTTAGCACACACCTCCACACTAGCATACACTTTTGAACACCTAGCACAATCATCTCAACATACCAAGTCAGCCCAAAATATACTTAACCTTCTATACATTAGCTCCATATCAAAAGTGAGATCAAAGAAACAAAAATAACATCATGCTCATAATTTCATGAAAATTATATGGCTTGAAAAACATTCTGATACTCTCCTTTTACCATTTCTGGCTATTTCATGCTAGCACAAACACTTAAACATTGATGTTTGTATCCTTATTGCACTTTGATTATATAGTCATATAAAAAATTTAAAATCATACTTGTGGGAGACAGACATTTGAAACTTGAACTGAGCATACCAACCAACAATATGAGATTATCATTTAATAAAAAAGGCCTAATATCAAGATGTGGTGAAATTTAGTGGAATCTATTATCTCCCCCTACTTACCTTAATCAACAACAAGATATGTCTTCACACAAATAAGTCCAAAAAATATTGTGGTACATATTATCACTTAAAAATTGAATCATATGTGTATCTTACTTGTATCTTGCAATCCTCCAAACTGCAAGACCATATCTTCAATAGTAGAGAAGTGTAGAGCATTATACTATCTCTTTGTGACTGCAATTACCCTATTACACTAATTCCTTCATTCTATTGACTATAAAACACTTTGTGGTAAGTTTTATGATCTCAAATTTGAACCACACATGCCTAAGAGTGGTTACAAGCTATCTACTCTACCCATAAGCTCATAACTTCAAATTCATTAAAATATGGTATATTCTCTTAAGCTTGTGATACCTTTCCTGGCTTGACCTTTACTTAACTAAATTTCTTCAAAACCTTTGCAACTTTCTTTATCCAACACCAAGACATATGACCTCATAGATTCCACAATATTCATTATCAGTATAACTTATCAAGGATACTAACAACATACACTTATCATGACATTACACATGAATATCAAAAGATACTTGGTACAATTGTGCATAGATGATATTGATCTCCTTATCTTCCACCATCACTACTCCTCTAATCTGTTGGTACAACTATGTATAGATGATGTTGATAATTAGCACCCCTTTAAATTTATCCTTTGACATCACTACTGAGTTGATATAAATGACAACATACGTAACAAAGAGAGTATGGGGTAATGAGTGCAACATGATGATGGGGAGGGGTACTTGAGTGAACAACCCAACATGAAGGGAATTCACAAATGATGAAGATAATGAAGTTGGGGGGGTACATGGAGGGAATATTAGTGCTCATAAATAAGATTAATTTCCTACTAACATGATGTTTTTACAAGGTTTTTATCATGTTACTTTCCAAAGGATCTGTAAGTAGTGGTTTTAACCATTAGATAGATTATTTATCTTTACAATATTTTTATTTTTATTTATTTGTTTTTAAATTTTTATTTTTTGTTTTTTAGAAGAGAGTGTATGTGGGCTTATGTATGAAAGTTATTAAGATGTATGATATTCATGGTCTCATCTAGCTCATAGCCTTATAGGGTGGCCAAATGGTATGCTCTTAATCCAAATCTAGAATTGATGGAATAGGTACCCGACTAGTTTAATTCAAAATTACCTTTATTCTCTCTACTCTAATTGGTATTATTCTAATTTTATTTGAGAATAGGGTCTCTGAATGAAAAAAATATGGATGTTTATTATAACTATGAAACAAATAGTTCTAGTATGTTTAAAGGTGATCAAGGACATTGAGTTCTTGTTCAGTTGTATCTATCAATAGTGTTCCATTTAAATGGGGCTACACAAGGCTACACAAAAGGAAGGTAGTTCAATATAAATTGGAAAGACGACCCAACACCATAAATAAGGTAATATGGCATGGAACAAGTGGGTATTAAAATTATTGTGTGATATGCCTAGAGGGTAGGATTAAGTAGAAAATATAAATCACAACTAGAATATTTAATAATAATTTTGATTATATTTTTATTTGACACCTTATCTTGGTGATTTTCCTATAGATAATATGGATTAGACCACTTTCTCTTGATATGATATTGCTCACATAGGTTATGAAATTTATGGTTCTTGAAGGATTTTACATTATCAATGAAGATGGTGGAAGTTATTCCATGATGAAAAATCATGTGGTCAAGGATCAAATTGGAAATTTGTGTGCCAATGATGAAAGTGAGTTGAATGGATTTAACCCACTTGGTGAAATTATTACTTGCATGGATTATGACTTTATGGCCACTCGAGGATGAAGGTTTAATCTTATCGATGAAGGAGAGTCCCCATATAGAGAAGGGACATGATGCAGTGATATTTTGAATATCTTGTGATGGTTTATGAATCAAGTCCCCATTCTTTTCATAGAATACACATTTCTTCAAAAAAAATCTATATTTTATTCTATTATAGGCTAGTAATGTTTGTTGTGAATTAGCTTTTTGGAAAGTAACATATTATCATTATGATCACTAAAAATACAATTATGGACTTCCTAAAGCACTAGGTCATACTCATTTATATTGAGTCATCTAAGAACATGGCCATCATAACCCATATGATAGAGCATGCCACCTAGGAGGGTCAAACAACAAGAACATTGGATGAGGAATTTTCATTGAATGAAAGATTAGGTGGAATGGTTTCACTTTGAAGAGAGATATATATGTCACCATACCATGTGGTATTGAGACCAATAATATCACATACTATTTATGATTCAAGGAAGTCATAGGTAGGGATATGGAGATATTCCATACGAAATTAATAACCATGAGGTTAATCAAGAATATACAAGAGAGATCCAACTATAGTCATGACATCAACAACTTTAGTATGAATGTAGTAATTTCCCTAACATATATATTATGAAATTATTTCTTGAAGATATCCACCAGATATTCATAGAGCACATGTTTTTTACCAATTGAGAATAAATCATCATTAACATATTTGATGACCAAATAGGAATCATCAATGACCCACAATTGGTGAATATTTCATTATATTGTCAATTTTAGACCAAAAGGAGGGTCTCTTACTCTATAATTTAATTTTTACGTGGAAACTCAATTTAAAATTCCTTAGGAATAAGATCACCCTAGGGGTGATGAATAGAATACTAATTCTATAGGAATGTGATGTGAAATATTCATCAAAGTATAATACCCACAAATTTTGTTCTCCATCATTAAATAAGGACTCATCAAGAAAAAAATTGCTAGTGGTTGAGTGCATAGGAGTGGAGCTTCTCCCATTTACTCAAAAAATATTTTCCCTTTGACTAGTTTTTTTATTATACACTCATTATCAAAATTTCTAAAGAGCATGATCCATTTTTAATTCTACCTATAAGATTTTATTTTGATAAATAATTGAGGGTATTGACTTTATAAATGAAAAAGTATGTTTTGTAGAATTTATCTTGTAATTATTAATATTGAATGGGTCAAAGACCACTACATGACATGTATTATTCATGAAAGAGTAATTAAGCTTAAACCTATTGTCTTGTTAAGTAATAGATAACATTTTCATATACCTTAAAATTTTGTTGTTCTAATAGGGCCCCTAAGGAATGTGTTATTAAAGATATAGATATAGGGTTCTTCCAAGTGTAGGTGCCGCTAGGATCAAATATTTCCTAACATGATTGGTCATAGCCAAAACTAAAATTTCTCTTAAGTAGGTGTGAAAATGGTTGGAAAATTCTTATTGATTGGGAAATGGACCATCTAAAGGATTGAAATTTTCCCTATATGATCAATAGCTATGTAAGATTAATAGGGATGGAATTTGAACTATAGTTTTCACTTTATCAAGAACTTCTTCAATTCCACGACAAGAGATAATGAACCCTATGAGTTTTCCTAATGTAACCCCAAAGAAACATTTATTAGGATTTAGTCATAATTTATACTTTATGAGTCTTGAGAAGATATGGTGTAATATGGTTTGATGATCTTTATAATTATATTTACCCAAGATTCCATCTATATAGTCTTCAACAATAGCATACAAAATATCATGGAAAATGATGGTCACGACTCATTGCTAAGTTCTTACAACATTACTAAGGCCAAAGGGAAAGAATTTGTAATATAATGATTCCTAAGGAGTGATGAAGCTCATTTTGTGATGGTCCTATAGTGTAATTTACATATACTTAGAACTAGAAAATTCATCTATAAGAGACATACTCTCATGACCATCTATTAAATCTACTATAATTTCAATATTCAACAAAGAAAATTGGGGCATATCTTATTAGTGTTTCAAAATTTGGGACAAATCCTAATACCTTTAGTTTGCTTACTAACTACAACTATATTAGAGACCCCCTTAGGATAGTCAATGTGTACAAAAATCAAAATTAAAAGTCGGGTTAGGGTAACATACAACTGGTCCTATGCCTAGAGGTCTCTGGTAGACTTGAACTTGCTCAGAAATGTGTCATGGAAGCACTCTTTCCACCATCTTGCAGGAAGGTTAGAGCTCAAAGTGATGAAAATTCTAAAGGCTTAGTGTGCAAATGAATTGAATGTGACCCCTTGAAGTCTATGTAAGCATGAAAAATTAGGACTTTTTGACCCATTTTAGCTGTCAAACTAGGGTTTTGTGCCCTTGATCCTATTTTTTCCCAAACAAAGTTCGTTTTAGGTCTCTTTTCCATGTTTATGCATGTTTTCAACATCCTAGAGCCTTTCGAGACTCGTCAGGCAGCTTGTCCTCTTTTTTCAAGAAATCACCCAAAAATCCAAATTTTTGTTTGATCTCTTGAGGGGGCAGTGTACCAGCATAATTCTTTTACTAGGGTAGCAGTGCGGCATCTAAAAAAATTGAAATTTTTTGAATTTTGATCTCAGGAAGGTAATTCTTTGAACCAATGCAGCAGGTACATTGCTTCAAAGAGGGGCAAAATGTAGACACATAAATTATATTGATTGATCTTGTGCACCTGATCTTGATTTAATAACATCAGTTCTCTCTGAATCACTCCTTTACTACCCATTTAATCGAATAATCTTTATTTGATTAAATTCATCATATTTCATCTTTTAATTAAATAAATCCATTTTATTTGATTAAATCATTATCTTCTATTAATTAAATAAATCATTTTGTTTAATTAATCCTAATGTTCCTCTTTTGATTAAATAAATCACTTTATTTGACTAAATCATATTTCATCTCCTTTAAATTAAATAAACTAACCTTTATTTGATTTAAGTCTAACACCATCCCCTTTTAATTAAATAAATCAAACTCTATTTAATTAATGCTAATATTCATATTCCTCTCATTTTGATTTAAATAAATCCAAATATCTAAGTCAAAATGTCAAATCAAACTAATTTCCATCTAAGTTAATTAAATCCTGATTAACTCTAACTCTAATCCATCAAATCCTCTATATTTTGTAACTTGTGCAAGTAAATCAATTTAATTGATTTATAAATTCCTCTATTTTCATTCAAAAGGGCATCTAGTTGGAATATTCCTCCATTTTGAAATCTCCCTCCCAAAAGGTATTGTCCTCCAACATGGCATTTATATCTCTTACAAGTCCTTTTTCTTGAGCCAAGTGGCATTAACTCCATCTTTCAACTCATCCTTAAAGCAATCTTTCAAATTTCAAATTTCCACCTAATAGCATTTATTTGCACATTCATCAAAATGTGAACCACCTCTCTTCAATAGAATGTTGACAAGTGGCATATTGCTATTGGTCCATCTTTTATCCCGCATTCTTCATATATTTCATTCATCCATCCGTCTTTCCTGGAAATGGAGGACTCTTCTATTGATTTTGGATCCACAACTTTATGCAAAGCCATTATCTACAGGTTTTGAGAAAATTCATCAGCACATAATCCAAGTTTTCATAGTTTTCCATCACCATAGCTAGGTTATTGCAAATTTTATCAAGGAGCACCATTGTTCATCATCAAAGCTTGCAAGGAATTGGGAAAGGGCTATTTTCCACATCAAAATAGCACGAATTTCCCCATGGGATTGAGGGTTTGGGCATTGGAATAGGATTTAGATTTCTTTCACTTGATTTCTTTACTTGATTTCTTATTCATTATGCTTCAAATGAATCTCATGGGGAACATTAGTTGAGATTTTTATAATTGACTAACATTGTGTTGTTTGTTCATGTTTGTGTAGGTCTAGATCTACCATTCACATTTTGGTGCTAGGAGGGCCAATCTTGAGAAATTAACACATTTTTTGGGTCAAAATTATGTGGTTTTTTCAAAAAAATTGTGTCTACAAGAAACAATGATGCTACAAAGGTTAAACAACGATGCTATTAGTCCAACGTTGCTATATTGCAACATTGTTTCTCTTCAAAACGTGACACTACAATGATTAACCAAGGAGCTGAACTAGTCAAACTCTAAAGTGTGTTGTTGGGTGAAATTGTGACGCATTCGTAGTCTTTGGTTTTTTCACAAAGTGACACTAGTTCACCAAAGTGCCGTTAGACTCCTTCAAACTGTGACGCCTTTGCAGATTGTGCCACTGGGGTGGGGTAAAATTCAATTTTTTAGTTTTGATTCAACATTTGCTTTATCATTTTGATCAATTTGAACTTCTAATCTATTTTTGTGGCTCTATTTTTTGTAGAATAACCAACTTTTGTGGGTTGAAGAGATCAAGAGGAAAAGAAGGAAGCAAGGAGAAGATTTCTTATGGAATTTTCTCTCTATTGTAACAAGTTTTTTTGAACACTTTGGAAGCACTTATAATTCCATCCTAAGGATTTTGTTACTTTCAATTTTAGGAATCAATAATTTTCATTTGGGTTTTAAAAAAAAAGAACAATCAAAGAGATTAAAAAGAAATTTAAGAACTTACTAGAGTTAGTTTTTGATCTAAAAATTGAACAAACAAATTTCACACTTCATCTTGGTGCTTAAAAAGAATCCATTATTTCTTTTGAAGTTAAAATGAACTTGTGCTTTTTGTGCTTTGTAATCTTTTCTACATAGTAATATCATTTAAAAGGCATATGCACTTCTCTTGCACTTCATGGAGATCTTGAGAATCAAAAGTATTTTGGTGATATTAAGTTGTATAAAAGATTTCCTCCACACTTCAATTTGGGCTTCTCAAAATTGAACAAAATCTTGCTAGTGTAAGTTAGGTATATGGCGTGTGTTCTCTCCTTGTTCACGCAAACAAGGATTGATCGAACTATGGATGTGCTTGCTCACTTTTGTTTACCCTTCGAGGGGATTGCCTAAGAGATACATCCGAAAGGAGAAATTGAAGGTGACTCCAATCAGTTTTTCACTCAGGCTGGTATACAAATGGATAAGACTAAACTATCAAGTCCTCATGGTATGTAGGCCTTAGCCATACAGTGTCTTTCAGAACTGGGTACTACCTTAAAAAGGATAAGTGCCCCTAGTATGATCGATTAAAGCCTTTAGTGGCTTGCTGGATGCTTGCAAGGTGCCATGTCCACAATCACCCTGACTAAAAAATAATTTGTATAGAAGCCATAATCCTTGTTTATTTGTTGGCGCAAGAGGTCAGACCTCAGAAGCTGCCCCACATTTTTGCAGTTCTTTATAGAGATGAGAAGTTCGTCATGGGAGATTCATGAGAACTGAAGTTTGGATGACCCGAGAAGTGTGTGTTGTGGAGGGGATCTAGTGTGGTCAAGCTTCTAGTCATCCACTCTGAATAAGTGAAACTGGATTTATCCAAGTGGGGATTCAACAAATATTGTCTCTTTCTATCCTAGGGTTGTGCATAATTTTGGAATCAAAACACTTTGCTTGGATCTAAAACATTGGAAAACAAACATTCAACCATGATCATCAAATTTCAAACCCTTTAGGAGGAGCAAATGCCTTTGAAGAAATCCAAGTGCTATTTCTTTCCCTAGGGATTCCATCCTTAGAGGCTTCTAGGTATTTGGATTTACATCTCAATTTTCTCTCACTAAAGTTAACATTAGGGAACTATTGCTTTGATTTCCTTGATTTCCACCTAATGGACCTTGTGGGAAGAAAAGAAATTGAGACATTATACATCTACTTCAAAAGCTAAGGCAAGAGAGTGTTTGTGGTAAAAAGAACTCATAAAAATAAGAAAAAATTGAACCCCACACATGTGTTGTTCCAAATGATTTCCTGAAAGATCAACACCCAAAAACCAAAGTCCAAAGGTCTTAGTCAAAAGGCTCTCAAGAAACCTTTGTCTATGCTTTACAAATTTAGAGAGAGATCGGTCTTCAAATTTTACAAACGTGCATCAAAGAACAATCCCAATTTGTATTCATTTTACAATTTTCAAAATCGAAGGCTCTTTCAAAGGTTTGAGTGTCTCACATAGGAAGTATAGCATGTTCTTCAACACCTAGGTCTAGTAAACAAAAAACTCTCTAAGTCTCTTAGGATCAAAATAAAACACCTTCATCCATCCTCAAACATCAAAATAAAAATCCATCTCACAAACAACTCTTGAAAATCTTGAAAAAATCCTTCATACTAGATTTTGGGAAAATCCTCTTGAATCAAATCAAAATCACATTGTTTGACTAGGTGTGTGTAGATGAATCCTTCTTTACACAGTTAAATTATCATCTTGTGGACAAGTTTACTCTAGGAAAACATCCAGCCTATTAGAGTTTATTAGTTCATTATCCAAACCTAATCAAATGAAAATAAAATCAAAATCCAAAATCAAATCCAAAATTGATAAAGTCTAGTATCTCCTTCAAGATTTCTTAAGAGTTTAGTCATTCACAAATCATCCATTCTCACTATCTCATCACCATCCTTTGATCCTTAATATCTTAGACTTTCTTTTTTGTACCTAAAGTTTAGATCAATCTAAGGAGTTAGAGGTTCACCTCCCACATTCCTGAAAATTGATCCTCATTTTATGGTCCAAACTAGATCTCAACACAAGAAGAACATGGAAACAAACAAAGAAACATCTACTTCAAGTGACTTGAGTCAAACCAAACCTGAAATCAATCCCATTGGATCTAGCAATCCCCCACCCAATGTTCCTTTAATATCACAAGATCCCCAAGAGGAAGGTGGCCAAGTGGAGGACATCACTAACAATGTTCTAGGGATGACTCAAGATGAAATCATAGAAATGGTCCAAAATCCTGAAAACCATAAAATTGTCAATACCATGATGAGACTCAATCGTTCACAATACATGCTAGAATTGGCAAAAGAAGGGGCTAAACTCCCTTTCAACTATGATGTAAGCACCATTGTGGAGAAACCTCTTGGGATTATGCCCCCAGTCTCATTCACACGTTCATTCCAAAGCATCACTCAAACCATCCCAAAATTTACATCATCCATTGCTCCAACTCAACTAATTGTTAACAAGGGGAGCTCATTACTTCATGCTCTTCAAACACACCCCCTTGTAAACAACCAAGACATGGATGCAAACACTATCTTTGGTCAATTTGTCCCTCAAAATCCGAAACACCCATATGTTTTGCTCATCTTTCATGACCCCAATGACCCATCCTCTTTCCATGCAACACTAGCATACCATCTCAACACACAAGTATCTCTCCCAATGATTTCACAAGGAGAGGGTGGATTATTTGGAGAAGGAGGAATCTTTGACCCCTTATCATGATTTCCTCAAGAGAACACACCACAAATCTTCCCACCATTTCCACCTATACCATTAACATCTGTGTGAACCCCAATCCTAATACCTACAAAACAATGAGAACAAACACATTAGCTAATCAATTGCAAGCATGAACAAGGATTCCCCTTGAAATCCATTTACAAAACTCAAATTAGAAAAATAAACAATGAAGAACACAATGAAAACAAAAAAAAAGATTGAATCCTAATTTAAATTTGCAAACTCATGATCCCATAGGGGAATTGGTGCCAGTTTGATGTAAAAATTGGCCCTTTCCCAATTCCTATGATGCAAGATTGATATGTGTTGATGATGATGGATGAATGATCCAATTTGTTGATGAAGATTGAATGCTCCAAGCTAAAAACTTGCATAACCTAGCTAAGATTCAAGATTGATGGATGTAATTTGATAGATATTTGAGCATGGTAACTTTGCATAATTTGTGGATGATAAAATGAGGATATGAGCTCTTTATTTATAGAATGCCAAGATGGATGAATGTCCAAATTTGAGCAATGTGGGACTAACATTCATCCAATGGAAATATGCCACTTGTCAACCTATGAGTGGATGGAGGATGTGCAAGTTTTGAGGATTGTGCCAATAAATGCATATTTTTGAATTTCAAATTTGTTGAAATGACTTGCAAGAGGGAATGGAAAATGCAATAAATGCCACTTGGCTCAAGACAAAGGACATGTAAGATGGAGTAAATTCCTTGTTGGATGTACATGTCAACTTGGAATTTGAATTCAAAATTGGAGGAATATTCCAAAAGATGCCTTATTGAGGAAGATAGAGGATTTAATAAATCAATTAAATCTATTTTCATGTGCAATTGGGAAAAGCTAGAGGATGGGACTTGAATTAGAATTAAATTAATCAAGGGTTAATTAATTTAATAGGAGATTAGGTGATGTGACTTATTTGACTTAGATTTTAGGATTTATTTAAATCAAATAATGAGAAGAATGTGGTAAGAGATTAATTAAATAAAGATTTTGATTTATTTAATTAAATAGGGATAATTAGATTAGATTGATTGATTTAATTAACAAAAGAGAGAGACATAATTAGATAAAATGATTTATTTAATTAAGGGAAGGAAATTGATGAATTTAATCAGATAAGGGAATTCGATTAAACGGTTAGATCAAAGAATGATTCAGGATGAAATGATGTTAGTAGTCAGGATCAGGTGCATAATGTTAATCAGTACATTTTGCCCCTCTTTGAAGCAATGCACTTGTTGCGTTGGTTCAAAGAATAAACGATCTCGATCAAAGCCAAAATTTTCGCTATTTAAAATCTTGCCCCATTGCTGCCCAATGAGAGAAAACATGCCATTATATTTCCCCCTTGAGAGATTGGACAAAAATTTCAATTTTTAGGTTATCTCACGAAAAAAGAGGACAAGGTGCCCGACAGGTCCGAAAAGGCTCCAGGAGGACAAAAACGTGTCTAAATGCAATAAAATGATGTCAAACAGGCCTCAACTAGACAAAAAAAGCTTCAAGGGTCCAAAACCCTAATTTTCAAGCTTAAAAGGGGCCCAAGGGGTCACTTTCAATTCATTTTCACACACATCCATTAGCAACCTTGAGATTTGAGCTCTAACCTCCTGATGATATGGTGCAACGAAAACTTCCCCTGCACATTTATGATCGATTCCAGACATACCAGCGGCCACCTGACATTGGGGCACCAGTAAGTGACCCTTACTTGACCTTTGTTTTCATTTTTTGTGCATATTTAATGCTTTAAAAGTTAGGTCCTTATGTAGTGGTGCTATATAGCACCGCTCAAGAATCAAACTACGTTGCTCGGTGTGATATTGTGTCGCGGCGGTGTAGTTTGGAGTTTGAAAACTCTGACGTTGAGCTCTTGTCCGGTGAGGTGATATGAAAAGTGCAACGCGACAGCCTTTTGTTTGCTCAAAGTGCACCGCTAGGAGGGAAAGTGCACCGCGACAGTACTATTTTGCCATTTTTTGCCCTAGCATCAGAGTTTGAAAATAATCAAACTGCAACATCGTCATGGATTCTGACACTGGAGTGGTTTCTTGGACTCCAGACGAAGAATTTTTCAAAAATTTTAACATGGTGACCTTCCTTGATGCAAGACGCGGGGAGGGAGCTCTACTCCCAGGAGCACAGGTCGCGAGACTTATTCGGTTACTTGCAGGATCTCAGAGACAGAGATTAGCATCGACTTTGGGATATGGGGTTGTGGTACATTGTTTATACAATGCCCATCCACATGCTCCTAGGGATGCTATCAACGTTGGCCGAGAGATGGCACAGCGAGACTTCTTCATTCCACCTTCCCACCGATGAGGCCACCATCACCTTGGAGGATGTTTTCCGCATTCTACGATTGTTGATTCATGGTTAGTGAGTCATTTTTGATATGGGGGAGAGGCATAATGCCTGCCATAGAGAGTCCTCACCATAGAGGACGTTGTTATTTGTGAGGGCTAGATTGAGCTCGAGCGACATAGGACCCTATTACCTCCCTTTCACCTAGTTGTTGCAGCGGTTATTTCGGGTCTTGTTGCCCCAGACATACGAGGCTGATACTTCAATCCTGGCTGGGGACACTGCTGGGAGCACATGGTTTGCGATAGGCCAGTTCATTTTGCATGGGGGCCTGTTCTTCTTGCCTCTTTGTACAGAGATCTACACGAGTATGTCTACATGGATGACAGAGTGCTCGAAGCAGGCATGACTCTTCTTCACGTATGGGCATGGGAGCACATTGATGTGCTTTGACTGCGAGTTGTTTCAGTTCTGATGATTCCAGATGATCCCCTCATATGGGGCTACAGAGGCGGTGTGTCCTTTACACAGATAGGTGAGCACGAGATCTCGTACTAGAGGAGGGTCCTCAACAAGATGCAAGTGTTTACATGGCGACCATACCTTGGTCAACCCGGATGGACTGGCAACGTAGAGCAGTTGTTTTATGCCTGCTAGGACGGGTTCATGTAGGGGCCGAAGTACACGATGATTGAGAGGTACTTTCCTGGGCGTGTGCAGCATCATTTTGGTGAGCCCCAGGATCATCCCGATGATGACTATGTGGCCGTTTTCACCCACACCATGACACAGGTTTCATGGGGGCGGTATATTCCTACCTCGGAGCCCGTGGACAGTTTTAGGCAGTTAGTAGCTCAACTGTGGGCTTATGATCAGGGGCCTATGGATCTAGGCATGACATAGGCATACAGGGATTGGTTCTGGCCTCCCCTATGATTGACTATTCCAGGTGCAGGCTTCGATTGACAGAGGGTTAGAGGCAGAGGGGGAGGACAAGGACAAAGGGGTGATGTATGATAGGACCATCCAGTTGGGTCCCCAGTGCAGCCAGATTAGGCAGACGTTCAGATGCAGGACTAGCAGCAGGTGCCAGTAGGTCCACCACCATGGGGTGAGGATCAGCCTTCGGTACAGCCCCCACGAGCACCGCCATCAGTGCAACCGACAGGGCAGGTGGATGCCCAAGATACTTTGATTGCACAGCTGCAGGCCCAGGTGTAGACTGTGATAGCCAAGAGGGATCAGGCTCGAGCTAAGAGAGAGAAAATGAGGGCTGAGAGGGATCAGGCCATCTAGTAGAGATAGGCTACAGAGTTACAGGTGGCCACAGAGCTAGGCCAGAGATAGCAGTTAGAGAGTATGGCAGCCTCCTCCTCTCAGGGTACAGTGTCCATTAGGTCTTACAGGGAGGCCATCAGAGGGGCCGAGTATTATTAGATGTATTACCATGAGGCCATACCCAGAGCATCATGGGTCCCAGAGTACTCGCAGCGGACCAACCACAGACCAACAGAGGGTCACGGTGATAGGGGCGAGGGCAGCATACAGGGGGGTTGATCGAGATGATACTTTTGTGCCTTATGGGCTCCTTTTTGATAGCCCACTGGGCCTTTTTGTACTGATTGACATACATGTACAGTGATCTAATTATTCTTGTACTGTGATAGTTATATTATTGATGATATATATATGAGGTGATGATGATTTTGATGTGATGTGATGTGTACCATTTATTTATGCATGGATGATTTTATTTCTATATGTTGTGTAATGATGTTTATATGATGCATTATAAATGATTTTATTTCCAATGATATATGCCTTATGATTATGACTAACAAATCTATATTATGTTGACCTATGATATGTAGATGTATTTATGTGATGTGTAATGATGCAAAATGATATGATTTTTTATATGCAATATGCAATATGCAAAATGATATGAAAATGATCTATGGTGTATACGCGAAATGATGTGAATCATGCTTATATATGAAATGATTATAGATGCATGTATGCTTTGTATGTTTCTATTTATGTTTATAATGATGTGTAAT
Organism: Sequoia sempervirens; assembly: GCA_007258455.2. Classification (NCBI taxonomy): domain Eukaryota; kingdom Viridiplantae; phylum Streptophyta; class Pinopsida; order Cupressales; family Cupressaceae; genus Sequoia; species Sequoia sempervirens. The sequence continues at coordinate 296,513,958 of VDFB02373365.1, read as the reverse complement.
GATTTATGCAATGAATGATTTATGATGCTATTTATGAGATGATATAGATGATTATTGGACAATATAATGTGAGTGCGAATATAATGGTCATGTTTTATATGATATAATGCAAATGGGATGGTTTTCTAAGATGCTTAGAACAACAAATATTATTATCCTAAACATATTAAATGATAATGTAATGTATGTGATGCATTTAATGTGATGTACTAAATGCAATGATATGATAATGTTTTATGTAAAATGAACCTAATGCGTGAGATGAATTTATGATGTTATGCAAGTATGTATGCGATGGATTATCAATGATGCTTATGTACCTATTTTGTATGATTATGCAATAGGTGGTAATGTGAAATGGTTATGAAATGTAAATGAATGTTATGCGATGATTGATGTAATGCAATGCAATGCAATGAAATGGATGCACCTATCTATGAAGAATGCTTATGATAACATGTTTATATGATGATGGAAATGCAATGCATGTGTTTCCTATATGTTATGTTGATGCAATATGCTAACGATTTGCAGATGTAGGATCGATGACGAGGATGATGATGATGATGATGATGATGATGATGATGATGATGATGAACAATTGTCATAGTACCTTGTTAGTGCGATGAGCAAGAAGAGAAGAAGTCATTTCAACAAGAAACAAGATGATGAAAATGCAAATGATGATGATGATGATTACTTGCTAAGGAATTGGTATTTTCAAAGGACCAAATTTTCTTATGTTTGATAACACATGTGGTACGATGCATCAAGGTATAGAAAACTTGGATGGAACTGTACCTAGTGTGATGGACTTTGACTTGTCAAGCAGATAGGAGTATCCTTGTTCACACCTAACATACGAAAACCTTGCTAGGATGCACTTTAGAATTTTCAAACACCTCAGACCAAAACATGGAAAGGTATAACCTATCAATGAAATAGTCAAAAAGTTTCCCAAAACCTCCTCCATACATACCTAACAAATCAAGTATTCGCCAAGGTTATATTACAAGAACGTCCAACAAGCACAACAAGCAAAATATATTGATCGCTGCCCCATTCCTATCTCTCTAAATCCTTTGTTCGGATATCATCGAGAGGTCCTTAGAATGAGCACAATAAGATAAATCAAAAGAAAAGATCAAGTACAAAAACAAGCCAATGTTCTTCAATACCGTTAACCAAACGGAGATATTTTCTAAGGATAAGAACCAAAACTATTGCCAACAGATAATGCCCATTGTAGGAAGGATACATCCTAGGACATGTTAGTGGATGGTGGAACATCATTTCGTTTATCCAAAGCATTCTAAAAGATGATTTATATGGGACCAATTGGATGATGGGTTATCGACACAAAGAGTTGACCAACTCATTTACGCACTAACTTAGACCTAAGACTTTGACGATTTTTGAGTTTTCACTTTTCATCTGCTAGACTTGTTTCTGATTATCTTACCAAAGATTGAGGATGATGATCGTTTATTATGAGTGATGTTATCACGGGTGCAAGCCAGATGAGATGGATGGATTTTTTCAAATATTTGGATGTTTTTAATCTTTTTGAGATGTTTTGAGGTTGTTTTTGGTATTTTTTGAAATTTTCAAATGTTTTGATTTTTGATTTTCCAATGTTTTGGGGTTTTCTGAGATTTTGACCAAGAGACTAACCTAAGGACCTATCCTAGGGGCCTCGGGGGTTGATCAAAAGATGAGCCTTGCCTACGTTATGCATGCAGAGACCACGTAGTTCGACTGACAAGCTGACCGATTTACAAACGATGATATACATGATGAAATGTCAGTTTATTATGACAAACTCCTATAGGACTAACCTAAGTGTCTTGGGGGATGATCAAAGATCAACCTTGCCTACGTTCAAGCTTAGAGATGACATAGTTCGACAAGATGACTCTATTTTTTGCTCTTTTTGACCGACTTATTGACATGTTTTGGGATTTTGATATGTTTTGATGTTTTTGGATTTTCTGATTTTTTGATGTTTTTGGATTTTCTAATTTTTTGATGTTTTTGGATTTTCTCATTTTTCTCATTTTTGGGTTTTCTAATTTTTAGGACTTCAAGAATATACACGAATCCGATCTGATAAGAACATGCCCCCAGCGTGATGTAATAGAGTAATCCGATAGAGGCAGGACAAACTGACCTTGAGGATGAGCCAAGTAGTACTAAGAGGGATCATGATATGAACATAGGACCAAGCTATGATGTAGATGTGGGTGGATGAATGATGGATGGAGATATGGAATGCAATGGATGATGGAAGCATGATGGATGGATGATGCAAAACAAGCTGTAAAGATCCCGGTGGATGGAAAGTGTTTATTTACACAAGGCACCTGTTTTCCAGGTTTTCTCCAAGGTACTTGTCCAAAGTGCCACCGAAGTGGTTTTCACTAGAGGATGATTTTTTTCTTTATTATTTTCAATCCTTTTTCTAATTTTATTTGGATTTTTTTCTTTTTTGATTTTTTTGTTGTCACCAAGATGCCTGTTTGCCACGTTTTCTCCAAGGTATCCATTTTTTCAGGACATTTTTTGATTTTTTGATTTTTTTGGTTTTATACCTTGAAAGATTTAGGCTTAAAACTTTTTGAGATGGGAGCTATTCATGGGCTTCTGCAAAGGTTCCCCTTCAAGTGTTGATAACTAGTATGCCCTTGATTTGTCACTTGTTGTGATGATGAATGGTCCCAACCAATTAGGTTCAAACTTGCCTTTGTTGCTTAGGTTTGGAACATTCTTCTGATTCTCTTTTAATACCAGTTCTCTGACTTGGAAAGTCCTGCTTTTGATTTTATTATTATAGCTCCTTTTGAGTCTATTTTGATAGACCTGCAAATGATTCAAAGCATCTATTTTTCACTCATCCAGTAGCTCTAGCTCATTCAATCTTGACAATAGGTACTCTTCATCTGTGATAAGGTTTTGGAGTGATATCCTAAGTGATGGGATCTTGATCTCAATGGGGAGTACTTCTTCTGATCTATAGACCAGGGAGAAAGGGGTGGTTCCAGTGGGTGTGCGGATGCTTGTTCGATAGGCTAAGAGGGCGGGATTAAGCTACAAATTCTAGTCACGGCTTGCATCATTGACTATGAACCCCAAATGCAAATAGATTGAATCCTAATTTAAATTTGCAAACTCATGATCCCATGGGGGAATTGGTGCCAATTTGATGTGAAAATTGGCCCTTTCCCAATTCCTATGATGCAAGATTGATATGTGTTGATGATGATGGATGAATGATCCACTTTGTTGATGAAGATTGAATGTTCCAAGCTAAAAAACTACATAACCTAGCTAAGATTCAAGATTGATGGATGGAATTTGATAGATATTTGAGCATGGTAACTTTGCATAATTTGTGGATGATAAAATGAGGATATGATCTCTTTATTTATAGAATGCCAAGATGGATGAATGTCCAATTTGAGCAATGTGGGACTAACATTCATCCAATGGTAAGATTCCACTTGCCAACCTATGAGTGGATGGAGGATGTGCAAGTTTTGAGGATTGTGCCAATAAATGCATATTTTTGAATTTCAAATTTGTTGAAATGACTTGCAAGAGGGAATGGAAAATGCAATAAATGCCACTTGGCTCAAGAAAAAGGATATGTAAGATGGAGTAAATGCCTTGTTGGATGTACATGTCAACTTGGAATTTGAATTCAAACTTGGAGGAATATTCCAAAAGATGCCTTGTTGAGGAAAATAAAGGATTTAATAAATCAATTAAATCTATTTTCATGTGCAAGTGGGAAAATCTAGAGGATGGGACATGAATTAGAATTAAATTAATCAAGGGTTAATTAATTTAATAGGAGATTAGGTGATGTGACTTATTTGACTTAGATTTTAGGATTTATTTAAATCAAATAATGAGAAGAATGTGGTAAGAGATTAATTAAATAAAGATTTTGATTTATTTAATTAAAAGAGATGATGTTAGATCAAATTAAATAAGGTTTTAATTTATTTAATTTAATAGATAGACTTTAGAGATTTAATCAAATAAAATTGATTATTTAATTAAATAGGGATAATTAGATCAGATTGATTGATTTAATTAACAAAAAAGAGAGACTTAATTAGATAAAATGATTTATCTAATTAAGGGAAGCAAATTGATGAATTTAATCAGATAAGGGAATTTGATTAAACGGTTAGACCAAAGGATGATTCAAGATGAAATGATGTTAGTAGTTAGGATCAGGTGCACAATGTCAATCGATACATTTTATGTGTCTACAACATGCACACCACTCCTTAGTTTAGGGCAATCCCCTTTATCAATCCTGAATCAAAAAAGTCAAAATAACCCCCCAATCAGAAATCAAACCATCATACTGAATCCTCCAATCATGCCATCAATATAACAACAATAGGTGGCAACCATCCAAGCAACTCAATCAATCACAACACCATCTATAAACATGGTCTCTCAAGGACCAAGCATATCAATCGCACCATCCACCACACAAACTACTATAATCAATCCAACAACACCCCTCATCACAACAACAAATATCATTTTGAATCCACCACCACCACCACCAAGACCAAACATGGAAAACCATATAGCATCAACTACAACCAGCACAACAAGCCTATCAGAAGGAACTTTAGCAGTTTCAAGCACAACAAGCACAACAAACAACACAAGTTGCATAGCAAGTTACTCAACAAGCGCAAACACAACAAGTGGAACAAGCTACCCAAGCTCAAGCCTTATCACGACAACAACAAGTTGCCCAAGTTGTGCAAGAAGCTCAAGCCGCACAAGCTACATAAGTTGCCCAGGCTGCATAAGCCACCCAACAAGCTCAAGCTCAAGCACAAGCACAATATCAAGCTCAGCAAGGACAAGCTCAAGCACAATACCGAGAATCTCAATAGCAAGCATATTAGCAAGCTATGCAATAGTACCAAGCGCAACAAGAGGCAACCCAATTACTAGTCCAACAACAAGCATTGTTGGTACAACAACAACAAGACCAACAAAAAACATTGTTGGCACAACAATAATTTCAGGCATATCAACAAGCATTGATCACACAAAAAAGCTTGCAACAAACTCCCACCAACCTACCCAAAATTCCACCCATCACCCAAATGATCAAACTACCTCAGAATACGTTCACTCCACCTCTCGATTTTCAAAATGATGTAACAACACAAATCAAATTGCTCTCACAATAAGTGCTGGATCTTCAATCTAGGAAAACAATGAAAAAACCAAGCAATTTGTGCCCCTATCCATTCGACATGAGCCTTGCGATGGTACCATTCCCAAAAGGGTTTGAAATCTCTAAATTTGACAAGTATTGTGGAATGAGAAACCTTGAAGATCACATTAGAGAATTCTAGGTACATTGCATGGAGGTTGCATAAAATGACACATATCTAATGTGACTATTCCCTCAAAGTTTGGCTGGACCTAGAATGGAATGGTTCTCTCACCTTCCTCCTAGAATAAAAAATTTCCAAGAGATAGTAGATGCATTCATAGAAAATTAAACATTCAATATAGGTATGGATGTGCGTCTAGAGGAACTATCTGCTCTTAAACAAGCTAAGGGGGAAACATTCACTTCCTTCTTGCAATGATGTGATCCAAGGCCAATAGGAGAAAGTGGGCCATGCTAGAGGAACAAAAAATATGCACCATCATTGCCAATCTCAAGAAAACCTTGTCGTTTCACCTAAAAATGAAATGTATCACCACATACAACCATTTGATCCCCAAGACGCTCAACATTTAAAGAGCCCTTATTGCACAAGGGGGGACACCCACATATCAAGAACATCAAGACAATTTTCCACCCACCAGCGACAATGAAAAACCTCACACATGGGTGAAGAACAAAAATGTCACTAATGATGGTGTGGTTGATGCCAAGGTCATAATCAGTGCTCCAAAACAAAACGTGCAAACATACCAACAACCACAAAGAAATAATTGAAACAACACACAAGACAACATGGTATCACAACAACCACCCAATAATCAAGCGGTCAACAACTTGAATAATCAAGGGGGACCACCCCCATGAAACAAGTATCCCCCTAAGTGAAAATGCATTGGCCTTGGGGAATCAATTGAATCTATCATGAAGAAGTTGGTAAATAAAAATCTCATCAAAATTCCCATTTATGATAATTATCAAGAGCCGCAAGTGAAACCACCATGGTACAATGAAAATCACCTTTGCAATTTTCATATGATAAAGGGGCACACAACGGCCAATTGTATGAGGTTAAAAAATCTGATCCAAGACCTTATTGACGACAAGGTCATAAATGTTGAGAAAATTGTGAGCAATCAAGACCTTAAAATATATATGAATCCAATGTCGGATCATAACAAAGGGAACAACCATGGAAAGACAAAGTATGGCAATGTAAACCATGTGTATGATCATGTGACGATCATGTTGTCACATCCCTAGAAAATGGTCATTGTTATTAACATCATGGGAGCCAAAGTTGATTATGGAGTCACCACATGTGGCAGAAAAGTTACCATTATTGGATCATCACAACCACCTAGGGCATCCACCTCGAATCAAATATCTGTTCCCAATGTCTACAATGTCTTGGACCATATGAAAAGAAACCCCACTCATATCTTCATCATGGAGTTGGTGAAGATCTCGCCCACACATAGAAATATCCTAGAGGAAGCATTGGATTCATCCACCATCTTTGTAGATCTTGATGCTAACTAGTTCCAAGCTATGGTTGGACACATCACCACCCCACATCTCCTAACATTTTCTGATTAGGACTTCCCCACCTAACCATCTCATGATTACGTGCTCCATCTAGAAGTCCTAGTCCATAAAAATAAAGTTAAAATGGTCTTGGTGGATGGGGGTGCAGGTCTAAATATCTATTCACTCAAGCTAATAAAAAATCTGGGGTTCTTAGAGGATTCCATTGAAAAAGGTAAAGGTATCACAATTAGAGCATATGACGACTAGGAAAGAGTGTCTCAAGGCACTATTCAACTCCCTATTCAAGTAGGGCTAGCTACCATGGAAACCACATGCTAGGTTCTTGACCTTGACCTACCATATAATATCCTCTTGGGGCATCCATGAATTCATGGGATGCAAGTTGTTGCTTCCACCTTCCATCAATGCATAAAATTCCCATATCAAAATCAAGAGGTCACGGTCCATAGTGATCCTGAGCCCTTTTATTACTGCAAGAACCTAGAAGCAAAATACTGTAAAATCCCTTAGGTCCCAAAGAATGATGAAGGCCCTAGAACTCCATATGTGGACCCAACTACCTTGGCCTCCACTTCTGAGACAAAGACACCTGCCATTCCTGACATCTCTAAAATAAAAGTCATTATCCAAGACAATGGGTGTGGGGATTACAAAATAAAGAAAAGTTCTTTCGTAATAGGAGAGTTACCTCAATCTCCTAGGTCTCACGGGAAACCCCAACCAACTGAAACATCATCCCAAACCTTCAAAGCAGACCCCTATAGGTTTAGATGTTGGGGAGATCTAAGTTAGGAAGTGGTAGATGAAAAGGATATTTCAAGTCTCCTATACCAAGATGAAAGGCCCATGCCTGATCTTCCTATGGATGAGAAAAGCAAAGGACAACAAATGATGCTTAGCATGGGTTACAATAAGAACAAGAAACTTGGGAAAAATGACAATGGCTTGTTAGAATCCATTTTCACTGAGAAGTGTATAAGAAATATTGGCCTCGGATGTACCCCTCTGAAGGTAACCATACTTGGCTAGAAGGCCCCAGTCAGAAAAGTCAAAGCTTCCCCTCAGTTGCTGGTGTCCACAGGTCTACCTTTAGACAACTATACCTTTGACATAATTGATGTATGTGACAAGGACCCCCTAACTAACTTACCAATGCTATTTGTGGATTCCTCTCTTCTCATGATTAGTACCTTGTATTTTGAGTGAAATGATCAAACCCATGAGCTAAACTTAGTCTATCACCAACTCATCGATTATGACCAACAAGGACCACCCATTTTGGACACATTCAAAAATGACGAGGCACTCTTAGAATTCATGGGATTGCAGGATGCCATACCATATGGAGATCACAAAGCTAGGTTTGATATTGTGCTAGAAACACATGCCTATTATGGGGAAACGATTGAATCCTTCAATCACAAAAGTGAAAACTTGACAATAATCTCAAGGTCTTTGAGTGAAAACCACACTATGGCACTCTCTGACCCAAAAATAATAAAACTAAAGCACGTATCCAATGGTGAAAACCTCTCTGAGGTGCCAGAGGATGAAGGATTCATTCTTCCCCTCAATGACATTCATCAGGAGAATTCAACAGTTTTAGCAGAGAAGTGCAACTTAGTCAACCTGGGAACCGAAGAAACACTATATATAACCTTCTATGCAAAATCACTCTTGACAAAAGAGAAGGAACTCCTAGCTACATTCCTAAGAGAAAGAAAGAAAAACTTTGCATGGACCTATGTCGATATGCCTAGGCTTGATCCAGAAGTTGCAGTTCACCATCTAGTTGTCTATCCTGAAGCAAAGCCATTGAGACAAAAGCTAAGAAAGATGCATCCCTAGATAGAATTATTGGTCAAGATGAAATTACAAAAGCTCCTAGATGTAGGGTTCATACGGCCAATTGATTATCTAGAGTGGGTCTCAAATCTTGTACCTATTTCAAAGCCCATGGGGGGCATCCACATTTGCATTGACTTGAGGAATTTGAACAAAGCATGTCCCAAGGATGATTTCCCTCTCCCAAACATTGACATGATTGTGGATATGACAACATGACATGAAATGCTATCGCTAATGGACAGATTCTTAGGTTACAATCAGATCATGATAGCTAAGGATGACCAACATAAAATGACTTTCACTTGTCCATGGGGGACATATTGCTGGAATATGATGCCATTCAGTTGAAAAATGTAGGAGAAACCTATCAAAGGGCCATGAAACTAATATTTTATGATATGATTCACAAAAATATGGAAGATTATTTCGATGACATATTGGCCAAGTCAAAGAAACATCGAGATCATATATCAACATTAAGCTCCATCTTTGATAGGCTAGAGGAATATAAGGTCAGACTCAATCCAAAAAAGTGTGTCTTTGGGGTACAATTAGGTAAGCTCCTCAGGTACATTGTGTCTAAGAGGAATTAAGATAGATCCTACCAAGGTCAAAGAAATCCTCGAGATGGAGGCACCAAGGATATTGAAACAACTATGAGATTTACAAGTAGGACTCCAGTCCATCCGCCTATTCATAGCATAACTAGTAGATAAAGCTATCCCATATTCTCATCTACTCCACAATGGGGTAGCATACAAATGGGATGAGAAATGTGACCAGGCTTTCAACAAAATTGAGTACTTACTCACACCACCAATTCTCATTCCACCAATTCTAAGAAAACCCTTGATCCTGTATATATCAGCAACAACAACAACTCTCGGTGCTCTCTTAGCACAACATGATGAAAATGGGAAAGAGAGAGCTATTTACTACATCAAAAAAACTATGGTGGGACATGAGATGAATTATACATCCATTGAGAAGGCTTGCTTAATAGTCATGTTCGCTGCACAAAAATTCAGACATTACATGCTAGCATATCAGATAAAACTCATTGCAAAGATAGACCCTCTGAAGTATCTGCTTTCTAAAGCAACACTTACAGGAAGAATAGCTAAATGGGTTATGATCCTAATAGAGCATGACATCGAGTATGTGGAATGCAAGGCTATTAAAGGACAAGCAATTACAGATCAGTTGGAAGAGGCATTAATATATTCAAAGAATCCACTTGTATTAGAGTTCCCTGATGAGTCCATCTTTAAAGTAAACTTGTAGAAGATCACTAGAAAATGTACTTTAATAGATCCTACACACAACATGGTTCAGGAGTAGGAATATTCTTTATTACACCACAAGGGGATTGCATACCTAAATCATATAAGTTTTTGTTTCCTTGCACAAATAACATTGCAAAATATGAAGCTCTTGTCATAGTGTTGATAATTACAGTGCAATGGCAAATCATGGTGCTCAAGGTCTATGGAGACTAATAGCTTATCATCAACCAGGTAAATGATGAGTGTCAAATGAAGGATGACAAGATGACTCCATACAAGAAATTGGTGGAAAGCCTCAAAGAGTTCTTCATTGATGTCACATTTGAGTAGATACCTAGAGAAAATAACAGAGCAACAAATGCTATGGAAATAATTGGATCACTATTAGATATCCCATGAAATGTCCCTAAGCAAGAATTCCTTCTAGAGCAACTTCTTGTACCATAATTTGAGGTACTAGAGTCTAAATTTATGTGTAAAATTTTTGGTCCTGATGATCCCTGTTATCATGATATATACACCTACTTAAGAATAGGAGTCCTCCTCATTGATATAACCCCGAACCTTAAAAAATAATTTGTAAAAAAGTCATCCTGTTTTGTCATCCTAGGAGATACCCTATACCACAGGAGCATTGAAGGAACACTTTTACGATGCCTAAATGCTAAAGAAGCTTTGATTGCTTTGACAAAGGAGCACAATGACATTTGTGGGTCACATCTAAGTGGTATGACCTTGGTTAAGAAACTGTTGAGGATTGGGTACTATTCGCCTACAATGGAAAGAGAATCTCATGACTATGTCTGAAGGTGTTTACAATGTCAACAGCATGGGGATCTCATCCATGCAACAACTCAAGAGCTCCACCCGATCATTACACCTTGGCCCTTTTCACAATGGGGGCTTGATCTCATCGGAAAAATCACCCCCACCTCATCTAGTGGACATAAGTTTATCATCACCACCACATAATACTCATGAAGTGGGTAGAGGAATTTCCCATGACCTATATCATAGGAAATTAGATATCCAAGTTCATCCTGAACTATCTAATTTGTCACTACGGTGTCCCTCAAGCCATTATGTCAGATAACAGGACACCTTTTAAAAACTAGGATGATCGAGACCTATGCCACAAGTTCAATATTCAACATCGCTTTTCCACTCTGTACTACCCCCAAGCAAATGGCCAAGCTGAGGATATAAATAAGACCATCTTAAAAATCCTCAAGATAGTCAATGACACTGGTCGTTACTGGCACCTATAGCTAAATCCCACCTTATGGGCCTATTGAACAAGTATCTGCACACCAATAGGTTCCACTCCTTTCTTCTTGGTCTATGGATCATAAGCAATCCTCCCTATTGAGATCGAGCTCCAATCCCTAAGAATATCATTTCAAAGTCTCATCATAGATGAAGAATATTGAGCATCATAGTTGAATGAACTAGAAATATTGGATGAGTGGCACATGGATGCCTTCAACCATTTGCAAGTCCACCAAAACCGTCTCAAGTGGAGCTACAACAAGAAGATCAAAACTCAGATCTTTCAAGTTGGGGGGCCTGTATTGAAGGAGAATAAAAAAAATGTTCCAAATCTAGATAGCAAGGGAAAGTTTGAACCCAATTGGTTGGGACCCTTCATCATCATAGCGAGCTACAAGTCAGGGGAATATCAGTTATCAACACCTAAAGGGGAACATCTAGAGGAGCCCATGAATAGCTCCCATATCAAAAAATTTTATTCTTAAAATTGCAAGGTGTAAATCTAATAATCCAAAAAAATATATATAAAAATTCAAAAAAATGGAAAAAGGATTGAAAATAGTAAAGAGAAAAAAATCATCCTCTAGTGAAAACCACTTTAGTGGCGCTTTGGGCAAGTACCTTGGTGAAAACCTAGAAAATAGGCACCTTGTGTAAATAAGTACTTTCCATCCACCAAGGTCTTTGCGGCTTGTTCTGCATCATCCATCCATCATGCTTCTATATCACCCTTCCATCACCCATCCGCATCCACATCATGGCTTGATCTTGTGTTTGTATCATGATTCCTCCTAAGTACTACTCGTCCCATTCCCAAGGTCAGTTTTTCCTACCTATATCAGAGTAGTCTATTGCATCATGCTAGGGGCATGTTCTTATACCTGCATTGGATTGGATTCATGTATATTCTTGAAGTCTCCCTTAAAATTAGAAGATCCAAAAACATCAAAAAATTCAAAAATCCAAAAACATTCATAAAATCAAAAAATCCAAAAACATTCAAAACATATCAAAACCCAAAAACAACTCAAAAGGTTAGTGAAAAGGTCAAAAATGGAGTTGTCTAGTTTGAACTACATCATCTCTAATCTCTTAAAATAGGCAAGGGTGACCTTTCATCATCCCTCCAGACACTTAGGTCAATCCTTTAGGAGTCTGTCATAATAAATTGGCAATCCATTTGTTAATATCTCATCAATAATTGAGTCTATGTCAATCAAACTATGTGGTCTTTGCATGTATAACGTAGGAAATGCTAATCTTTGATTAGTCCTTGGGGCCCCTAGGATAGGTCTTTAGGTTAGGTTCTTGGTCAAAGTCTCAGAAAACAACAAAACATTGGAAAATTCAAAAATCAAAACATTTGCAAAACATCTTGAAAATACCAAAAAAAAAACCTCAAAACATTTCAAAAACATCCAAATATTTGAAAAAATCTATTTGTCCCATCTCACTTTCACCTGCAATAAACATCTGTTCATAATAAACGGTCATCATCTTCAACCTTTGGTGAAACAACTAGAAACAAGTTTAGCAGGTTACAAGTGAAAACTCAAACGTTAGGGTTTCAAGTCTAGGTCAATAAGTAAACAAGTTGGTCAACTCTTGGTACTAATAGCCCATCATCCAATCAATCCCAAAATCATCTGATAACATCATGTCCTAGGATGCATCCTTCCTAAAATGGACATCAACATTAGGCATCACCATAATTTAGTCTTGGATAGATGTATGAAGAACATTAGCTTGTTTTTTTACTTAATCTTTTCCTTTTAACTTATCATATTGCACTCATTCCAATGACCTCTCGATGATGTCCAAACAAAGGGATTTAGAGATAAAGGAATGGGGAAATGATCATTATCTCTTTTTATCTTTTGTGCTTGTTGGATGTTCTTGTAATATAACCTTGGTCATATGTGCTTTATTTGGTTTGTAGGGAGGGTGTTTTAGGTGTCTTGTTGACCACATAGGAAGGATTTCCTTTCTATGTTTTGGTCCAAGATGTTTGGAATATCTGAATTGCATTTTATATGAGGTTTTGTATGCCAGGTATGAACAGGAGTACTCCTATCTAATTATCGAGTCAAAGTCCATCACACTAGGTACAACACCATCTTGGTTTTGTATACCTTGATGGATTGTGCCTGTGTGTTATCAAACATAAGGTAAGTAGCCCTTTTAAAATCCCAATTCCTGATAAGAAATGCATCATCATCATCATCATCTCTAATAAAGTCTCGTAGATGATGGACTTGTTGAATCCTCTTGTCATCATCTCATTTCTTCTTTCTTCTCTCCACGCTAACATGGTACCATGACAGTTAATCAAAAACATCACTAATGCATCCATCTTGCATCCATAAACTGTTAGCATGTTGCATATAATATCATATCATATCATATAGGAAACATTGACCATTTCACAAGAATTACATTTCATCATTGCATAATATAAATTGGTTATTCTAAGCATCTCATTTGTATCAATTACATAATCATATAAGCATTATCATATCATCCACATATGCATCATATCATCCATTGCATAATCATATAGGTATCATGATGTCATCTATACATCATCATATCATACATGAAAAAGATACTGAAAAAAAAGAAAAGAAAAGAGCGTATCATAACATCTCATACATCTCATGATCATAACATATATCAACATAATCATTAGGAGAAAAATATAGATCTGTTAGTCTAAGCATTTTTAAATCATTTGCATATCATAACATTCGCATCATCCATGCATCATCATCATAAAAATGCATAGAAAGGATACTAAAAAAGAAATGCATCCATGACATCCATAAGCATCTGCATAATCATACATCACATAATATAGAGTCACATCATGTCATCACATCACATAAATAAAATAGGACACATCTCATTAAAAAAATCAATCATATCATATATATATATCAAAATAATATAACTGCCATGGTACAAAATCAAGATCAAATGTGTATGTGTATCAATCAATGAGTACAAATGCCCACAAGGCTATAAAAAATAGAGTTCGTGGATCTCAAAAAGAATCAGGTATCATTGTCAAAACCGTGTGAGCTATCCCTGGTGGTTGATCCCCTCACCCACCTGCCTCTCTGGCTAGTCCTCCCGATACCCTGTCCGTTGAGAAAACTTTGGTACCTAAGCGGCTAGAGGCACTGCCTATCGATAATGCAGCCTTTAGTACTCAGCCTCCCACACTGCCTTGCAGTACATTCGCATGGGGATTGTCCTACCTTGAGACAATGCTGCCATACTCTCTAACTATTGATGCCTTCCCACCTCTTGTGCCAGCTGCAGCTCTGTCGTCTGTTGCTACTGCCTCTCATGATCCCACTCTATTGTGAGGGCTTGAACCTATTGCTTGGCTTGGTCCCTCTTCACTATAAGTGTCTGCACTTGGGCCTGGAGCTACTATATTAGAGCATCTCTCTAATCAGGCTGAGGTGGCAGAGGCAGTGGTGGCGGTGGCTGATCTCTTTGTGGGGGTTGTTGATCCCTCTATGGTGGCTATTGGTCCCTAGGCTGATCTCTCTACTGATTCCCATCTCCCTAATCTCTTTGCTCTAGCTGGTGTGGAGGTCCTCCTCCTCCTCCCCTTGCTAGGACATGTCCCCTCCTAGCCATCCTACCCTAAGGTCTCCACTGTGGAAGAACTATCCCCGAAACTGTCAGGTAGACTGGAGGCCAGAACCAATCATCGTAGGCATGTGTAGTGCCTGGGTCTACCTACCCATGATCATAGGCCCATGGCCTAGCTACCAGCTGTCCAAAAGAATTAACTACATTTTTTGTTGGGATCATTTGATCCCATATGGTCTTTCTGGTAGTCCTCACAAAAATGGCCACAAACTAATCGTCTGGATTATCCTAGATGTCTCCAAACTATCTAGCTACTCGATTAGGTAGTTAGTGCTCGATCATGGTGTGCTCACATCCCTGCATGAGCCAATTTATTTGGTGTAGAAAAACTATTGTACATCATCATACCATGCCAACATCTGTAGCCAAGGTCTCCAAGTGAAAGTTGTCATCTCATCAATAATTATCCACCAATGAGGTAGGCTAGGCCATCCTATGTGAGTAAATGTGAGGCCACCCTTGTACCTCCAAACTGTTGGGTCATTAGGCTCGACATCAACCATTGTAACTCTTAGTCGAAGCATGACTATGTGCTCCCATGCCCAAATGTGTAGAAGTGTGACTCCAACACCAATAGCTCTACTGTTGCAATATGTGAACTCGTGCAAATCGTGATAAAGTGAGGCCAACATCACTGGTCCCCAAGTAAAATAGAACCTCCAAAACAACATTCTCTCCTAAGATAGGCCCTATCCCGGATTGAAATATTGCCACTGCCAATCTGGAGCTACAAGTCTTGAAATAATAGCCACAAAAATCAATCAAAAAGTCAACACCTGACTTTTGTAGTACTTGCTATCGATCTATCCCTCAGTTAAAAAAATCTCAGATGTCCCCATGATCTCATAGCATGCATCAGTGCCGATGTCCATGTCATATATCACCCTCTCTCCGTGGATGGGCAATCACAAAATCTTCCAGACGTCCTCCAATGTGATGGTGACCTCGCTGGTGGGTAGATGAAAGGATGATGTCTTGTTGTACCATCACTCAGCTAACACGGTCATCATTGCTAAATGGTTCCTAGTGGCAGACACATAAGCAACATACCATAGTCCAATCGCGCCAAGGTGCTCCTATAGCAACTCATGTAGTTTGCTCAATCTACTAAGCACTGAGGGTTAGTGCTCACGTGAATGCACATGCTCTGTATCCTCCTATACCTAAGAAGCCACAACGTCAAGTTTTGAAAAAAGATGGGATCTCATTTAAAGTTTTCAACACCAAAACTACAAAAGCATCGCTATTAGCAAAGGTGTCGCTATTTAAAAGCTCCAAACCACGATGCTATAACCCCCCAAAGTGAAAACTAGGACACCACGTCACTGTTTGACCCGTAGGCCTATTTGACCGAAAACCCTAAATTTCCAACTAAAGTGTCGCGTCGCCATTCACAATGGCATCGACCTTTGGAGTTTGAACCCTAAAAGCTAAAATATGATGTGACGTTGCAAGTCACAATAGAAGTGTGGTTTGAGGCCAAGCACCATCAATTTTGCACTTCTAGCATCACTATATAGCGACACTAGACTTTGCAATTCTTCAAACTATAATAAATGCACACAAAAATCAAAAATAAAGGTTGGGTTAGGATAACGTACTACTGGTCTTGTGCCTAGAGGTCTCTGGTAGAGTCGAACTCACTCAGAAATGTGTTGTGGAAGCACTCTTTCTGCCATCTCATAGGAAAGCCAGAGCTCAAAGCGATGAAAATTCTAAAGGCTCAGTGTGCAAATGAATTGAAAGTGACCCTTCAAAGGCTATTTAAGCATGAAAAATTAGGGTTTTATGACCCGTTTTAGCTGTCAAACTAGGGTTTTGTGCCTTGATCCTATTTTTTCCCAACCGAAGGTCATTTCAGGTCCTTTTTCCACGTTTTGGCTTGTTTTTAGCATCATGGAGCCTTTCTAGACCTGTCAGGCAGCTTGTCCTCTTTTTTCAAGAAACCACCCAAAAATCCAAAAGAAATTCCGATCTCTCAAGGGGGTAGTATACCAGCATAATTTTTTCACTGGGGCAGCAGTGGGGCATCCAAAAAAATAAAAAAAATTGAATTTTTATCTCAAGAAGGTTATTCTTTGAACCAACACAGTAGGTACATTGCTTCAAAGAGGGGCAAAATGTAGACATGTAAATTATATTGATTGATCTTGTGCACTTGATCCTGATTTACTAACATCAGTTCTCTCTGTATCACTCCTTTACTAACCATTTAATTGAATAATCTTTATTTGATTAAATTCATCATATTTCATCTTTTAATTAAATAAATTCATTTTATTTGATTAAATCATTATCTTCTATTAATTAAATAAATCATTTTGTTTAATTAATCCTAATGTTTCTCTTTTAATTAAATAAATCACTTTATTTGACTAAATCATAATTCATCTCCTTTAAATTAAATAAACTAACCTTTATTTGATTTAATTCTAACATCATCCCCTTTTAATTAAATAAATCAAACTCTATTTAATTAAAGCTAATATTCATATTCCTCTCATTTTGATTTAAATAAATCCAAATATCTAAGTCAAAATGTCAAATCAAACTAATTTCCATCTAAGTTAATTAAATCCTAATTAACTCTAACTCTAATCCATCAAATCCTCTATATTTTGCAACTTGCTCAAGTAAATCAATTTAATTGATTTCTAAATTCGTCTTTTTTCATTCAAAAGAGCATCTAGTTGGAATATTCCTCCATTTTAAAATCTCCCTCCCAAAGGTCTTGTCCTCCAACATGGCATTTATGTCTCTTACAAGTCCTTTTTCTTGAGCCAAGTGGCATTAACTCCATTTTTCAACTCATCCTTCAAGCCATCTTTCAAATTTTAAATTTCCACCTAATAACATTTATTTGCACATTCATCAAAATGTGCTCCACCTCTCTTCAATAGTGGCATCTTGCTATTGGTCCATATTTTATCCCACATTCTTCATATCTTGTATTTATCCATCCTTCTTTCCTATAAATGGAGGGCTCTTCTATTGATTTTGGATCCACAACTTTATGCAAAGTCATTATCTATAGGTTTTGAGAAAATCCATCAACACATCATCCAAATTTTCATAGTTCTCTATCACCATAGCTAGGTTATTGAAAATTTTATCAAGGAGCACCATTGTTCATCATCAAAGCTTGCAAGGAGTTGGGAAAAAGGCTATTTTCCACATCAAAATAGCACCAATTCCCCCATGGGATTGAGGGTTTGAGCATTGGAATAGGATTTAGATTGCTTTCACTTGATTTCTTTACTTGATTTCTTGCTCATTATGCTTCAAATGAATCTCTTGGGGAATCTTAGTTTAGATTTGTATAATTGACTAACATTGTGTTGTTTTTTCATCTTTGTGCAGGTCTAGATCTACCATTCATAGTATTGTATGACCAAGGATGTGTCCAAGCTAGGATGTTCAACATATAGCCTTGTAAATATATCAAGGAATTTCATTCACTTTGATTTGAGGGTTTAATATTGTAGTTTTTTACATGATTTTATGATCTAACCCCAAAGCGATGTTTGTACCTTCTTTAATGAAGAGTTGTGGTTCATTTTTACAAGTTAAATATGCTAAGGGAATGTGAACATCCTCATTTATTGGCCTTGTTTCAAGGCTCCTTGGGGTTTAGTTATTATTTTTCCCCAAAGTATGGAGAGGTCTTCACTAGGATCTTAAATCCCTTCTTATGATATATAGGAGGTAGATTATCTTAGGTTTGCATAGGTTTTTTATGGTCTAATAATTTTAGAAAGTGTCAATATAGGGTGAATCTTATTGATCCCAATCAATAATATCAAGATATTGAAGGTCAATATGGATAATGACATGGCATGATCATGAAAAATATTATCCATGTTAATATTTTTGAAAGGACTAATTGTTGTCAATCAAGATTGTACCCTTAGCCAAGATAAACTTAACTATCCTATTGAAACATGGAAACACTCTTATATTGTGGGTGATCTATGATGAGAGTGAATCTCCAGAGCAGGTTGGTTCCCCTAGCAAATCACCTAATCTAAAAGACTTTTTGAGGAAAGGGTTAGGAGGAAAACTTGAAAATGAAATCCTAAAACCTAAGGATGATTCACCATAATTTTAAATTTGACTATGATGATTTTTACTCACAAACAATCTCTCAAAACTTTAGCCCTCACAATCTCACCCAAAAACATACGACCAAAAAGTAATTTGTGTGAAGGTTCAGAAGACTGAACACAAAATACAACCTAAATCATATGAAACTCTTACAAGCAATTTTACAATAACAAGACATAAAAAGGATTCAGTACTTGAATCACAATGAACAAAAAATTATTACTACAGATATAAGACAAGAAATGAGAAGGAAAACTCTATTGTTTATTAAAATTTAAGGAGTATCAACATCAAATTCTGAGTACAAAGAATTTACAAACTCTCTGAAATGAGCAAGAGAGAAAGAAATAATAATCTCAACTGCAAAAATGAATTTTTTTCCAACTTATATCTCCCAAGTGTCTCCAATAGTGAGAATGGAAAAATCTGAGTGAATTGCATCTCGAAATAGCAACTTTGATCCATTTTTTAGCTCAAGAGAAATTCCTTCAAAATAGTGCTCAAAATTGATCCAAATTGACTGAAAAAATGGAAACTTTCTATCTCCAATAGGTTGATCCAAAAGACTCACAAAGTCAGGTTCAAATTGAAAGAGAACTGAAAATAGAAGATTTACTCAAGATCAAGAGCAAGGATGGAGTAGCTACAATGAAGGTCAACACCGAATACCAATAGGAAATGATGGATATTTTTTTCATTATATGATTCATTTATTTTCATCTTCAGTTGTATAGTGCATTCCTTATGATGTGTTGGTTCAACTATTCCCATGGCTTGTGTGGGACACTTGATCTCTCTTTTCTTTCCAATGAAAATGAAAATAACATTTTTTTTGCAATCTTGTACAATTTTGTGTACACCTCTTTTGCAAGATGAATGCAACATTATGAATTGAATAAATTATTATAGAATTGAATGAAAGAAATATTCTATTATCTCATGTAATCTCTTTTATGATGTAAACAATGAATGGAAAACTTATTACTTCCTTTTGTTGAAAACACATTGCATAATAAAACTGAACTCTTTCTCTTAAACTTCAATATATGTATTTGTTGAAAAAAATGGCAACTTTCTAGCTCCAATAGGTCAATCCAAAAGACTAAAAAAATCAGGTTCAAACTAATGGAGAATTGAAAATAGAAGGTTCACTCAAGATCAAGAGCAAGGATGGACCAGCTACAATGAAGATCAGCACTAAATACCAATAGGCAATGATGAATATGTTTTTCATTATATGCTTCATTTCTTTTCATCTTTAGTTGTATAGTGCATTCCTTATGATGTGTTGGTTTAGCTATTCCCATGGCTTGTGTGGGACACTTGATCTCTCTTTTCTTTCCAATGAAAATGAAAACAACATTTTTTTGCAATCTTGTACAATTATGTGTATACATCTTTTACAAGATGAATGCAACATTGTGAATTGAATAAATTATTACAGAATTGAATGAAAGCAATATTCTTTTATCTCATGTAATCTCTTTTATGTTGTAAACATTGAATGACAAACTGAATACTTCCTTTTGTTGAAAACACATTTCACAATAAAACTAAACTTTTTCTCTTAAACTTGAATATATGCAATGGTTAAGAAAAGCAAAAATAAATTGAAATCTTTCACCTTAAAATTAATATAAGTTGTTTCAACTCTACCAATTTGAGTTGTAGGTGAAAAATTAGTAACATTCTTAGTGATTTCTATTGAATGCTTGCCTGCTAAGAATTAGACCAGTTTCCTTAAACAAATTCATTGGGTGTGGAGTAAAATATGGCCCTTTTCAAACTCAGAAACTCATGAAACTGAACTGTAAATACTCCAAACAACAACTTATAACAAAACCAAACCAAACTGAAAGCAAACTAAAAGGCCCTGGTGCCCAGAAAACATGTGTAACAACACTTAGAGAAGGAAAATAACTGAAATGAATGTGCTTAAAGAACTAATTAGCAACAAAAATAACTCTAACTACACCCACTCAAGAAAAAGCTGACTAAACAAAGCCATTAACTAGTTCAAAAAAGTAACTACCCCTCCTTTGCAATCTACAATACTCAATCAGCTTGTGAGCCAACCAAAAGATGTAGAGAAAAACTAAATATCCATCAATTTGCTACAACACTCTTCCAAGAATAAAAAAGAATTCACTTACCCACCTATCTTGATTTGTGAACCATTGGTGATCAAGTGGAAAAGTGAAATGATTGTGCTCAAAATGATACCTCCCTTGATGCTCAAGATCAACATTGTCATGGGGTTGTTCCTTCTCATTGGTTTCCAAATTAGTTAGATGCCTAATAGGACATCCCCTTGAAGGCGTTGGGATGGAGAGAAGACAACTTGAGTGATCAGCAACAACAACATCAACTTCACCTTGTATGATGGCTTTCCATGTCAATTCCTCCTCCATTAGAGTGGCTAATAGATCATCAAAGCTATCCATTCTTGGAAGGCTTTTAGGAACAACTGGTTTCAACTCAAAATTCCCATCATTATTCAAGGGAGTATGCTCCAAATCACACTCTTCTTCTTCAATGTTGAGATTCAAGTGTTAAAACCATAAAATAGTCTCTTCCAACAAACTTTCAATTGAAGTAACAACCTCAAACTCCTCCAACCAGTCGAGGTCATGCTACTAATTGGGCTGCTCTATAACCAATGACTCATTTGAGAATTCAGCCACCTCCGTCTCTTGTTTTTTCTGTTCAAGATAATGCTCCTCCAAATATGTTGGGATATCTTCTAAGTGTGAGCAGAAAAGCTCAATTTCAGCTTGAAACAGTTCCTTCTTAAACTCTAAATCATTCAACTCAGGGCTGCTGCCACATATATATTCTTGGATCAGTACCTCATCTAAATGGTCCTCATCACTATGGTGGTTAGAACTTGGTAGTCATACCATCTTCACTTTCATACTCAAAGTTAGGAAGGTCATCAAATAGATTAACTAGGGACTGAGGTTCTACACCAATTTCTTGCACATTATCTAAGTTTGTAACAAAGACCTTAATATCATTCCAAAGCAAACTCTCTTCACAATTTTTTTGGTTTTTTGATAAAATTGGAATGTCCTTTACCTCATGATTGCTTTCACTAAGCCTATTGGGCTCCAAAAAAAATCATCTTTATTCCCTTCCTCTTGATCCAAGGTTCTATTATCATATTGATGATCTTCACTTGACAACTCACCACAATGTTTGACATCTTCTTGCTCTTCATCCTCCTCATCACTACACCAACTAGATCCTCAAAATAGTTATCAATATCCAACTACACTGGTTGATTCTTTGAGACAAATATCTAAAAAAATTCATCCTCTTCAATAAAACTAGAAATCTCATCAGTAAAAACAAATAAAGATTCCTCTAGAGCAGCAACCTCTTGTTGTATAATTAAATGCGATAGATCTACCTTTCTAATCTTCTCCCAAAGGAGTGCAACATCTTGATCAAAGGTTTCCTCCTTAGATTCATCAAGTGGGGAAACTTGGGGAGCTTCTTGGGTTTCTTGCAAGGAAGAATATTGCTCAAGGGGTTACTCTGCAATTATACTAGGCTAAATATGATCATTTTCCTCAACTTGTAAGGGATGAAGGCTTTTGAAACTTGGGATTTCAAGCTTAATAGGTTGGTTTGGGGAGCTAAAGACTCTATCCTACCTAAAACTTGGAATCTCAACTTTAGGAATACTAGGAGGCTCATTTTTTCTAAAGCTTGGAAATTGATACTTATGAACCCCCTCTTGAGCAGGCTGATATAGAACTGTAGGGGCTACTTGAACTTCATGCCTTTTCACCTCCAACTCTTGCTCATAGAGATAGGACTGATAAGCCATCTCTTCTTGTTGCTGGTTGTACTCATGCTACTTCTTGATCTCTTCTACTTGCTTCGTGAAGTAATGCACAAAGTCAAATGACATACCATTTATGCTTGCAATCTTCTCCTACTGATCTATCAAATATCTTTGGTTGTCTATTTCACTCATTTTCCTTTCATAATTCAGCCTTATATCTATGAAGCTCAAGTATTCACTATTTTGGGGCTGATTTTGAGCATATGAAGGCCAATATGGAGGCTGAGCAGGGGTGGGTGGGTGGTAATTATATTGTGCATGCTAGTTTCTTTGTAAATAAAAGGAATTGGGGGTAAAACCAACATAATGATCAACTTGATAAGATTGGAAAGAGGGTATACGAACAAGATTTTCATGATATGATGGATGGTATGATATGTTGTCATGAAACATTGACACGTTCATTCATTGAAATGCTAGAATATGGAGTAAATGGATGATTTTTGTAACATACCAACACCTAGATTTGCTTGCAAAACCAAAGAATGGAGTCACCCAGTATACTTAAAACCTCTATAAGGCTAGAAAATACTGCTACATATACCAAACAATAGCTTACAATTTGAAAATTACTTTAAAAACAAGTTTTAGAGTCCCACCGGGCGTGCCAAAAACTATTTTCAATCAATATTGCACCCTTAGCCAAGATAAACTTAACTATCATGTTGAAACATGGAAACACTCTCAAATTGTGGGTGATCTATGATGAGAGTGAATCTCCAAAGTGGGTTGGTTCCCCTAGAAAATCACCTAATCTAAAATACTTTCCGAGGAAAGGGTTAGGAGGAAAACTTGAAAATGAAATCCTAAAACCTAAGGGTGATTCACTAGAATTTTAAATTTGAATTTGATGATTTTTACTCATAAACAATCGCTCAAAACTTTAACTCTCACAATATCACCCAAAAACATACAACCCAAAAGTAATTTGTATGAAGGTTCACAAGAATGAACACAAAATAAAACCTATGAAACTCTTGCACACAATTTTACAATAACAAGACATAAAAAGGATTTAGTACTTGATTCACAATGAACATCAAATTATTACTACAAATCTGTGACAAGAAATGAGAAAGAAAGCTCTGTTGTTTATTAAAACTAAAGGAGTATCAACATAAAAATATGAGTACAGAGCATTTACAAACTCTCTGAAATGAGCAAGAGAGAAAGAACCAATAATATCAACTGTAATTTTTTTTTTTTTTCAACTTATATTTCCCAAGTGTCCCCAGTAGTGAGAATGGAAAATTCTGAGTGAACTGCATCTAAGAATAGCAACTTTGATCCATTTTTGAGCTCAAGAGAAAAGCCTCCAAAATAGTGCCCAAAACTGATCCAAAATGACTGAAAAATTGCAACTTTCTATCTCCAATAGGTCATTCCAAAAGACTCACAAAATCAGGTTCAAACTAATAGAGAACTAAAAATAGAAGGTTCACTCAAGATCAAGAGCAAGGATGGAGTAGCTACAATGAAGATTAACACCGAATAACAACAGTAAATGATGGATATGCTTTTCATTATATGCTTCATTTATTTTCTTCATCTTCAATTGTATTGTGCATTCCTTATGATGTGTTGGTTAAGCTATTCCCATGGCTTGTGTGGGACACTTGATCTCTCTTTTCTTTCCAATGAAAATGAAAAAAACATTTTTTTACAATCTTGTACAATTTTGTGTATACCTCTTTTGTGAGATGAATGCAACGTTTTGAATTGAATAAATTATTACAGAATTGAATGAAAGTAATATTATTTTATCTCATGTAATCTCTTTTATGCTATAAACACTAAATGGAAAATTGAATACTTCCTTTTTTTGAAAACACATTGCACAGTAAAACTAAACTCTTTCTCTTAAAATTCAATATATGCAATGCTTAAGCAAAGCATAATTAAATTGAAATCTTTCACCTTAAAATGAACATAAGTTGTTGCAGCTCTACCAATTTGAGTTGTAGGTGAAAATTTGGTAACACTAATGGTGACATATTCCTTGTTATGATCAAGTATAGAACACTTATAATTAGTAGAATTATGAATATCCTCAAGCTATCATTTTCTCCAAAATTAAGAGGCTCCTCATGAGACAACAATCTACCCATTCAAAATAAAAACCTTAAACCTACTAGAAAGAAACAAGCATGCAAAATAAGACTATCTTTGATCTCTTTGGAGGTTGTTTGCATTATGCTTTTCCATCCTTGTGCATGCAGACGCTCTTGACAATACCATGATCATGACTACGTTTCATAGTATACATGCTTGATATGATACTCATTGTTTTCCTCAAGAGTTTTACCTTTTTCATTATTACACTATCACTACTTTCATGTATCTTCATGAACATAAAAATATAATCACTGAAATTATACATATGTAATGAGAAAAATTGAAACATACTCTTCCTGTCCTTACAACTTTGAAACTCCTGCATTCAATCTTTGGATATGTCCTAGGATTTTCCACTGTGACTGCATTTCCAAAACCTTGCCATGTTACTTTGATCACTGCCTTCTCTTCCTTTTAGCATTATGTTTGAGGATCTATAAGTATACACTGGTTGTCCACCAAACTTGAGATTCATGTCATGAAAATCCAACATCAAAGACGAACTATGACAACATTTTAGATATGTATTATGCTTGGTTGTCATGATGAATGTATAGGTTCTCTTGACAATAGGTCATTTCTTTCTTAAAATGCAGTCTCATGGCTCCATGTTCTAGGGTTTCAAACTTAGTGATTTACAAACCACAAATTATGATTCTATAAACATGGGTTTAAAAGCTTGAAAAACCTCACAACTCTTCATGCATTATCTTATACAACATAGAGATCCAAAGGCATCCATTTATCATGAACTTACAATCTCAAAGCACATGTTTAAACCCTAGCCCATGGCATGAAATAAAACCTCCAAATATATGAACATTCTCAAAGTACAAAGGAAGAAAGGAAAAACATCCACTTTTCCTTAACAAACATAGAGAGGTGAAGCTAGAATACCTCACAAGAAGGTAGATCCATGAAAGATGGAGCTGAAAAATGTAGACCTGAAGCTCTTTCCCTTTGCAAAGTCATAATTACCTTCATAAATCGATACTTCTTCCTTTATTTTCCAAAAATCAAGTGAAACATCTTGCAAACATGGAAACTCACATTGCTTTCCATCTCAAACTAACAAAAAATCAAAACTTCAATTTTATCTCCTCGCCCATTTGCACATGGATTCTCATGAAGATAGGCTTATGAAATAGTTAAAATTCCTTTTGTAGTGCTATGTCATAAAATAAAATCCCTTTGACTTAAATGTTTGACCTTTGATAACATTTAAAAGGATATTTGTTTGAAATATGGTTTAAAACTCAGTAACAAAGAAGGCCTTAAGCATATTCTCTTCCCTCTTGTTAAAAATATTTTCTAATGGAGGCCTTGTGAATCCTAGAATAGAGGACCCACTGACCTGTTAATGAAATATTTTGACCTAGAAGGTAAAATTAGGTAACAATTATGAAATAACATGTACCAAAATAATATAATCTAAAATATGCTAAAAATACTTGATAATAATATGCCACTTCGACGGGGCAACCTCCTAATCCACTTTGATGGGGATACCTCTAATAGTTTTCAATAAGAACACAATGCTCAACATGATGATAAAATAAGTCTCACAACCTCGTATATATACCTATTTATGTCTAGGATATCACCAAGGCCGACTTAGATAACCCTATATAAGCCCTAGGCTGACCTAACTAACTAAATAAAAATATAATAATGATAACATGACTTAATTAGGTGTTATGATAGCCACAAGCTGACCATTCATAACCTGATACACACTATAGGGGTAGGGGCATAACATCGCCCTCCTCTTTACAAAAGCATTTTCCTCAATGCTAACTTTTTTCTTTTTATTCTTCTTCATCTCCTCTTTTACTTCCACTTCATTTTCTACTAGTGCTCCTTGTTACTACTCTAGTTTTCTTGCTCTTGTACTTTTTCTTATTATTTCTCTTTCTCCTTTTTACTTCTTCTTCTTCTTCTTCTTCTTCTACTACTACTACTACTTCTTGTTCTTCTTCTTCTACTACTACTTCTTGTTCTTCTTCTTGTTTCTACTCTTGTCTTGCTCTTTCTCTTTCTCTTTCTCTTGCTCTTTCTCTTCTCTTTCTCTTTCTCTTTCTCTTGCTCTTTCTCTTCTCTTTCTCTTTCTCTTTCTATTTCCCTCTTTCTCTTAATCTTGTTCTTGTTCTTACTATTGTTCTTTCTCTTTCTCTTTTTCTTTTTCTTCTTTTCTGTGGCTACTTTTTGTTGTAAATAAGGTCTAGAAAGGTAATTTTTCAATAAAGCACCAAAATAAAATAAAAATACTATAATATTTTTTATGTAACTTACCAAGGCCTAGATCACACTCTAACAAAAAATCTCCCAAAAATTAGGTGATTTGTATCCTTGAGAGAATTTTTTTGAAAATCCTAATTTCCCAATAAATCTCTTGTTTATACTTCAAAATTTCTAAAATTTTCTATGTAGTCTACTATAATATATATTCAAAAACTCACAAAAAATTAAGAACCAATTATGTAGGATTTATGAGATATAGAACTTCCAATTAATTTGGGTAGAAACCCTAATTTTGTAATAACTCACTCAATTCTACTCCAATTATTATAAAATATGAACTATAGCTTGTCTAATATGTCCTTAAAAAATTACTTCTAAAATTAAAAAAATTGCCTTGTAGTAATGATGCTAAGATTATTCTCTGATACCACTTGTTATGAAATAACTTGTACCAATAGAATATAATATAAATCATGCTAAAAATACTTGATAATAATATGCCATTTCAAGGGGGGAACCTCCTAATCCACTTTGAGGGGGGATACCTCCCATAGTCTTCAATAAGAACATAATACTCAAAATGATGATGAAATAAGACTCACAACCTCCTATATATACCTATTTATGACTAGGATATCACTCATACCAACTTAGATAACCCTATATAAGCCCTAGGCCAACCTAAGTAGTTGAATAATAATATAATAATGATAACATGACTTAATTAGGAGTTAAGATAGACACAAGATGACTATTCATAACTTGATAGACACTATAGGGGTAGGGGTATAACAATAGATTTCCAAACTCTAAACCCTAAGGAAATAAGAAAACCTTCCATCCTAGTATTTTAGAATGCATAATAAAGTCCATCAAATAGATGAGACTCCTTGTGCACCATCCTAGATCTATCTCAAGTAGTTAAGCTTTCTTCCAAGGAAGCTTGCTCTGATACCAATTATTGAATGCACAAGGAAACTAAGAGGGGGGTGAATCACTTGTATATTAAAACATCAAAACCCTCATTAATATTTAGATCTACAGTAATCCTTAAACACAACCTTTATACCTTTATCATGCATTAAAAAAATATAAACATGAGAAATAGTAATTCAAACACATCCATACACATGAGAACACCAAATTTATGTGAAAAACCCAAGAATGGAAAAACCACAATGAGAATTAGTTCACAATATAAAGTAATTGCAACACTAAATACAATAGGCTCACTTTTGAAGGGCTCACTACCCAAAATAAAGAAGGGCTCACTTCAAAATTAGAAAGAAGAAGATAGAAGATCATTACAATGACAAATCTATCTCAAAGAAATAGAAAAGTTCCACCACTGTTTCACCATGATATTCAAACTCTCTTTGAAGAATGTAGACACCTTCTTCTCAGTACTTCCAATAGTCTTAGGCATCAAATATCACACTGCATTCCTCACTTTTGCACTTTACTTATCAACACTTTGCATCACATAACATTTCACACCTTCCTCCATCAATTCATAATACATATATATCATCACCAACCTTGAAAATAATTTACAATGTAGGCTATGCACCTAAATTAAAATTAGTTAAACACCCAAACATTTTTGTGGTGGAGATAAATGAAGGCAGACCACATCACACCTTAACTTGGACCTAAATCCACATATACATGTCACACCACGCTTCCACAAACATTGAAGCATATCTGCAAATAGTGCAAACACTCAAGGTCAACTGAACCTGCGTTAACACCATTAAAAATTTAGCTACATGCTTTATGAAATCCAAAGATGACTCATGTACCATATACAATACTTAAAAACAATCTAGAATATTCCATTAGCACCTTGAAATCCAAATAATCCTTCACAAAAACATACACCTAAAGAACATACTCATTTTGTACACCTAGTTAACCTTCCACACACTATAACACTTGATCTCAACCTTGTGGAGCACCAAAACTCAAACAATTTAGACTGAAGATAGATATGAATAATATAAGCACACTTCAAAATCCACAAGACTAGAAACCACAACGTAGAGAAATGTGGAGAAAAACCATTTCTCTCGAACAACACTGGTGAACAAAACTTCATTTGTCAAATGGTCTAGAACCTAAAACTTTGGATATAACACCTCTAAACACCTCAATATATCCAAACCACAGAAGTAGATCTTCAACCATGATGAAATTTGGAGAAAAATACTGAAGACTACTCTGCCACACTAAACACTCTTTACCACACTATTTCCTCTTTTATTCAAATTTTCTGAAAAGTGCTTGGAAACCAAACACCAAAAATAACATCTCAACATATGCAACACCTTCTCATCAACACCAAACCATCTACAATACAACAACTCGACCATACTAATGGTTGAACATCCTCAAACACTTTCTCATCAAAGCAACACCAGAGGTTCACATTAGTGAGACTACTAATGACAATATAATGCAACTAATCAAAGCATATCCATAGGTTGACATCAATGACAACACATACTTCGAATAGATAGGTCCCTAAGATAACCTATGCAGGAATGTGGAAAAGCAACATGTGTACCTAATGATAGATAACAAATATTCATTATATCACATAGCTTGAAAAGGCATCATAATTTTATTCAACAAGGATAAAGTGAAAGTATGCTAGGCTAAAGGGATGCAATGGAGTTCTAATGGTGGATGTTCAATATTGATATTAGATGTTCACTATTTTGTAGAAAATATTATGGGTCTGAAGTTGAGAATAGTGATGATGTGTAATTATGACGCATGTCCAAAGTGATAGATGGTGATTGGTTATTACATGAAAAGGATTCTTCACATTGCATGAGTTGTTTTTGAGCCTGAAGAATAAGTGTGATAGGTTTATATGAAGTGATAGAGATCAATGGTATATATTTAAAGAGAACCTTATCTAATAGTTGTATTTAAATTTTAATCAATATAACGAGAATTGTTGGATAATGGCATGAAGTTGGAGATCAATGGCCAAAATTTAAAGTTGTATTCTTCCCATAGCTAGGCAATGAAAATGTAGTACAAATAGTGGAAATAGCTACAAACTAACACATGTAATGGAATTAATTGTTGTAACTACTCCAACTATATTTTTAATTGGTGATTAAAAGTTATGGTTAGCAACGTCAAACTATTGTCAACTACAAAATCAAATTCAGTTCAATCATGGATGAATGTCATTTAGTGTGTATTTGATTTAGTGTTTTATAGTTGCTAAGAAAGAAAATACTATGAATCAAGTTGGTGGTGCATGGATCAAGGTAGAGAAGTTATGTCGGTGAAGAAAGAGAGTGTTAGATTCTAGTAGAAGATGCGTGTTGAATTATGACTAAGAGTACACATATGATGTAAGGGAGGAGACCTAGATTAAATTAAAAAGAACATCATCTAGGGTATGCATTTAAAATAGCAGTGTGAAATAGAGCACATAAATGGGAGAAGAGCAAAGAAGAGGTATGATTTGTTGAGTTAACAATAACAACAGAGAGGGAATGATTGTAGAGAGGCAAAGTAGAGATTGAGTAGCTATAAAATAAGCCTGTAACACAAAATTGGATTCATTTATGAATCATTTGTAATATGGAGTTGTTGCTCCATATATTTTCATTGTAATTTTGAATGGTTGGTGCCATCAGAAAATTGAGTTAGTTCTTAGAGTAGGAAGTAGGTGCTTCCTTAGAGTTGGTGCTCTTAAATCAGGGGATTAGTGTCTCCTTAGGTGTGGTGCCCTTAATAATTGTAACTAGTGAGGTTATTATTGTGAGGCTAGATTAGGACAATAGATCCTATTAGCTATTCTCACTGTGGTTTTTCCCATATTGGGTTTTCCACATATATCTAGTGTTGTGTGCATTTTTGTATGTTTATCTCTATGCATATACTTTTATCTTGGTTTCAAATTTTAAATAACTAGTTTTAATTGATCTAATGATTCAAACTTCCTCTTAGTAGATAGTTATGATCCAACAATCACTTTTCTATGTCATATACATTACCCATCATATTTCTTAGTTATTATTGATATTTGATAAAAAAAATCATTATTATCCTATATCCAACATATTCTCATCTACCACACTAACTCATTATCATTCCACTAACCATTTGGTCCATGCATCAATACACACATAATAAATATCACTACATCAATCCATACCTGCATACATAGTACATACGTCATAGTGTTCATAGTTCTTGAAAATCATATCATATCCATATAATGAATTCATCATATATATTACATAATTATATACGTAAAATAATAAACTAAAAAATATATACATCACATA
This sequence comes from Sequoia sempervirens, assembly GCA_007258455.2. Lineage (NCBI taxonomy): Eukaryota > Viridiplantae > Streptophyta > Pinopsida > Cupressales > Cupressaceae > Sequoia > Sequoia sempervirens. The sequence goes on along the minus strand of VDFB02373365.1, from coordinate 296,482,491 downwards.
ATAGATGTCATATTGTGAACCATTAAATCATTTAATAAGTCCATCACATATATACATACATCATCATAAATGAACATAAAAAAGTTTCCACAATAAAATATGATCGTATATATATCTCAAAAAGAAGTGCCAAGATAAATCTAAAATAAATGTTTTTACAAAAGGTTACATGTGTCATAAATATATACTACAAAAGGTCTACATAAAAATGATACAAATACACCAAATTCCCTATGTATATCTCCCACCCTCAATGTGTATAGGTGATGGTGGATGAGGAGGAAGACTTGGTGCATGTTTTATGATGGAATATGCCACTAGATCTTAAATAACTAGTGTAACAACTAGGAATCATGGTATTGATGACACCCCATGATCGACCTACCCTTTGAACTCATTGATAGAGAATCCCTTAGTTGATTTCAAGCTAATAAACTAGGGGCCCTCAAATATATATTTAGGAAAATATATCTTATAGAAGCTCTTATATTAAGTGGCTTCTTGTGTAACCCTCTACAATTTACCTACCATCTACATCATAGACATGCTACTTGCAAACTTTGATTTCTATCATCTAGCCTCTTCTACATCCTTCTCTATTTCTTGTTGTGTAAGAAAAATAGAGATAATATCCCTCTTTGTGAAGCCTAATTTTCTATCTTCCCATAAATTATCTCTCGCATAGAGCTTGATCATGCTTAGATATAGTTGTAGCTAGTTGGACCTCAAGACCCCCATCCCCTCCTCCTTCTTTCCTGCAATCCCTATCTCCTCTACTTTCACCACCCTATCTCTATCTCCTCCATCATCACCACCCCTATCTCCTCCTCCTCCATTTCCTACACCACATCCTCCCCTATCTTTTTCACCACACCCATCCCCTCCTCCTCCTTACCATTTATCTCTACCCCCTCCTCCATCTTCACCTCTATATTCACCTCTCCCATCTTCCTCACTTGTTGCTATAGTTTCCAAGGCTCTCAATCTCTGTCAACAATCCAATATTGGATCCACATATCTCCTTTGTATCCCCACCCCACCACCACCTAGATGTGTCAATCTAATAGGATGGTGAGTCACTCAGCATGCATCAAAATCTACAGTAGTACCTACATCTACAAAATTTACTACCCATGCCCATTGTACTAGAACTAAATCCTCAAAATCTATGTTTTTAGTATCTAGGGATATCATATGTCCCAATTCATTATCTATCTTTAAGTACATGCAAATATAGTCTCCACACTTGCTAGACCATGTACCTCTTCAAACTATCACAATACTTTCTTCGATAAATTTTTTTCAATAATATGCCTAGTTCCACCAATAAAAATCCTCAATATCAAGCTCAAAAAATTCTACCTCCAATAGATGAGATCACCAAGCCTCTGATGTATCAATACTCCAATATGTGAAAACACATATGGTATTACACTACCTCGTACTCCCCATTAGGCTAGTTGAGTCATTGCAAGGTGCTCCTAGGACCAAATGTGAAGAAATGTCACTTTGCAAGAAAAACTAGCATTGTATCTATAAAAACCATGTGCATACCATGGTATAAATGGGAAAGAAGGTAGGAAACTCAAGAATATACCACTCCATCACTAAACATCCACTCCAATACTCTCTCCAATCCAATGCAAAATCCTTTTGATATTTGATCAAGTACAAAAACCCCTCTTACCACTCTAATAACACCAATTAAATATTATCGAACTACCCTATCACTCTATGTAGATCCATCTCCCCATACTCTATGTTGAGGTCATTAATCAATAAAATCCTCTCCAACACATTATCTCTAGATTCAATATCATAAATAGAACACTCTCCATAGATAGTGATCTCGAGCATCCTTTAAACATCCTCAATGGTGATAGTTATCTCACCTATGGGAAGAAGAAACTTGCATCGCTCACTATGCCATCTCTAAATATGGCTATCATCATTACCTTATGTAATTGAATCTTGGGCATTTAGGTAATATGCCATAATCCATTGCTAAAAGGCATATATGATTCGCCTTATCCAAATCTAACCTAGAGTGCAATGTTGTAGGATGATACTCCCTAGAAATAATTTATTTTAGCACAACCTACAAAAATAGTGCATGCAACATCAACCAATATGTAAAAAAAATAATCCTTACAAACCTATCTTAATAATTAAATGTGCTAAATCCCTAAGACTTGATTGCTTCCCAATTAATCAACTACACCTCAATAAATATCAATTATGAGATAATTTTACAAATACTTAATAGGAAAATCATATATGAATTTTTCTTAATAAATGTGCTAAATTGCAATCAAATATGTTAATTAAATAATACAAGTGAACCAAGCATTCAAAAAAGAAAAATAAAATTTCAAATGTACCATTTCATGTTGAATGTGTAATTTTGGGCATCAAGTACATGAGAATTGACTTCATATGCACCAACTTAACCCTTTGAAACATTTAATTTATCCTAATTCAACTAGTATTAATGCACCTAGACCTAAACATGGGACCTGAAGGTTAGATATGTACTTTTGCGGACACCCCAATTGAATGTTAGAAATGATGGAATTTCTCTGCATGGTGACGCTCCTTGAAATGCTTGTCATCTCACCAACTCTATCACATGCTAAAAGCTCTAGAGCCCCTGAACTTCTATGGCTAAGAGAGTGACAAATAAAATAAAATGAGCTCCCCATGGCTATATATAGCCACCCAATCCCTATTTCTCCACACCCACTCTCCCCCCATCCATCTTCTTTCACCCCCAATATACCCCTAAAGCCTGTTCTTTCACCATACATCTAGTTTTCTTAATTCTTCCAAACTAAACCTACAAAATATTTCTATCATGAGCTTGACCAAAAGTTTATTTTTCTAGTTGATATATTGAGGGGGGAACCAACCTCTATCCCTCAATCCACTAGGGATCACTAAGGCATATTATAACAAAAAAAAATCACACTAGCATCAAGTCTTTCAAAAAAAGAACAAGAACATTGTCTTAAAGAGGGTCAAAATATAGACATCCAAAAATGATTAACACATTTGGTCAAAATCACCATCATCTCTTGTCATCATTTCTTATCAATATATCCACTAACATTATTTAAATAATTTTAATTATTTGATTAAACTAGCATCACCAATATCACTTTAATCATCTAAATTAACTATATAATTCAATTATTTAGTTGTAGTGTGGTGCCCCTCTATTCCAGTCGTCCTTGACACCGAGTAAGTTGGTTATTGGTGAACTTAATAGTTTTATATGGGTTATTTAAATCAATTAATTAAATTAAAATTGAGTTACTAAGATAATTCAAATAAAATTGGAAATTAAAATAATAATCAAATAAATTAAATTATATGGTTTCTAATAAATGATTAAATTAAATTGTTTAGTTAAGGGTAAATGTTTTATTAAATAAGTAGAATATGCTGTATTGTTTTAAATTAAATTATAATTATTGATAAGTTATAATCATGATAAGATAAATGTTTTAATGGGATAAAATGTTTTAAATTATATTTTTTATAATGATTGATAAATCCATTATTATTAATGGAATCAATTATCGAATGGTGGAAAGTATTCTGATTTTTAAATAAATAGGAAAGTTAATATTTTGACCTAAATTGTAAATAAAACAAGTGTAAAGCAAGGAGATAAGATTTCAAATGGATGGAAAATCGAGTGCAAATTGGAAAAAAATGGTAAAAGATAAAAGCGTGTGCATGCATGGTTCGAAACTGGAATTGAAATAGGAAAATTGTTTTATTGTGAGATTGTTGCCTGATTTTGTCTTCGAAAAATAAAAATAAAAGTTTGATCAGATAATCTTCTTAAAAAATGAAGGTTTTGGGGTGTCTGCAAGATTATTTTGAAAATCATAGAAAATAGAAAATTAGAGATTGGCTTGCACGTTGCTTCTGAAGCTTTGGATCGGGCCATTGGCTGCGAAAGAAATCCGTACAACACATCTTCTTCGACGTCTAGTGTAGGACTCTAGGTCCGATATTGAATCTCTTTTGGTATGAATTTGATTTTCTAAGTTTCGAGCTAGGGGTCGATGTAAATATATTGTGGAAGTTGTTCTTCTTACTCCAGCATTGATCCTTCTTGGGTTCTTCGTTGTTTGGTCAATTCTCCGTTTATGTAAATGATTTCTCTTATTTATATCATCTAGAAAACGCTTGTTTGAGAGTCGAATCCTTGCTTGTTAAGAGGTGGTTGTTCTGTTTATGCAATTCATTTGTTTGATTGTTTGTTTAGAGTTCAATTGCTTAGGGATTCCTTTAAGTCTTAACCATAGGTTATCATCAATGCATTAGTCTTCTGGACAATATAACCACATACATGAAGATGACTGACTAGATTCCATGCTGTTTTGGTTAGTGATTCGAATTTCACACCTTGTAATTGAGAAACCACTAAACCTAATTCAATTGACCTATTTTCTCACCTTCTCATGAGCCAAGTAGCAATTTTATTAGGTAAAAGCTGATGGATCTGCTAATTCTATACCTCTGCAGATTGTTGGCAGCCGACTTATAAGCCCAACCCACTATTTTGTTTAATGTTGATAATCAAATTAGAAATAGCTTATGACTAGGGCACCTATTTGTGAATAGCGTTTACTTCTTGTTGTGCTGCCATATCTTTAAATTCCACTAGTAGATCAACATCCTATCCCCATGATTGGTGAATGTTAGAACATGCAATGTGAACTCATTATAAATTTTAAATTAAGTTGCAAGGCTGAAAATAGTAGCCAATTAGTTACTAAATCAGAAAATTACTCATATATATATATATATATATAGTCTAAAATAATTGTGTATTATTATTACTTGTGGCAATTGAATAGTGAAGATTGATAGGTTGAGTATCAGTGAGAAGATAGTTTCTTGAATATATATTATTTAATATTGATGTGGGTATTTAAAAGAACAAGTATATGATATATGATAATTATTAGTTATAAAATCATTTAGTTCATAAGGCTATGAAAATTAAATTAAGTTGAAAGGAAATCTTTAATAATATTTATTAGTTTTGATTGAAGGAAAGCACCCTAAGTATGGGATTTATGAAGGAGGACTAAGTTGAAGAATTGCTTATGAAATTCAAAATATTATTTGAAATTTGATTAATTTATCTTGTAAGCATCCTCATGATTGAATGAATTGAAGAAGTCTTGCATTTTAAAAATATTAAAATTAGGGTTAAATTTGGTGATAAGATTTAAGATAAGTGACAAGCACTGATATTGCTTTTTAGTTAATTATAATGACTCCAAATTAGAAGAGATTAGGATCTATGATAGGAACTTTTAAAAATTGCAAGGAGGTTAGAATAGGGATTGAGAACAAGTAGAAATTATTTTATTTGATTTAATATTACTATTTAAATTGCTTATTATGGGAAAAATGTTTTAGAAAAGAATAAAGCATTACTTAACTAAATGTTTCTGATTTGATAGCTTAGGGTCATAGCTAAGATAAGTTAGTGAGAAAGCTAGAATGTTATTTAGTGAGTTGTTACTTTTAGTGTTAACTATATGAATATCTTTTATGGGTAAGTAAGTCATTCTTTCATGTGGTTGGTTGTATTGTGATGAAAGAGCATCCTTGGTTCTTTGCAATCCTGCATCAACCAAAAATATTTTCATTTTAGTTTTGTTTTTGTTCAATTCAAGTTGGCAGATTCAGTATTTCATCATATTTGCTCACCGGACCCTGTGGATCTATATTTTCATGGTGGACATGTTCATTTTCCTTATTCCAATATTTTATATCGATTGGATCTTTTTCTAGAAATTTATCGCTTCTAAATTAAGTGACGGTTTCTAGCACTGAGCACCGAGCAGTTTCGAGCCTAATGGCTAGATTTGCATCTTGTGGATCCTTCCCATAACTTGCAGATCCTTGCAGTGTGTTTTGAATTATTCCATGAAGTGTCCTCGACCTTAATTTAGGTCCACACTTCATCCTATGCAGCCGCCAAGGAGAAATTCAAATTTAAGGATGACCTATTTCATGTGCACGTAACGTTTCCTTCATCGAAGATTGTAAGGATCTTTGGCTGACGCAAATGATTCTAGATCTCTAGATGCGATATAAATCATTGTAACTGATCATTAGGAAAGTAGTTAAGTAAGAGTAGATAAATATTAGACTTAATATGTAAGATTTCAGCTCATATTAAGGAGCATATATGAATATTATATTTTGGAGCATGTTGTATCAGGCTTGTGAGCCTATTTTGTGGACCTGAATGTTGCCAACTTATTGTAACTGAAAATTTTGTTAATATGAATGTTTGAATCTACATTTTCCTCCATATTCCTTATGGCTTCTATTGTGTAACTCTTGCTACACAGTCTAGACTATTCTCTTTGAGGACCCTCTTATCGTGACTACACTGGATTGGTATCAGAATGAGATTCATTCCATGAGAGATCATCAGAATTTGCAGTCCTATTGAAGATTTGTTGTGGGTTGGTGGACTGAGGATATGACCTATAGCTATAGAGGGCTTGTGTAAAGATGGTAGGAAGAAGAAATGGTAGAGGAAATGAAGTGCACAGAAATGTAAACCTAGCTATAATGGAGATGTTGAGAGGAATTGTTGCTAGATTAGAAGTACACGAAACGTCCCAAAGGAGAGGTTGACTAGTTGATGATGTGAGTGATGAAGAGGTAGAAGAATAGGAGGAAGGGGAAAGAGAAAATCAACTTGGCCTTGATAAGGGAGAAGAGAGGTTCATAAGAGCCCTAACCAGAGTAAATACTAAACCATATTTCAATCCACTAGATTATAGTAGTAAGTTGGATTCAGATGAATTACTTGATTGGATAATGGAGATGGAGAAGTATTTTGATTTTGAAGGTACCATCGAAGAGAAGAAGGTGAAGTTTTCTTGTATAAATTTGAAGGACATGCATCCCTTTGGTGGGAAAATTTGCAGACAAATAGGGAAAGAAGAGGAAAGGAGAAGATAAAATCATGCAATCGGATGGTGAATAAGTTAAAGACAAAGTTTATGCCCACATACTATCAGATTTGTTTGTTTCAGAAGTTGTAGAATTTGAAGTAGAAGGAGCCAAGTGTGACATAGTATACTGAGGAGTTCTACAAGTTGAATATTAGATTCGGACATTCAGAGGATGAGGTCGAGTAAGTAGCCAGATATGTGAATGGCTTGAAGCCATCTATACAGGATGAGATCAGTTTGATCAAGTTGCTAAGTGTGGAGGAGGCATATCAATGTGCCCTGAAAGCAGAAGAGAAGCTGAATAAAAGACATGAGCAGAGATAGGGAGGAAGAGGTGGAAGATTTCAAAGAGGAATAACTTTTACCGGAGGAGGAAGAGGATCTTTTTCAAATCAAAATAAAGATAAGGAAGTCAGTAAGAATGATAATCCGTACTATAGAGATGATGGAAACTCTTACCGAAGAGGAGGATATGGTGGTTACCAGAATGAGGGTTATAGAAAAGATGATAGAGGATAGGAGAAAAGAGTATTTAGGGGAACTTTTTTTAAGTGTGGTGGTGAAGGACATAGAGCATTTGAATGTAATTAGGGAGAGACAAGAAGAAAGATAGAGAATAGTAGAAGTGCATCCTTTGATGAGGAATATCATGTCGGATCATCTAATAAACCGGAAGAGGGAGAAGTGTTGGTGAACATAAGAGTTTTGAATCAAAGTGAGATGGAGCAAGAACTGTTGTAGAGAAAGAATTTGTTTCAGACTAGGGAAAAAACAAGGTAGCCGATAAATGTTGCAAAGTGATTGTTGATAGTGGAAGCTCTGAGAACTTGGTTTCTGAAGAAATGGTGACCAAATTAAAGCTGGAAAGATTGAAACACCTGAAGCCCTATCAGATAGCATGGATTCAAGATGAGCATAAGATATTGGTAAGTGAACAATGTTTGGTGAAATTAAAGATAGGAAATTATTGGGTATGTGCAAGATCATCATGGAAAAAATAGGCCCTTAAGTGGCGAAAAATTCAAAAAAATTAGAGTTAGGCAACTTGATGTAAAAACTTGAATAAGTTATCTATATTATTTAAAAAATCTGTAAGAATAGAATCTGTAGCAAATTGAATTTAGTTTCCAAACTACTAGATTTTTTTTTTTAATTTTTAATTCTATTTGGTAAAATTTGAAATTCCGTAGTACTTAAATTTCAAGGAAAAAAAGTAGGTGTGTCTGACCACCCTAACCACAATAAAATGATAATATTTTTTTTTATAATTTTAGATATAAATAGAGGACTCATGTCTAGATGTGATGCATATTTTTTCTAATTTTTTCCAAGTAAATAATTAATTATGAATTTTTATTACAACTTTTAAAAATATAAAAAATGTATGTCGACCACCTTAACTTGGTCAAAACTTCATGAAATTCAATTTATTTTTAATCCTATAGTATACAAAGTATAGAATGTGACACATGTTTCAGATTCAAAAAATGTGATACTGTTTGAAAGCTATAGATGTTTTTCAATCAACCTATCAATCAAGACTTTAGTCGTAATTCAAATGGAAAATGAATAATAATTATTTATTAAATCCAAAGTAAAGCATAATTTATATTGGTGGAAATCTAAGAATCTCCTTTAAAAACCCTTTTTGTTTCATCAATTTTGGGTAAAAAACAAGTCGTTAGCCACATACCCTACACATACCCACCATATTGCCACTTTTTGGTCCATCATGATCCTGCACATACCCTATCATGATGAAGTTTTGTGTGATATCATGCCTATGGATGTATGCCATGTTTTGTTGGGAAGTCCTGGGTAGTATGATAGACAGGATATTCATGATGGAAAGAAGAACGCATATACCATCGTTGCTAATGGGATGAAGCAAAATTGGTTGCCATTGGAGGATGTTCCTAAAATTGAGGTTTGTATGAATGCTAGAATTTGTTTGGTTGATGGAAGGAGATTTATGGATGGACTGAGACATGAGAACATGTACTATGCCTTGGTTCCTAAGAAGACTGAAGACTTGAAACATGTAGAAGAACAACTAGAGGAGATAAAGGAGTTGCTAGTAGACTATGAAGATATCATTTCAGATAATGTACCTGATGGATTTCCACCTATGAGGAGTATTAGTCATTGCATGGATCTGATTCCTAGAGCTAGTTTGTCTAATAAAGCAGCACACTGGATGACACTAACAGAGAATGAAGAGTTGAATAGACAAGTGCAAGAGTTGTTGAAGAAGAGTTTGATTAGAGAAAGCTTAAGTCCTTGTGCAGTACCTCCTGTGCTAGCACCTAAGAAGGATGGATAATGGAGGATGTGTCTAGACTCTAGAGCCATAAACAAAATCACAGTGAATTATAGATTTCCTTTGCCCCAGATGCATGATATTATGGATTGTTTGAGTGGAGATAAATACTTTACATTTGAAGATGATTTGAAGAGTGGATATTAGATCAGAATCAGAGAAGGGGATGATTGGAAGACAACATTCATGACAAATGAAAGATTGTATGAGTGGTTGGTGATTCCTTTTGGACTTAAAAATGCATCGAGTACTTTCATGAGGCTGATGAATGAGGTATTGAAGAAATTATTGGATGGATTGAAGATGGATCCTGAGAAGGTGAGAGCAATTGTTGAATGGCCTACATTGGAAAGCATTGGAGAGGTAAGATCATTTCATGGATTGGCTAGTTTCTACTAGAAGTTCATTAGGAATTTCAGTTCTATTTGCAATACTATGACAGAAACAATGAGAGGGGATAAGAAAGATTTTAGGTGGACATCTGGAGTAGACTAGATTTTTGAGTTGTTGAAACAGAAGGTGACGGGGCAGCCTATGTTGCCTTTACTAGACTTTAGTAAGGTATTTCAATTAGACTATGATGCAAGTGGAAATGTAATTGGAGGAGTATTAAGTTGAGAAGGAAGACCAATAGCTTATTTCATTGAGAAATTGAATGATGCTAGGAGAAGGTATTCAATGTATGACCAAGAGTTTTATGCCATAGTTCAAGCCTTGAAGAAGTGGAGACATTACTTGTTGCCTAAGGAGTTTGTGTTCTATACAGATCATCAGGTATTGTAATATTTGAATAGTCAAGGTAAGTTGAATCAGAGACACATGAGATGGGTGGAATTCTTATAGAGTTATACTTTTTTTTTGAAACATAGGAGTGGAAATTCAAATACAATTGTTGATTCTATGAGTAGGAGAAGGAATTTACTAGTTGAGATGAGAGTGGAGGTATTAGGATTTGATGAATTGAAGAAGTTGTATGAGGAAGACCCAAATTTTGTAGAACCTTGGAAATCTTGTAAAGAACCAGTCTTGGAGGATAGGAGTCAGTGGTTGGATTATTTCATTTAGGAGGATATGTTGTTCAAAGGGAATCAATTGTGTATATCTCAGAGTTCAATGAGGGATAGCTTAGTGAAAGAAAAGTGTAGTGGAGGATTGGAAGGAAACTTTAGAATTGATAAGATAGTAGCATTGGTAAGTGAGAATTACTTTTGGCCACAGATTCATAAGGATGTTAGGAAATTTGTGCAAAACTACAGAGTTTGTCAAGTTGCAAAAGGGAGTAGTCAGAATGTTGGATTGTATAAGCCTTTGATAGTTCTGAAGCTACCTTGGGAGGATATCAACATGGATTTCATATTTGGTTTGCTAAAGACATAGAGAGGTAATGATTCTATATTTGTGGTGGTGGATAGATTTTCTAAAATGGCACATTTCATACCTTGTAAGAAGAGAACAGATGTAGTACATGTAGCAGCCTTGTTTTTCAAGGAAGTGGTTAGATTGCATGGATTACCTAGGAGTATTGTTTCAGATAGAGATACAAAGTTTGTTGGTTACTTTTGGAGGACACTTTGGAAGAAGTTAAATATAGATTTAAATTTTAGTTCTACTTTTCACCCACAAATTGATGGATAGATAGAGGTAGTAAATAGGAGTTTGGGGAACTTGCTGAGATGTTTGGTTGGGGAGAATACTGGAAGTTGGGATTTAGTCTTTGAACAAACAGAGTTTTCTTACAATAATTCACTGAATAGGAGTACCAGAAAGACACCTTTTGAGATTGTTACTAGAGTTCATCCTAGAGGTATATTAGAATTGTGAGACATTAGTAAGGAAGAAAAAGGAGTGCAGAAGCAGAGGAATTCACATAACATATGTAGATAGAGCACACTCAAGTAAAGCAACAATTGGAAGATATGAACTAAAAGTATAAGGAGCAAGCAGATGAAAAGAGGAGACATAAGGAGTTTGAAGTTGGAGATGAAGTGATGGTGTATTTGAGTAAGGAAAGATTTCCAGTTGGCACATACAATAAGCTCAAGATGAGGAATTTTGGACCCTATAAGATTTTGAAGAAATTTGATTTTGGAAATGCATATAAAGTAGAGTTACCAGATGGCATGGGTATATCACCTATATTCAACATTGCAGATCTACATCAGTACCATGAAGTAGAATTCAGTGAAGACAATAAAGAAAAAATTTAGAAATAATTTCCTAAATAACAATCAAATGAGATAGAAGAGATTTTGGATATCAGAGATGGGAGGAAAACCCATGGAAGATAGTACAAAGAATATCTTGTGAAGTGGAAATGCAGACCAATTGAGGATTCTTCTTGGATCCCTCAGGATAAGGTAGACCATATTGGTTTTCCTTTAGCCCCAGAAAAGTGAGGGACTAACTTTTCAAATAACTCCAGATGTCTAATGTAGAACCATCCTTGGTTCTTTGCAATTGTGCATCAACCAAAAATATTTTCATTTCAATTTTTTTCTTGTTTAGTTCAAGTTGGCAGATTCAGCATTCCATCATATTTGCTCACTGGACCCTGTGGATCTATATTTTCATTGTGGACATGTTCATTTTCCTTTTTCCAATATTTTAGATTGATTGGATCTTTTTCCGACAAGTTGTCACTTTTGGATTAAATGATAGTTTCTAGAACTAATCACCAAGTAGTTTCAAGGCTAAAGGCTAGATTTGTCTCGTGTGGATCCTTCTCGTAACATGTAGGTCCTTGCGGCGTGTTCTGAATTGTTCCATGGAGTGTCCTCAACCTTAATTTAGGTCCACACTTCATCCTATGCACTTGTCAAGGATAAATTCAAATTTAATGCTAACCTGTTTCATGCACATGTAACGTTTCCTTCATCAAAGATTGTAATGATCTTTGGCTGACACGGATGATTCTAGATCTCTAGATGTGATATAAATCATTGTAACCGATCATTAGGAAAGTAGTTAAGTAAGAGTAAATAAATATTAGACTTGATATGTAAGATTTCAGCTCATATTAAGGAGCATATAGGAAGATTTTATTTTGGAGCATGTTGTATTAGGCCTGTGAACCCAATCTGTAGACCCGGATGTTGTTGGTTGATTGTAACTAAAATTTCTATTAATATGAATGTTTGAATATGCATTTGCCTCCATATTCCTTGTGGCTTCTATTGTGTAACTCTTGTTGCATGATCTCGACTGTTCTCTTTCAGGACCCTCCTATCGTGACTGCACCATATTGTTGATTTGATTATGTTTGAATATGCATTTGCCTCCATATTCCTTGTGGCTTCTATTGTGTAACTCTTGTTGCATGATCTCGACTGTTCTCTTTGAGGACCCTCCTATCGTGACTGCACCATATTGTTGATTTGATTCTTACCTCAAGTAATGTGTTATTTGTAGAGTGAGAGTGAACTTGGTTATCATTCTAGTAGAAGAGATGATCATTTATGTAAGTTGTTTCTCTATTGCAATGTTATGGTGAGATGTCTTTAAAAGTATCCATTATGGTTGTAAAGTCGGATTGGTTCCCTGTGGTGGTTTTTTTTGTGGGTGATGTTGTAGTGAGTTGGCTATGTCAGTCTTCTTTTGGTTGAGCACAAGGTTTTCACCGTGATGTTGCCACTCACTATTTTATACTTAAGTGGTAGATTGAAAATAGTTCCTTGAGATTTTATTATTGTTGCCTTTTCGGTTGGGAAATTGGTTTATGTTGGATTTTTTTTATTTGACTTTGAATCATTTGATTGAATTATTAGTTTTGAACTCTTGAGGGTGTTATTGTATGCTATAGTTTTTCCTTTTGTTATGGTTGTTTGGTGAGATGGTCCATGCCTCATAATTGTACTCAGACTTGTTACTTTTGGTGTTTTGGTACACCCTTGGTGTTGTGAGATTTTTTTTTCAGGGCTATTAGGGAGAGTGGCTCTTCATTGGGGCCAACACACAAAGGGGCAACCTAGATAACCCATGGAAGAGTTGGTTAAATAAGTGAAAACTTGATAAAATAAACTAGTGGGTTTGGGTAGGAACACATTAACTAAAGATAAGTAAGATATCTTGTCCACACTATCATAGACTAAGGGTGGGTTGAGAAGGCCATGGTCAACAAGATCGCTACTTCATCCTCATGAGAGGCTAGTGATCACACATGTGCCACCTTATGGGGTTGACGCCTAGTGAGAGGTAGCTAGGATAACCATAGATGGGGGCTGACGCCTATTGAGAGGTAGCCAGGATAACCCATGATAGGGCTGTGTGATGACACTCTCCCTTAGTATCCCTAGTATGTTTGGTTATTGACTTTGCATGTCTCTAGAAGTAGTCACCTTGTAAGTAGTCGTTGATGTTGTTGTTTGTTATGTTCTAGTTTCTTTTTTGTGGTTGGGTCTAGTGGTCGTTCTGCTTGACCATTTTGGTTTGTGGGTCTTTCTTGTCATCTCCTAGCACAGGGGGTGGGCCTTTGGGTCCATGTGGTTGGGTGGAACATGTTCTACACCCCATTGGATTTCCTTTCAGCATTCGTGCAATACAGTGTTGTTCAGATGCAGAGTGTTCCAAATTTCACCATATATTCAGTTGTATATTATTCATTCCTATTATACCCATGTAATTGATGTACTACTCTCATGTTGTATTGGGAAACATTGATGTATACTTATGACATTAAACGATGTAATACAATGAAACAGATGTAATGTATTACTTTACCTTTGTAAACCTTATGTGGTTAATGATTCATGGTAGCCATTATTTGATGTGTTGTGTGTATGGAAATGTGATCCATTGTATTCACATGATGATAATATGTTTATGGATATTGATGGAATTATAATGGATGTATGATTATTGTAAATGTATTCCATATCATGGTTCATAATGTAAGCTTGGATTTCGTTCGTTATCATCATGGTATGGGTTTGGGTTTTGCAATGTCATCGCGTGTACAATCCCAGAGGATGTAGGTTGATAGTGTATCTATTTAATTGATTTTCATGTATTGTAACTTAATGTACATCTCATGTATGTTTACTTAAAAAAAATTGTGCTGTAATTTTTGTCTTAGTTGTCCTTTGGGGTTTGTGCAATGGGGTATTACATGTAGTGTAGGAAAAAGTATTCCTTTTTCACACTTAATTTGGGAATAATTAATAATGAAATGATCTTAATTATTTGTTAATTTAGTGGTGTAATATTTTTTACATATTCACATAAATTTTAGGGCCCTTTTAATTAAAATTTGCTTAGTTGTGCCTTATTTTTTGTGTTGTAAGGTGTATCTTTACACCTTCACACTAACCTAGGGATTCATTAATTAATTGGGATTAATTTTCCTTAATTGTCCCCTTTAATTCAAATCCAATCCTAATTAATTACAATTTATGAGGGATAAAACCTGACATTGATAAATGCAATGACATAAGGTTTAATATTGAGCAATGTGTGTCCTACGTATGTGACCTAGGACCCATTTTCCATAGGGCGAATAGGTCATCACTTGCACCTAGGAACTAAATTCAAAATATTTTTTTGGCATTATTTTCAATTATTTCAAATGTATATTCAGATGTCAGCTTTTGGTATTTGAATTTTTTGAATTAATGTTAATATATGTATAAATAAGAGGTCATTTCACTATGTTTCATCCTAAGATCCTAGAAGATTTCAAGAAAACTAAGAGCACTTTCACAAGAGCATTGATAGAGCATTCAAGATCATTTTCAAGGCATTCAAGGGAAGATTTATTAAAAATTATTGTAGTAACCAGGATTTATATTATTATGTCAAAGATTTCTTGCATCATGCATGTTCTTTGAGCTAATATGTGATGTAGTGTTTAAGATCTATGCAAGCATATCAAAGGCATTGTTTCAAGACAAGTTTCATGATCAAGATCTACAATCATTGAGGCCACTTCATGCTAATTGCATATATACAATCCAAGGTTCAAATAAGGTTTGGTGAGTTGTTACATATTGTTGTTCATTCATCATTCCTTCATGCTTTTCTATTTCATTTCAAGATTTAATTACCAAATTTGGGTTTTCCCAAGGAAAACCCCCATTCCCTAACAAACAACATTTTTCTCTCTTTGATGTGTGATTGCAAATTTTAGGTGAAAGATCCTTTGAAAAAAATTTATGAAGAAAGTTGCAATTTTTTCAAAGTTGTAAGAAAATTTGTAGAATCATAGAAACTCCTCTACAAAATTTAATTATGGTTATCCAATAGAGAACACTTGGAATCTTGGAGTGCATACACAATAGAAGAGAACCCAGAAAGTATTTTTCAGGAGCCATAGCAAGGACCCATTCACCATAGGGCAAGTGAGTCCTCAGTGAGCTTCAAAAAGTGATTTTGGTGAAAGGTGCACATCATTTTCCCCTTTCTAGGTCTTCCTTTTTGGTTGTTGTTTCTATCGGATTTGATTATTTTCCTCCATTTACATTTCATGACTTAATTATTGGAGTTTGTTTGATGGTTTTAACGTCTCTCCCCAAAGTAATATTTAGTTTATACCCCTGTCTTTGCATAGATAGGAAATTTTTTTATTCATGCCTTGATTTGACTCACCTTTTTGGTTGTTAGTCACTTCATGGTGTTGGATCTCATTTCCTTGAATGAAATTATTGAAATAGGTTATTGTGGTAAACCTTTCTTTCATCATCCTTTTCCCCTTAGTTTCATTTTGGTGAACCTGAGTTTGATCATTTCAATTTCGAATTTTGGATTTCTCTTTCATCCTAGATTTAGATATTGAATTCATTTGCATCTCTTTGCATTGAATTAAGTCTCATTTAGGGTGTCTAGTTTGAATTTAATTTTACATTTCATTTAAGGGTTTTAGGATTGCATATTTTGCATTCTTTAAATCTAAAAAATACAAAAAAGTCAGTCATCTTGAATATCATTTACATAGCATTACATCATATTTATTTTCATTTGAAATTTGAAAAAAAAATGCATATCAAATTAGGTGTTCTAGGTTGTCATTTTGTCACACTTTTCAAATCCTCATTTCATAGAAAAATCAAATTGTAACTTGTTGTATCAAATCAGAATTTGGAAGCTGTTGATATTTACTTAGAAATTTGTAAAAAATTGTTTCAAAACCCTCACCTAGGACCCATTCACCCTAGGGATAATGAGTCCTTGATTAGGGTCATAATCTGATTTGCAGGGTATTAAAACATTCATTTCTACATTCTTGTTTGTTGTTTTCATATTTTTGTTTCTATTTGCAGAATTTATGTTTCTTCAATTTGGTCATATTTAGCTTCATTTGATAAAGCTAGTGCATTGTGTGATTTCAAAATTTAATTTACAAGAAATTATTTTTAGGTTTTGTTGTGCCTATAGCACACATGCCCCGTTCAGAACGGGGACCCTCTTCTTTTCACTTTGCTAGGTCACTTTTGTCGCTTCCTCATTTTGTGTGCCCCCTATTTTTTTGTCCCAAGTAGTCAATGAGTCTTAGAGGAATCATCTTGAGTTGAATATATTTTTCTACCCTCAAATTTTCAAGGCTTTAAGCTTTGCGAAACTCCCTTGGTTGGTTTCCTTCATTCTTTAATGCTGGTGTCCTTAGAGTAGTGTGGGTTTGCGCCTATGGGCTGCTCCATTCGGGTTTCCTTAGCTTCATGGCTATTTCAAATGGCCTTTGTCTGGCGTCCTTCTGCTCTGTGGGACCTGCATCCTCAATTTCCCTCTTCATTTCCAAATGCTCAAAAGGCTAACTCATGTCTTCCATCCGCCTAGTGGACTCCCCTCTTCCCTATGCAGTTTTCAAACTAACTACCCATTCACCAACCCTGAGCATTGCCATACCCGCATTTATGGGGGGAATTAAATGCTCAAAATTTTATAAATATCCCATCTTGAGCTGTCATTTTCATTTGTCAATAGTTTAGAAATGAGTCAAAGAGCTTTCTGCCTTCGCCATCGTCGCACCTACTGAGTGCTTTCACTGATTCAAGGTCTTTGTTTGCAGTCTCCTCATCAATCTCGTTGTGGTTTCTAGGTTGGTCATCTATCACCACCTGTGTTTTAAGTTTTCTTTCATTTCCTTAAAATTCGTTAAAACCTAAAGGGAGGGAACTTGAAATCCAGATAGGATACCCCCAGGTGAGCAAAACCCATTTTTTTGAATCTCTAGATCCTTTGAAAATTTGACCATTAAGGGGCTCTAGAACTTGGAATTCTCGTGGCCATTCTTTAGCCAGGGTCATCATACTCTACAGGCCCATAACATGCTGACCACTACTATTCCCATGCCCAACTCTAAAATGGCTAATGCTTTCATCGGGTCTGCTTTCATGGAAAGGCACTTCTAGGCAGCCATCTTTTGCAGACTTCATCAAAACTTACAAGCCAAAAAAATGATATGTCATACCATGTGGAACCACAAGTGTGGGCCTCCACCTTCACAACACACTTGATCCCTATCGTTTTGAAAGGATAACTTGCTCCGCCCTTTCGCTAGGCAGGCCCTGCTACACTAGATTCGATCATGATTTAACTATGATAAGGTGCCTAAGTCTAGGTTGTATGTGGACTTTTCTTTGCGAATTTCCATCCACAAGTTGTCGTCTAGGGTTTGCTATTCTAGGAGGCCTTCACAACTTGTTTGCCTTCCTCTCAGACCCTTCCTTCATTGTAGCTACTCGAGTTCAAATCGGGGCATCTTCTGATATCACCATTTTCCAAATGATCAATCTGAACAGCAAGACCCTAAGGTCCTTTTGATGGGTGGGTCCTGACCCTACCTCTGTCCTTTTTTCTCCTCTGTGCTTTAAAAGATCAAGCGTTGCCCCTTTGCAGACCTCATGTTGTGGACCTTCGTTCACTGGCCACCGTGGCTTGACTGCCACTCCAAATAGCCTTGGGTGACTGCCTCTCCACTCTGTGAAGACCGAACCTATTTTTTCCATTTGAACTTAAACTTAGGAAAAAATGATTAACCATCAAGAACCACGTGGGCCATCCCTTGCGGATGGTCATTTATGAACTTTCGTCCCAACCTCGTCGCTTGAGAGAAAACATGTTCCTTCGTCAATCCACTACATGGGGCCCGACCCCACCATTTCCCTCAGACTGCTTGGTAACAAGTAAGAAAACCAAAGCTCCATGTGGACCCAATAGTGTGGGCTTCCCTTGCTGAACTTTTGTCCCTCTGACGCCATTCTGAATGACCAGTGTCATCCTACCATCTCTCAAGGCCCCAGGTCCTACATGATGGAACATCACTTGTGGGGTGCCACCTTGTTAAAGCCGTTTCAAATGACGGAGCCTCAAACAACCAGATTACTCTCTACACCTACATGCTTCAAAAATAAACTGAACACCTCCAAGTCTTCGAAGTGATTCCGACCCACATGCCAAAATGGATTGGCCTCCTTGGTGGACCCCACTTCATGGCCAAATTTTGATGCAGGTTGGGACATGCAGGCCATCATGCCCTGATTGTCATCCCTTTTGCATTTTCCTTCTAAACGGTTACCAACTAAGGGAAGTCTGTACCCTTGGGCCTGCATTGTTATAACTCCCTCTAGTGAAAGGCTAATGCTGATCTGAAAGAGATGTTAAGATCTTTGAGTGATGAATTATCTAATGTAATATCGTTTTGCTAGATTTTGGCTAACTTTCCCCATGTCTCATGCTTGAATGTGCTTACTACCCTCTCACTCGCAAGATATATGGAACTAGGTGTAGGACCTTCGAAGGCAATCATGGAGAAAGAAAAGGGAAAGAAGCCAGCTAAAGCACTTAGAGGAAAAGAGGATAAATACCAAATGAAGTACAAGTTCTTAGGGGAACCCCACAACTCCAAGGTCACCACAGATTGGAGGGATATCTTAGATACAAATCTACGACACATTGATATTGATGAATTCAAGCAAAGGGTCTAAATAAATCCCACCACAAAAAATTCCAGAAGGATTCCCACCTACCCTCATAGCCCTTGAGCTTGTAATGTCCTGTAGGGAGGCATATTAGGAGAACATGAAGAGAATTGTAGATAGGGATGGGAATGTATTAGATAACCTATCTACCAAATCAATAGGGAAGACCTTCCACATTCCTACCTTCAATGAGATGGAGGAAACATCCAAAGAATATGCTAAGAAAATGTGGGACACTGATCCCCTCAAGTGTAAAAAGCTTCTAAACCAGTACTGGCCGAAGGAGAAGAGGGGCAGTGCAAATAAAGTACTCAAAGAGCTCTTTCAAAGCAATTACTGTGAGGATTACCATGACTTGGTAACCCTATTGAGCAGAGTTATGTGCCTTCCAACTACAACCTTCTTTCAAGAATGGATGCTATACTTTTTAGAGGAAATAATCTATGGGAAAACCAAATTCTACTGGACAGGGATGATTAGCTAGTGCATGCATGAGAAATTTGTGGCAGTGAAGAATACTTCTCAATTTTATATGACATCATACCTAGTCAATTTGCTTGCCGACTATGCCCAATATTGGGGACTATTCATTGCACCAAATCCAACTCTAGGCAAGGAATTGCAGGTCTATGATAGGTATCCCAACTTCAATTCTAGAACTTTAAGGACTATTGCAGAGTCAATGACGCCTTCATAGGCCATATTATCAGAATGCTTGGAGGTGACTTCGAAAGAAGGGTCTCACATAGTGCTAATGCTTTCATCTATTGGTTCAAAATTTTTTTCATACAATTTGCAAAGTGTTTCTTAGAGAAACCATATAAGCTACCTCGATACCCAAATGACTGGTTGATACTACTTGAACTCTCTCGACAGTTATAGTGAGCACACACCCTCCTAAGTGACAAGCATAGAGTGGGGATTCCCTATCCCCTCTCCTTCAACCAAGGAATGTAAGAACTCCACACATCCTAGTGTGCACACTATTCTGATAAAAAACTTGTGGAATATAACCTAGAGCTCCATACTGCCTAGCCACAGATAGATCCATACGACAAGCTCAAGAAGATGGTCGAGATTGAACACGCCCACATACATAATGTTGAAGACTTTTGGGCCAACTGCAAGGATGATAAAGAAGTTTGAATGAGGAACTACATGCGGATGACGGTGTACTTTATCAAGAAGGTCAACTTGTTCCTTGTGTTAGATCAAATAGTGGAGGATGAAAATACAATGATTGATCCTCGATATAGTGCAGTTGCCATTCTCCCACTGCCATTAATTGAATGGAATGAAGAAGAGATCAATGACCTCAATATTATGATGAAGCCAATTGAGGCAAGAACCAAAGAATGGATCGATGGGTAGATCACCCAATTGAAGCTACAAGGAGCCACCCTGACATATGGAGAGCTTGAAGGAAAACCGAGAAGCGAGACTGATAGTGGGACAACTGCTACCCCATTTGGAGAAATTTCAAAATCTCCTCCAATCACCAAGCCAAGAAAGAGGAAAGAAATGGCTAAATGCCAGCCCAAGCCTAAAGTGTACTTAAGGAAGGCCTCAGAAGGTAAAACTTCCAAGAAACCAAAGAAGCTGGGTAGTTTCACATAGATTCCCACCATCTAGGAGGACCCGCTCCATGAAGGAGAAGAATAAGAGGTTGAGCAACCGAAGTCCCCATTTTCTGCCACTACTCTTGCAATCACCATTGCTACCATTTCCACCACTTTTGCTCCTCTACCTATGTTTTAGGAAATGGTCGCCACTTCTCCACCCATAGTGGATATCTCAGTCCAACTTACTTCCACCCTATCTACTACACAAGTTATGGTCATTGATTCTTCCTCTACCACCACCTCTCTACTTTCTTCTTCATCCATGTCTCCATCCACTTCTCTTCCACTTACCATTGCAACAACAACCACAATTCCTACCCTATCACTTCCAGAAGCCTTTGCTAGGCACATGCAAAACATGCCAATGAAGCTCTTTGGGGTATTCATGAACCCTGTTGTGCAAGCAGCCCTAGCACAATTTTTTGCTTGCCTTCGTGTCCCTACTCCTCCAACCAAACCACTAGAAATGAAAGCAACAATGTAGATATCAAAATAACTGGAGAGGCAAGAAAGGGAAGCTGCTAGGGAGATGGAAGAAGAAGCAGATGACTACCATGAGCACCTTGATTACCAGCATCTAATTATTGATAAATTGGTGTGTGAAGGTGAGGAGGAAGAAACAAAGTCATTTGAGGAAGACACTGAGGAGCCCAACACAAAATATATTGTGGATACTTTCGACCTAGAGCTTGAGGAGAAGTTAGCTCAACAACTCAAGAATTTCAGGGAAGAAGTAGAAAAACAACCCTCTGATGAAGAGAGGGACATGGATGAAAAAATGGAAGACATTTAACCTCCAACTAGGGAAGAAGATGATAGCCCCAAGCATGGTAATGAGATGCCTCTTTCAAAGGAAAAAGAAGAATATGAGGAAGAAAAGAAAGGAGAAAAGAAACCTGAGGAAGAGGCTGAAGCCAAAAAGATCCCAGAAATAGAACATCATGAAGAGCATGGGGTTGAACAAGAAGAAAATGAGAAAACCACCAAGGGGGAGGATAGCCCCAAAAAACACATAGCCACTGAATCCCCGAGAAAGGAAATTGTCTTCGTCTAGGATTCTAATGAAGAAGAAGAAGAAGAAAAGAAAGAGTAGGAGACTTGAGGTGGTAAAGCAATGGAAATTCAACACACCCATGAAGAAGAAGGTGATCATGAGTCACCAGAAAGGGAGTCTTATATGCTTGAGTGGCTCATGAAAAAATTGGAGAAGAAAACCCCGACCCTAATGGACCCAAAGGCAAGGCTGGAGGCCATCTTGGCTTGAGCCCAAATAAGCACAAAGAAGGAGAAGAGGCCAAAGGTCAGATTTCATTTGACAATGCATGCGTTTGGATCTAGGACAGTGCATATAGCCACTTCAGTTATGGGAGAAGAGGTGGTAAGCTATAATATTTCCACGCTTAATTTGGGAACAACAACAAGAGAACAAAAGATTGGCCATCTCCAGGGATCTACCACCACCATTGTACACCAAATGCATAAATATAAGATCTCCAAAGAGGAGTTAAAAGCATAGGTGGCAGATCTAATAGCTTACATTTAGCAATGGTCATCACTCAAGGAGCTTCCCACCACATCATCAATGCCACCGCAACTCCTATCTAAGGACCACATTGAAAAATTGGAGAGAAGAAAGAATTGGACAAAGGCCATAGAGGATTGGTTCCAATAGGTCCTCTATAATGGAAACATGGGCATAGGCCATACTGTCAGGATAGCCAACAAGTTCCTGGAAGTACAAAAGATACTTGAGGGAATAAATAAAATTTTCATTGACTTCCCAGAGTTATATAGGATCACATATCCCAAGCATGAGGCTATTCTCAAGATACCTAATAGATCTTGCGAGAAGGAGCTTGCACTAGAAAAGGATGATCATTGGCTCGTGGAAACATGGAAGCTGGACTTTGTCGACATAAAGGAAGTGTTGGAACGAGTGCTCCATGAGGTGGAGACATATATCAATTGGGCTAAGGAATTTAGGGTGGCTTGTGAAGAATATCTAAGATTAATGACATATTTTGATATGCTTGTCGTTGAGCTCAACCCAGAGAAAATAAAGCCATACTTTCGCAAGAAGATGGAAAATGTGACTGTTGATGCACTAACACCAAATTTTATGGGTTTTGCAGCATGTTCCTTCACCCAATCCGAGTAGGTGATAAAGAATATGAAAAAATGTGATAAGGACTAGTATGAGATTACAAGCAAATCTAGGAAATTGAGTTTCCAAGTGATCTAGTCAAAAATATTGGAGTGGAACAAGCTCCAGGTGTTGTTCATAAAGTTTGTAGAGTACACCACTGTGAACAAGATCGAGGGAAATATTATCACAGATGATGAATTCCTTACAAAGTAGCAGTAGTAGCAGGAAATCAGTAAGAAGACAAAAGAGCTACAATACTACTCACTAGAGGACAAAATAGGCTAAATGACAAAATGTAATTTTAAATTGTAAAATATTTGGGGGTAGGTGAAACCCTAATTTGTAGCAAATATTGGCCACACAATGAGATTAAATCTTGGCCATTCATTTTTATTTTTGGACATTATAAATAGGGGGTCTCCTCTCATTTTCAAGAGAGTTGAGTTGTTGTAAAGACATGCTATTGGAATGTTAATAGAAATTCATTAATTTGGTGGATTCTTGAGTTCCAACTTCATGTTGCATGATTCTTCTTCTCATAGTTGGTGAATCTTAGTAGATTAACTTTGCTATTCTATGTGTTTTAGTTTTCCATAGTAAGTTAGTTAATTTTGTGCATTGATATTGAAGAATTTTGTTGTGTGTTGGCACCCTTCCTTGTCCATACTTTTTGTTGTTTATTGATGATAAACAGCTATGTAAAGTTAGTTTGTGAATAAATTGAAAGTTGCAATAAATTTCTATCTTTTATTCATGCTTATGGTGAATGAAAGGTTTAAAATCTATAGTCATCAAAAGATTGCACTAGTTTCATGAGACTATGGAGTAATCTGGTTAAGCGAAACTCAGTTTTGCAAGGTAGCCACAATAGGGTCCTCCATTATCACTGTTCATTGCTAGTTGCAGGTCTAGGAACTTCCTCTCTTCCCTGCCCTTTTTCTTTTCTTTAATAGTGACTTTGAACAAGGTTCATTTCACATTGTAAAGCTAAATATGAAGTTGAAATAGGAGTTCTAAACTACTGTTTGAACCTACAACAAGTGCGTAATAACTTTCCCATCTTAAGAACTCCATTAGAAGATCCAATTCCCCTCCAACTTAACTTATGTAATTCTACCTTGTGATTACTAGCAAGATCACATCAAAACAACTGAGAAATTCCAAGCAAGTCATGACCTCACACTCGAGAGACCTTGGGGTGATTTTGAATAACTTATTGTTGGAGATTTCCTTTCAAGAGAGGTGATGCTCCTATGCATTACCTGTGTTGAGAAGTGTTGAAACACACATCAACAGAACCTGCACTAGGAGGTAACCTTTGAGTAAAGATTGATCAAATTGGGTCATTTTCCCCTTAGAGATTACATAGATTTCTAAGGTCCACACCCAACAAAAGGGGAATTTCAGGAACTACAACCCCCTACAAGGACTAGAAGGACTTGAAGGTTAGAGTTAGTCTCATCCTCTTCATCCACTTCACCTGATTCACCTCAATCCTTCTTCCATCATCCACACACTTATCCTTCTTCTTCCACCTCCACCTCTTCCATTTGGCCATGTCAAACTGCTTTCTAGTCACTTGCTTCCCATAGTCGAGGTGTTGCCCCTATCCCTACCTTTCATGTCCAAGGTGTAGTCACAATTGTCGCAGCCCCAAGTTATTGTTCAATAGTAAGTGCCACCCCCGCCTCCCCTCATGGCTTGGTTGAGAAATAATCCTTCCCCACTATACTTCAATTATTACCATGATATGCCTAAGAACCTAGAGAGCTTTTGCACGAAGTTCAATCATCGAAATCCACAAAGGACAGCTGAAGAACACATTAAGATATTCCAAGTGACATTGAAAGATATGTAGATTAATCATGAAGATGTAGCATGTAGGTTTTCCCTTATTCTTTGGGGGAAGAGGCCTTCTATTGGTATATCAATTTACCAACGAGGTCCATTAGATCATGGGATTTGTTAATGAGTGTCTTCTTGTAGAAGTATAGAATTTCATTTATCCCTTTAGAGCTATATTGATAATTCATTTTTGTCTGTAGAGAAGTTAATGAGCTGATTAAATCCTTCAACGATAAATTCCACTAGGCATACACAAGGTTGCAAGCCCCATATACGCTCAATGATGCTACTACCTTGCCAATTTATTATGCAACATTAGACAACCTCACAAATCCATTGGTAAAGAGGATGTGAGAAACTCCTACTAGACTAGTGGATTCTTATGCTGAGGTAGTTATTGCAAACACTAACTTGGGACAAAACATTTCTGGTCCATTGCCCTCCTTGGGGCAGGTTGCTCATCCTACGAAAATTCAAGGGCTAACTCAAGCTCTACAACAATAGATGCCCCTCATAAATCAAGTGTCACAATTTCCCATGGTCCCTCATCTAGGACAACCTATAAACTAGGCACCTCCAGTGCACTACATGCAACTCCAATAGCCACATGTTTATCCATAACAGCCTCAAGTACCAGCATATCTGCAGGGGCTTGAATTCCTGGCCGCTCAACAAAACCAACCGACAACACAACCCATCTTCCTCTAGTATCAAATTCCATAGCCAAGAAACACTAAGAAAGACAAACTAGAAGAGTTGACAGAGCTGATCAAAAAAATCTCCATGGAGATGACTCAGCTCCAGAACTAGAATAATTAGCTACAAGCTTCTCAATGCAACATTCAGGCCAACCTCAACTAAGACAATAGGGACAATTGTGAAATAGCTACCTCATTAGGGCAGAATTATGAATGAGGATAGAATTCCAACCAAAATTTTGAAAGGAGACCCTCACAAAGATAGAACTAAATGTGGAATACAAGACTAGACAATAGAGGTGTTCCCACCCCTCTTGACTAGCCTGCTAATCTAGAGAAGACCACCAGCGGAGTATATCTTGTCAAAGCTGCCTTATCCGGATGGTGCAAGATCCATAAGACTAGTAGACATTCTGAATTAGACTGCCGTAAATTCCAAACAACAGCAAAAATATTTCAAGTAGAGGTCCAGAATTCCATTGATAATGCAAACTATAGGGACATAGTTCCATCTGATCCATATGACTCTTCTGTGCTCGTGGTCAACCAGGACCCATTTCTGCAAAGTGAAAGTAATGAGCCTAAAAAATGAGGCTAGCTCACTAAAGAATGAAGAAGTGAAAGAGGTAAGTAACAAAGAAGCTTTATCCCATCTCTTTACTTCAATAGATAATGTTCTAGTAGATGAAGAAGAGTCTCATAAAGATGAAGTGCAGATGTTCCATTAGAGAGCCTCTTCATATAACTTGAGGAATAGACAAGTAGGAGGACCTTTCACTGCCTCCATTCTAACTAATAATTTTAGCACCACACCTGATCCCAATGCTAGCAACAACCTTGGCTATCCCTATATGCCTACACAATACTTGAATAGAAACAAGTAGCCAGGCCAAATAGAAAACCAACTTGCTAGCTCTTCCTTAGGTAGATCCTTTAACTCTGAAATTGAGCAAATGAGAGAATACGTTGTTGAAGAGTTCAAGAAGGTCAAAATCAGCTTGTCAGCCTTTGAACTATTGAAGGTTCCTATAGTTAGGCATGTCTTCTTCAGGGTAATTAATGGGACCCCTTCCTCTAAGGTAACATAAGAAATAATAGCCAAGAAGGTCTCTTTTGAAAAAACCCCACATGAGCCTATAATTCAAGAGATCATAGGAAAAAAGAAAGATGTCTCGTCCAATCAGCAAGCTAGGAAGCAACCTACTAAAGAGAAAAGTCCAGTGAAAACCAAAGAAAAGACCAATGAAAAGGACAAGAGTCAGGTAGCCCAGGATGATACACCTATAGGGTTATTCCAAGGAAAGCTAGAAATGCCACCCTTTCTCATAACAATTAGAATATTTGGAAAGAAACTCCATAATTGCTTGATTGACTCAAGAGCATTAGCCAATGTTATGCCTTTGGCTATGTGCAAAGCTTTGGAGATTGTCCCCACACCTTCAAAAAGAAAAGTAACCCAACTGGACAAAACTGAGGTGAACATCATTGGGGAAATCAATCATATCCTAATGCATATTGTTGTAGATCAAAGAGTGCATCAGGTTATTGACATCCAGGTTGCGTATATTCTTGAAATAGGTGAAATAATCATTGGACAAGACTTCACCAGAGCATTGAATGGGTATGCCGCAACTGATTTCTCTCACATGTGGTTGTCGTAGAAGGGGTTGCCAAACCAAATTCACATGGAGAAATAGTCTCACATGAAATTCATGATCACAGAATATAACAACACCAATGAGGTGTTGTTTGCAGAAACAAAATTGGGTAATGACTACCCCATTACTTATCAAGAAGAATCAAAGCCTCAAGAAGAAGAGATAACTATAGAGGTCTTCCTGGTACAATGTATTCCTCCAACCAACTTGGTCTATGCACCCTAGAGCACAAAAGTGATAATACAATTAGAAGAAGATGAGTCCTATGGAGATAGTAACTTAGGATTGGTAGATGGATTCCAAGACTTCATGGAGAAGTGCATACAAGATTAGCTCAGTCTGGGAGAAAATATGGACTTCCACAAGCTCTTGCTTCCTAGCTAGTGCAGGTTTCGTAATGCTACTCACTTTAAATTTGAGTGTTGCTTATGTTAGATGGTTGTGGAGAACATCAAAGGATGAGCCACATCTCAAAAGGAGTCTCCCACTAGACAGCTTGCCACCAACCATGATGAACTAGCTCCAATTTTGGGAATGATGGACGCACATGAGCAACCAAGGAAGAATGAAGGCCTAAGTGGCCCAAAAGTCAAAGAACCCCCCAAGTTTTGGATGCTATGCTTCAATGGATCCAAGTACAAACAAGGAGCCGAAGCCAATTTCAAATTCATCAGTCCCACAGGTAAGAGCTACTTTGTTGCTTATAGACTCCAATTCTATTGCACTAATAACATGGTAGAATATGAAGCGTTAGTTCATGGCCTCTTAATGGCCCTAAGGAAAAAGTTCAAAATGCTACAAGGATTTGGCAATTCTAAACTGGTAGTGAAATAAGTCATTTAATTATACTCCTTCCATGATAGAAGGCTAGAAAACTATAGGCATAGAGTTTGCGATCTTTTAGAAAGCCTAGATGCATTTAACATACAACTGATCCCACATTCTCAGAACCACATTGTTGATGCCTTGGCTGAAGTATCTAGCACGCTATAGCCGCTCTCTTTGTTACGACTCAAAAGATTCATTGTTGAGTTGACCTCCACCCCATCTGTGCCAGAAAATGTCACTCATTTTCAAATATTCAATGATGACAAGCATATCTTGGAATTTATCACTATTTTTGATGTGTTTGCAACCCAAATAATTGATGAAGTTGATCCTAAAGAAGTTGAACTAGACATAGAGGGGATCATCAACCTCAAAACTAACACTATCCCCAGAGGCATGGTTCAACTTGAATGCATATTTGACCTGGATCAGATTTGAGACCAAGACCAACAAGCAAAGAAGGATTCCATAAACAACTAGTGTGACACCCACAACCTTGGAACAACCAAGGAAGTTAAAAATGTGTTCATTAGCAAGGTATGCATGCCAAAGGAAAAGAAAGGAATCATTAATGCTTTGCAGAAGTACTATGATGTGGTAGCATGGAGTTATGAGAATTTGAAGACATATGACACCTCCATTATTATGCACACTATTCCTCTCAAACCAAACGCTAGACCATTCCGAAAATGAAAATGTCCCATCAATGCATTACTAGAGCTCATCATTTATAAGGAAGTCCAAAAGCTAGTGTCAGCTAAAATCATCTTTCCAGTTAGGCACTCCACGTGGGTGGCCAACTTGGTCCTGGTTAGGAAAAAGAATAGAGAAATTAGATTATGTGTGAACTTTCACAATCTAAAATGAGCTTTGGAGAAGGAAAATTATCATGTTCCCTCATTCAATGAGGTATTGGAAATTGTCAATGGTTCACAGATGATGTCCTTCCTCAATTGGTATTTTGGATACAACTAGGCCATGGTGCAATATGAAGATAGGCATAAGACTGCGTTCACCACCAAGTGGGGAACCTTTGCATATAAGAGACTTTCATTCGGACTCAATGTTGGTACCACTTTCTAGCTTATAATGGATATAGCTTTCAAGGATTTGATCAGAAAATGCATCATTATTTAGATGGATGATCTTATAGTATTCTCAAAAGGGCGAGATGATCATATTTTTGATCTGTGCAAAAAAAATTTAGGCGTGTTAGGGATTTGGGATTTCGCTTAATCCAAAGAAGTGCATCTTTAGTGTTACTTAAGGTAAGATGCTCGGTCACGTTATTTTAGAACATGAAATATCCATAGATCTTGAGCACATTTAGTCCTTGTTGAAGATCCAATTGCCAGGAAGCAAAAAAGAGCTGAAATATTTCTTTGGAAAGATAAATTTCATCATAAAGTTTATTATAGGTTTTGCTGAAATTGTTAAGCCACTCAATGCAATGCTAAAGCAAGATGCCAAAATTGATCAGACTCCAAAGGAAAAGCAAGCCTTCAAAGAGATCAAGAAAGCCATTGTTGAAGCACCTGTACTAGTCAGCCCAGATTATCTAAAGCCCTTCTATATTTACTCCTTTGCTTCAAATCATTCGTGTGCCAGTATTTTGACCCAAAAAGATGACGAAGGGAACAAGTATCCAATTTCTTACATCAGTGCTCCCTTGAAGCATGTTGAACTAAGATATCACAATGTAGAAAATCATACATATGCTTTGGTCAGAGGAGTCAAGAAGTTTAGACGCTACATCTTGCGAAACAAGGTGTTCGCCATTTTCCCTAATCCAACTATAAAAAATGTTATTAATGTAAAAAAAGCTAGGAGAAAGAAGGGAAAAGTGGGTCACCCTGCTGCAAGAGTATGACATGGAAATTTAGCTAATGAAGTTAGTAAGAGGACAAACCCTCACCCAAATGATAGCTGAAACAATAGCTGAAGCAAGACCTGAGCCTATGATTCAATAGTATCAACTCAAAGATGTTTCATTGAGGGAATGGTACGACAAAATTGTCTATTGCTTACTAAACAAAAAGTTCCCACCTCACTTATAGGGAGTTCAAAATTGTTCCATTAGACTGAAAAGTAGCAGCTATATACTGCAAGGATCCATCCTCTACAAAAGAAATCATGGAGTGTACCTTCATTGCCTCAGAAAAGAAGAAGAAGCACGCGTGTTGAAGGAATTCCATGATAAGTTTGGTACCGTTCATGGATCTAGTCCTTCTACTACTCATCAAATCCTATGAGTGGGATACTAATATCCAACTATCTTCAAGGATTCCCACAACCATGTTTGCACATGCCATGTTTGCCAGATTGCCACAACTAGAGAAAGGAACACTACTGTCCTGCTAAAACTAGTCTTGGAGGTAAGACTATTCACGTAGTGGGGTCTCAACTTCATTGGTCTGGTAAGCCCACCATCATCTATGGGTCACATGTACATTCTAATTGCCTCTAATTATTGTAATAGGTGGACAAAAGCTATTGCATGTAGGCAATGTACAATAGAGATAGTTGTAGATTTTCTTGAAAGTTTTATTTTAAATCATTTTGGTTTCCCATATGCTTTAGTATGTGATAATGGCCTAGCCTTTGCCTCACATAAATTTTCTAGTTGGGCCTTCAATTATAGTATTTCCCTTAAGTTTTCATCCAACTACTATCCTTGGGGCAATGGCCTAGTGGAATCTACAAACAAGAACCTCATCACTATCATCAAAAAGTTGCTTGACCAGAATCCCAAGAACTTGCATACCCAACTCCATTTTGTCCTTTAGGAATATTGCACATGCCATAAGGCCTCCTTAGGAGACTCCCCATTTCACCTTGTGTATGGCCTAGAGCCTATGTTCCTAACTTATCTCAAAATCCCCACCCTCTAGTTCATTAATACCTTTTATGAAGAAGGGGATCGAAGAAAAGCTCGCTTGGCTGAGCTAATCCACATAGAAGAAGTGTGTGATTTTGCTATTGAAATTTTTTCCAAGCATTAGGGAATGGTCAAAAGATGATTTGATCAATGAGCCAAAGTCAAGGCCTTTAGAATTGTTGATATGGTCTTGTGTTGGGACAAGGCCCATGAGAACAAAGGGGGACATGACAAATTCAACAAGCTCTGGCTTGGCCCCTTTCAAATTATTGAAATCTTTAGAGAGAATGCTTTTCACCTCAAGACCTTAACTGGTGAAGATGTCCCATTTCTCATCAACAGGAAATGCCAAAGCATTACTTCCAAGCTTGAGCTCTTCCGAGCTGCTCATGTAAATATTTGTACATAGGTTAGTTTAGGTTGTTGTTGGTTTTCTTTGTTTTGTCGCTTTGTGTCACTTTTGTTTTGCTCGTTTCCCAACTATTTTTGCTTTGATGAAGTTGTTTCTCAGTTCTTTATGTAGTGGCCATGCTCATCGACAGACTATTCACTTTTTTGTGCACTCTTAGTGTTCTTTGGATAACTATTCACTCTTAACCATTGGTCTCTGATTGCTACTATGAGGCAGTTTCCTTGTTTGAACTCGTGATTGACCTAGAACTCAACCCTTTATTGAATACTTTCACACTCATCTCAGATCCTGCACAGAATACACTAATTTTTTTCGAAGGACTATACAATGGTTGTTATGAAGGAGAGGAAAGTAAAAAATCTTAAATCTACTTTAGTGACCACTGTGATTCTAAGCCCACTGTAAGCTTTGATGCTTACATGATTGAGCAAAAGAAACAATATCAAAAGAAAGAAAGAAAAAAAGAAATGCTAAAATCAAGGCAATTGTGTGGATGTGTGGACAACTCTACCGGGGCTCTAGATGCCTGGCTAGTAGTAGAGAAATGTTCATGGGATCACAACAACAACTCCATCAGGGCTATGGATGCCTGATTAGCAACAAAGCCATATCCAATTTACTTTTGGAGTTAGATAATCAGTGTAGCTTGCTTGGCCTAATTAACTACCATTGGTCATAGTTTCTAAGGAGAAGAAATGAACTCACTATTTGCACACACTTCTAAGAGGCTTTTGTGATCTGATTTAGTTAAGGGTTTTATTCTTCCTCAAGCCTCTTAGTTCACCTTTGAAAACAAGCTCCTGGCCTATGAAACCAAAGATTATGGGTGGTGAATGAACACTTATCCTTAGAACACTCAGGAGAGTTCCCCAATAGAGTTGCCAATTGTTGTGCCTATAGCGCACATGCCTCGTTCAGAATGAGGACCCTCTTTCTTTTCACTTTGCTAGGTCACTTTTGTCATTGCCTTGTTTTACATGCCCCCTATTTTTGTGTCCCAAGTGGTAAGTGAGTCATAAAGGAATCATCTTGAGTTGACTATATTTTTCTACCCTCAAATTTTTAAGGCTTTAGGCCTTTGCGAAACTCTCTTAGCTATTTTCCTTCATTCTTTAATGTTGGCATCCTTGGAGTAGTGTGGGTCCATCCCTGCAGTCTACTCCATGTAGGTTTCCTTAGCTTCTCGATCCTTCTGAACAACCTTCATTTGACATCCTTCTGTGACACGAGACCCGTATCCCCAATTTCCCTCTTCATTATTGAATGCCCGAATGGCTAACTCCTAACCGTCGTACACCGAGCAGACTCCCATGCTCCCTCCACTATTTTTGAACTGACTGCTCATTCACCAACCCTGAGCACCATTGTACCCACATTTATAAGCAGCATTAAATGCTCAAAATTTTGTAAATAGCCCATCCTAAGTTGTCATTTTCATCTGTCAGTAGTTTAGAAATGAGTTAGAGAGTTTTCTGCCTTCGTCACCATCACACCCGTTGAGTGCTTTCATTGATTTGAGGTCTTCATTTTTAGTCTTCTCATCAATCACATCATGGTTTCTAGGTTGGTCATTCATCACCACCTGTGTTTTAAGTTTTCTTTCATTTCCTTAAAATTTGTTAAAACCTTAAGGAAGGGAACTTGAAATCTAGATAGGATTTCCCCAGGCGAAGAAAACCCACTTTTTGGAATCTCTAGATCCTTTGACAATTTGACCATTAAGGGGCGCTATGGAACTTGGACTTCCCATGGTTGTTCTTTAGCTAGGGTCGTCATACCCTGTGGGCCCACAACATGCTAACCACTACTATTCCCACACTCAACTCTAAAACGGCTAATGTTGCCATCAGGTTCTCTTTTGTAGGAAGGTGCTTCTAGGCAGTCGTCTATCGCAGACTTCATCAAAAATTACAAGCCTCAAGAATGATTCATCATACCGTGCGGGCCTCCACCTATAGAATGCACTTTCTCCCCACCATTTCGAAAGGCTAACTTTCTCTACCAATTTTGATCATGACTTAACTATGATAAGGTGCCTAAGTCTAGGTTTTATGTGGACTTTTCTTTGTGGATGTCCATCCATGGGTTGCTATCTAGTCTTCATTGTTCCAGGCAGCCTTCACAGTTTGTTTCCTACCTATCAAACCCTACCTTCATGGTAGCCACCCAAGTTCAAATTGGGGCATCTTCCAATATCACCGACGTCCAAATGATCAATCTGAATGACAAGACCCTAAGGTACTTCTGACAGGAAGGTCTCAACCCCACCTCTACTATTCGTTCTCATCCACACTTTAAAAGATCAAGTGTTTCCCCTTTGTGGACCTCATGCTATGGACCTCCATTTGCAGGTTGCCATGGCTTGACTGCCTCTCCAAATAGCCTTGGGTGACCATCTCTCTGCTTTGTGAAGCCTGAACTACTACAACCATTTGAAATTGAAAGGTGAAAATGATTGACCATCAGGAACCATCTGGGCCATCCCTTGTAGATGACCATTTGCGGACTTCCATCTTGACCTCGCCACTTTAAAGTAGACATATGCCTATGTTGGTCTGGTACGCGGCACCCAACCCCACCATTTCACTCTAACTACTTGGTAACAAGTAAGAAAACCAAAACTCCATGTGGACCCAATAGTGTGGGCTTCCCTCGCTACACTTTCGTCCCTCACGCACCGTTCCGAATGACCAACACCCAGTGCCATCTCGTGCCTTTCAGCCCGCACTATTCTAAACATCCTAAACTTCAATTGCAAAGTGATACCATCTTTTGGGGCCATGGTTCCTGCATAGTGGAACATCACTTGTGAGGTACCACCTTGCTAAAGTTGTTTCAAATGGTAGAGCCTCAAACAACCAAGTTACTCTCTGCACCTGCATGCTTAAAAAATGAACTGAACACCTCTAAGTCTTCAAAGTGATTTTGACCCACATTCTAGAATGGATTGGCCTACTCGGTGGACCCAACTTCAAGGAAAAATTATGATACAGGTTGGGACATGCGAGGCAACGTGCCTTGATTTTCATCCCTTCATACCTGGTCTATTTTCTTGCCGATCATGCCCAATACCAGGGGCTATTCGTTGCACCAAATCCAGGTCTAGGCAGGGAATTGAAGGTCTATGACAGGTATCGCCAACTTCAATTTTGGAACTTTAAGGACTATTGCAAAGTCAATGATGCCTTCATAGGCCATATTATTAGAATGCTTTGAGGCAACTTTGAAAGAAGGGTCTCACATATTGCTAATGCTTTCATCCGCTGGTTCGAATTTTTGGTCATACAATTTCCAAAGTTTACCTACATTCGAGTCAAGGGTTTCTCAGAGAAACCATATAAGCTTCCCAGATACCCAAATGACTAGTTGATACTACTTGAACTCTCTCAACACCTATAGAGAGCACACACCCTCCTAAGAGAAAAGAATAGGGTGGGGATTCCCTATCCCCTCTCCTTCAGCCAAGGAATGTATGAACTCCACACATCCCAGTGTGTAGACTATTCTAATAAAGAACTTGTGGAATATAACCTAGAGCTCCACACCACCAGGCCACGGATGGATCCATATGTCAAGCTCAGGAAGATGGTTGGTATTTAACATTCCCACATACATAATGTTGAAGAATTTTGGGACAACTGCATGGATGATAAAGAATTGCAAATGAGGCACTACATGCGTATGACAACATACTTTTTCAAGAATGTCAACTTCTTCCCTATTCCAGATCAAATAGTGGAGGATGAAAATACAGTTATTGATCCTCGATACAGTGCAGTTGTGAATCTCCCACTGCCATTAATTGACTGGAACGAAGAAGAGGTAAATGACCTTAATATTATGATGAAGTCAATTAAGGCGAGAACCAAAGAATGGATTGATGTGCAGATTACCCAATTGAAACTACAAGGAGCCACCCTAATATATGAAGAGCTTGAAGATGAACTGAGAAGCAAGACTGATAGTGGGATAGTTGCTGCCCCATCTAGAGAAACTTCAAAATCTCCTCCAGTCACCAGGTGAAGAAAGAGGAAAGAAATGGTTGAACATCAACCCAAGCCTAAGGTGTACTCAAGGAAGGCCTCAGAAGGTGAACATTCCAAGAAACCAAAGAAGTCTGACAGTTTCATGGGGATGCACATCATCTAGGAGGACCCGCTCCATGAAGGAGAAGAACAAGATGCTGAGCAACCAAAGTCCCCACCTACTGCCTCTACTCTCACAGTCACCACTACTATGGTTGCCACAAATATTGCTCCTCTACCTACTTCTTAGGCAATGGTTTCCACTTCTCCGCCCATAGTAAATATCTCAATCCAACTTGCTTCCACCCCACCCACTGCACAAGTTATGGTCATTGATTCTTCCTCTACCACCACCTCTCTACTTTCTTCTTTTCTACTTACCACTACAATGAAAACCACAATTCCTACCCTATCACTTCCAAAATCCTTTGCTAGGCACATGCAAAACATGCCAATGAAGCTCTTTAGGTTATTCATGAACCCTGTTGTGCAAGCAACCCTAGCACAAGTTGTTTTTTGCCTTCTTGTCCCTGCTCCTCCAACTGAACCACCAAAAATCAAAGAATTAATACAGATATCAAAAGACTTCGAGAGGTAGGAAAGGGAAGCTATTAAGGAGATGGAAGAAGAAGCAAATGATTACCATGAGCACCCTAAATACCAACATCTAATGATTGATAAAGTGGTGTGTGAAGGAGAGGAGGAAGAAACATATTCATTTGAGGAAGACACTAAGGAGCCCAACACAAAATATATTGTGGAAATTTTTTACCCAGAGCTTGAGGAGTTGGCTCAGCAAGTCAATAATGTTGGGGAAGAAATAGAAAAACATCCCTCCGATGAAGAGAGGGATACAAATGAGAAAATGGAAGACACCGAGCTTACAACTAGGGAACAAGATGATGACCTTAATCATCTTAAGGAGATGCCTCTTTCAGAGAACAAGAAGAAAAGGAGGAAGAAAAGAAAGGAGAAGACAAGCCTAAGGAAGAGGTTGAAGTCCAAATGAGCTGAGAAATGGAACATCATGAAGAGCATGGGCCTAGATAAGAAGAAAAGGAGAAAAACACTGAGGGGGAGGACAACCCCAAAGAATACACAACACTAAATCCTCGAGAAAGGAAACTGTCTTTGTCCAGGATTCTGATGAAGAAGAAGAAGAAAATATATAGTAGGAGACTCTAGGTGGTAAAGGAATGGAAATTCAACACATCCATGAAGAAGAAGATGATCATGAGTCACCAGAAAAGGAGTCTCAGATGCCTGAGTGGCTCGAGAAATAATTGGAGAAGAAAACCCCGACCTCGATGAACCTAAAGGAAAGGCTGGAGGCCATCTTGGCTCAAGCCCAAATAAGAAAAAAGAAGGAGAAGAGGCCAAAGGTCATATCTCATCTGACAATGCATCCATCCAAATCTAGGATAGTGCAGATAGCCACTCCAATTATGGGAGAAGATGGGGTAAGCTATAATATTTCCACCCTTGATTTGGGAACAACAACAAGAGAATAAAAGATCGACCATCTCTAGGGATCCATCGCCACCATTGTACACCAAATGCATAAAGCTACGATCTCCAAAGAGGAGTTAAAAGCATAGGTGGTGGATCTAACAACTTACATTCAACAATGGTTGTCACCCAAGGAGCTTCCCACCACATCATCAATGCCACAACAATTTTTGTCCAAGGACCACATTGAAAAATTGGAGAGAAGAAAAAAATAGACAAAGGACATAGAGGATTGGTTCCAACAAGTCCTCTACAATGGAAACATGGGCATAGGCCACACTATCAGGACAACCAACAAGTTCCTGGGAGTACAAAAGATACTTGAGGGAACAAAGAAATTCTACATCGACTTCCCAGAGTTATATAGGAACACATATCCCAATCTTGAGGCTATTCTCAAGATACCTGATAGATCCTGGGAGAAGGAACTTTCACTAGCAAAGCATGATCATTGGCTCGTGGAAGCATGGAAGCTAGGTTTAGACCACAAAAAGGAAGTGTTGGAATGAGTGCTCCATGAGGTGGAGCTAGATATCGATTGGGCTAAGGAAATCAGGGAGGCCTGTGAACAATATCTAAGATTAGTGATAGATTTTGATATGTCTGCCATTAAGCTCGACCCCGAGAAAATAAAGCCATACTTTCATAAGAAGATCGAGAATGTGATTGTAAATGCACTGATGCCAGATTTTATGGGTTTTTCTACACGATCCTTCTCCCAATCTGAGCAAGTGATAAAGAATATGCAAAAATGTAATAAGGATTAGGATTAGATTAGAAGCAAATCTAGGAAATTGAATTTCTGGGTGATCTAGTCAGATATATTGGGGTGGAAGAAGCTCCAAGCATTGATCATAAAGTTTGTGGAGTATGCCACTATGAAGAAGAGTGATGGAAATCCTATCATAGATGATGAATTTCTCACAAAGTAGTTGTAGCAACATGAAATCAATAAGAAGACAAAAGAGCTATAGTGTTACTCAATAGAGGAGAAAATAGTCTAAATGACAAAATGTAATTTTAAATTGTAAAATATTTGGGGGTAGGTGAAACCCTAATTTGTAGTTAATCTTGGCCACACAATGAGATTAAATCTTGTCCATTCAGTTTACTTTTTGGGCACTATAAATAGGGGGTCTCCTTTCATTTTCAAGAGAGTTGAGTTGTTGTAAAGACATGTTGCTAGAATGTTAATATAAATTCATTGATTTGGTGGATTCTTGAGTTCCAACTTCATGTTACATGATTCTCCTTCTCATAGTTAGTGAATCTGAGTAGATTAACTTTGTTGTTTTATGTGTTTTAGTTTGCCTTAGTAAGTTAGTTAATGTTGTGCATTGATATTGGAGAATTTTGTTGTGTGTTGGCACCCTTCGTTGTCCATACTTTTTTCTATTTATTGATGATAAATAGTTGTGTAAAGTTAGTTTGGGCATAAATTCAAAGCTGCACTAAATTTCTATCCTTTATTCATGCTTATGGTGAATGAATGGTTGAAAATATATAGTCCTCAAAAGATTGAACTAGTTTCATGAGACTGTGGAGTAATCTAGTTAAGTGGAACTCAGTTTTAGGAAGGCTATCCATGGTAGGGTCCTCCATTATCACTATTCATTGCTATTTGCAGGTCTAGGAACTTCCTCTCTTCCCTACCCCTTTTCCTTTTCTTTAATAGTGACTTTGAACAAGGTTCATTACACATTGTAAATCCAAATCTAAAGTTGAAATAGGATCTAGACTACTATTTGAACCTACAACAAGTGCGCAATAACTTTCCCATCTTAAGAACTCCATTACAAGATGCAAATCCCCTCCAACTTAACTTATGTAAGTTTTCCCTGTAATTACTAGTAAGATCACATCAAAACAACTGAGACATTCCAAACAAGTCATGAACTGACACCCAAGGGACCTTGGGGAAATTTTCACCAACTTCTTGTTGGAGATTACCTTTCAAGAGAGGTGATGCACCATGCATTACTTATGTTGAAAAGTGCTAAAAAACCCATCAACAAGTTTTTGCATAGTTTAATCATAAAATTACCTTGTTTAGAATCTGAAAATTGCATTTACATATGAAGGGATGAAGCTTACTAATGGTCTATCAACCTACCTCGTAATTATATCAAATCATGGTAGGACATGGAAACTCTCAATTTTTAGCCAGATTTAGAACACTGACTAACCCTACTTTGTTATATCATTAATTTTCTCAAATCAAGAGGTTCGAAGGAGAACCTATAACTACTTTTAATGATAGGTTTCAAAAGGCTTATTCTAGATTACAAGCACCTTATGTAGTAGATAATTTGTTTTCTATTGTAGTTTATTATATAGTAGTAGATCCTTTAACTACTATGTTTGTGAAGCAAAGGTAAAATCCTCCTACTACTTTACCAGAAGCCTATGTTGAAGTCGAGAGTGTAAATTTAGAAATGAAACATCTCAAAAATGGATTGTCCACAAATGGTGGAAACGGATTGAATACTTACCCTACCCCGAACATAAATGGAGTCTCTCCAATTCATACTATAGCTCCTAATGTTTATCCTTCAGCGGTCTAGAATGGTAAATTTCCTTCGAGCACTTTCTTTCAACCAGGAAATAGTCAAGCTTTAGTCCCTCACCCTAGTCCAGCTATTACAGAGTTATGTCCTAATGGAAATTATTTTTTCTCGCAAACTCAAGAATATCAAAATATCAATATTTCAGAGGAAAAAGAAGACATGAAATAAGTTACAACTCAACTCAAAAGATTAACCATAAAGGTTACACAATTAAGAAATCAAAACTTCTATGCTCAAAATAATAACCAAAATTTGCAAAATCGAATGTATAATGCTCCTAGGTCACCTAGACCTTAGAATACATGACCTAATAATGGAGGAGTGTCAATACCTTTAGATAATACTAATCCTACTAATGAAAGGTCCACATCAAAGGTGAATTTAGCTGATCTTGCGATGAATAATTGGTGTAGAATTCATAATACAAATTCTGATGCTGAAGTAGATTGTTCACAGTTTAAAATTGCTTTATACATTTTTCTAGCCGCTACACATTATTACTCTCATCCTCTTAAGGGAAATGAGTTAGTCCTACTAGGATATGAATCTGCTTTAGTCCTTGAAATTTATGAACACTTCAAACCACCTATCGTCATCACAAGCCACACTCATGAATATGAGAAAGATAATATAACTATGACTCTAGAAACGTATACTTTTCCCTATCAAGATGAAAATGAACCTTAGGAATAAATTGATAAAATTCATGCCTTTCAACAATATTAGAAAGGATGTAATTACAACATGAGGAATAAAGCCAATAGTGGAGGTAAATTCAATGGTCCATTAACCATGTGTATCCTGCCTAATAACTTTAATACTCCACTTGATGATAAATCAAGCAATAACCCAGGTTTACCCAAGGTAACCTCTCACTACAATTCATCAAATTCTTCAAAAGGTGAAAAGATAGATTTCGTTGACCAAAAAAAATTGACTAATTATTTAGCGAAAGAAATAAAAAAGGTCAAGATTAGCCTCTATCAAAATTGCTCAAAACACCTATGATCAAGAAAGCTTTCATAAATACTCTAGAAGATTTTCCAAAAGAAGGCAAGTTTAAGGATGTTTAGGTGAAAGATAGTCAAGCTAAAAAAAAAGATAAGAACATTATTCCCATAGCAAATGCACAAGTAGCCTTTTACAAAGCAAAATTGGAGTCTCCACCATTTTTACTCACTTTGAGAATATTCGGTAAAAATCTTCATAATTGCTTAGTAGACTCTAGAGCATCTACTAATGTGATGCCTTTATCCATATGTCAAATTCTAGGGTTAACTCTAGAAACTTCTTTAAAGAAGGTCACTCGGCTCGATAAAACATAAGTAAATGTAGTCAAAATGGTAAAGTACAAGCTACAAATGATCAATCTTGGATTCTTAAATTTGATGGATCCAAAGTGAAACAAGGGATTGGAATCAGAGTTGAACTTATCAACCCGCAAGGTAAACCTTTTCTCACCACATATTGATTGCAATTTCAATGTACTAACAATGTGGCAGATTATGAATCCCTTATACATGGCTTGATCCTCACAATTAAGAAGAAATTCAAAATCCTTAATGTATTAAGTGATTCAAAATAAGTGGTTAGACAAGTTTGAAAGTAGTATATCTGCCACTACAAGTAATTTTCCAATTATCGACATAGAGTATGGGATTTAATAGAATATTTTGATGCATTCAACATTACTCATATCCCTAGAAGATTTATTCAAAGAGTTGATGCTTTGGCTATTAATGCCAGTACTCTAGGGCCTCTAGATGCCTTTGATTTGAATAGATTTATAGTTGAGCTGGTACAATTACCTTCAGTAACTGATAATGTTACTAATTTGTAGGTATTCAAAGATGACTGGCATATATTGGAATTCATCACTAATTCTAGTATTTTCGAAGCACAAGTAATTGAAGACATAGATTTCCCTAATGGAAAAATTCAAGATGAATAATTAGCTCAAGCTAGAGATAATAGAATTTTGAAAAGAATAATTGAGTTAGAACAATTATTTTACATTGATCAGATAGGCAAATAGAAAGTTTTTCCTCAAAGCAATGGAGGGAAATCTAAATTATACAATTTGCAAATCAAAGAAGATCCTAAGAATGTGCTCATAAGAAAGGTTTGTACTGACAAAGAGAAAAGAAATATTTCTAAGGAACTTAAAGATTATTGGAAGGTTATAGCTTGGACATATGAAGATTTGAAGACTTATGATACTTCCATCATTACTCATACAATACCATTAAAGCCTAATGTGAAGCTTTTCCGGTAGAAACAGTGGCCAGTAAATGCACTCTTAGAGCCTTTAATTCAAAAGGAAGTCCAAAAAAATTTATCAGCTAAAATAATTTTTCCTATCAGAAATTCAACTTGGGTGGCCAACTTGGTCCCTGTAAGAAAGAAAAATGGAGATATGCGACTGTGTGTAGATTTCTAGAATCTCAACAAGGTGTTTGAGAAAGAAAATTATCCACTACCCTCACTCAAAGAAGTGCTACAAATAGTTAATGGTTCACAGATGATGTCATTTTTGGAAGAATTCTCTAGATATAACCAAGTAATGGTAGCAAGGGAAAATTGGATGAAAACAACTTTCACCATGAAGTGGGGGACTTTTTCTTAAGGATACCGTTCAGATTGATAAATGTTGGAGCTACATTCCAAAGAGCCATGAACTATTCTTTTCATGAGTTGATAGGAAAATGTATCATTATCTACATGGCTGACCTTACAGTATTTTTGAAAGATAGAAGAGATCATATTCGAGATCTCAAAGCAATATTATAGAAGTGTGAAACTTACGAAGTTTCATTAAATCCTAAAAAGTGCTTCTTCAAGGTAACTAAAGGCAAGTTACTAGGACACATCATTTCTGAACAAGGTATTTCAATATACCTAGATAGAGTGAGTGCACTACTCAAGCTATAGCCCCTTAGAAGTAGGAAATAGTTGAAGTCATATTTTGGTAAGATTAATTTTGTTCAAAAATTTATTACCATATTTGTATAAATAGTGAAACCACTCAATGATATGTTAAAGAAAGATGCCAAAATAGAGTGGACAAATGAAGCTAAGATAGCCTTTGAGAATATAAAGATTGCAATCACACAAGTGCCAGTATTGGTAAGTCTAGATTATGTTAATCCTTTTTACATTTAATTTTTTACCTCTGGTCACACTTGTGCAGTAGTATTAACACAAAAGGGAAAAAATAAAGAAGAAAAACCAATTGCTTTTATGAGCACTCCATTCAAACAAGTGGAGCTGAGAGATACAGATATTGAAAAGCAAGCCTTTGCTTTGGTCAAAGTAGTATGTAAGTTTAGAAATTACATCCTTAGGAGTATAGTCAAATCTATTGTTCCAAGTTCTGCAATCAAAATACTATTAACACAAAGTGAGCTTGGAGAAAAAGGAGCCAAATGGGTCACAATCCTATAGGAATTTG
This sequence comes from Sequoia sempervirens, assembly GCA_007258455.2. NCBI lineage: Eukaryota > Viridiplantae > Streptophyta > Pinopsida > Cupressales > Cupressaceae > Sequoia > Sequoia sempervirens. The sequence goes on along the minus strand of VDFB02373365.1, from coordinate 296,439,620 downwards.
ATCTAGAAATCATACCCATGAGATTGGTTTGGGGACAATCTTTAGTTAGATCTATTGTAGAAATAGATGTGCAAATTTAAATTCAAAAATATTCTTTGGATGTAGAAGACCAAGAAGACTGGTATTCGAATATATGGAATTATCTAGTTAGCCATACCTGCAATGATCATATGGAAAGAAACAAAGAAGATCCTTTAAGATAAAATCACAAAGTTACATGATCAAAGGAGGAGCTCTATTCAAAAGAAACCATGAAGGAATCTATTTAATTTTCTTAAATAGAATAGAAGAAAATAAAGTGTTGCAAGAACTACATGATAAGTTTGGAATAGCTCATGGAGCACCCTTAGCTACTGCACACCTCATTTTGAGAGCTAGTTACTACTGGGCAATGATTTTCAAAGATACATATGAACACGTGAAACACTACTATACATCTCAAACTGCGTCAAACAAAGGAATATTCAATGCTCAACCACTACAACCAGTGGTGGAGATGTGTCCCTTTTCACAATGGGGACTAGACTTTATTGGAACCATTAACCCTCCATCCTCTACAAGCCATAGATTTATATTAACTACTACAGATTACTACACTAGATGGACATAAGTGTGTCCCAACAAACAATGCACTACAAAAGTGGTCATCAAATTCTTGGAAGAGAATATCATCACTAGGTTTGGAGTACCATATGCATTGGTATGTGATAATGGCCCTGCCTTTTCTTCATTGAAATTTTCTAACTGGGTATTTGAATATGGTATAACATTAAAAATTTCATCTAACTATTATCTGTAGGGAAATGGATTAGCTAAATCATCAAATAAAAATCTATTAGATATAATTAAAAAATTGATTGAAAAGAATACTAGGGAATAGCATTCTTTTCTTAAATTCACCCTTTGGGTAGATCATACTAGGATGAAAGTTGCATTAGGGGATTCTCCTTATCACTTAGTCTATGGGGTAGATCCTATACTACCAATAAATTTAAAAATCCCTACTTGGAAGTTTTCAAAGGAATATATTGGATTAGATGACCAAACAAAAGCCTAATTGTTGCAACTAATGCATTTAGATGAAAAACGTACTCAAACTATAGATCATTTTGCTAGGCATCAATATGTGGTAAAAAGATGGTTCGATAAAAGAGCTAGATTAAAGACTTTTAGAAAAGATAATTTGGTCTTGTATTGGAATAAAGCTCATGAATGAAAAGGTGAGCATGGTAAATTTGACAAGTTATGGACAGGTCCATATCAAATTTTTGAAATCTTGGGTGACAACACTTATAGGTTAAAGTCTTTGACTGCTGAAGATATCCCATTGCCTATCAATGGGTAGTTCCTAAAGCATTTTTTTAGTCATAAGCAAATAGTGTATTTTTTGTAAATAGTTGTGTTGTTTTTGTTTTGTAAATAGTCATTTGTTTCTTTTTTTTTTCCCTTTATGGGTGTTGTTTCATTTGAATTTACAATTATTAGCAACTTTTAAAGGTGAACATGTTAATAGAACATCAACTCTAGAAATTCAATCTATGTCCTAACCAAAAATAGTCCTTTATTTATAAATTGTCCAAGAATTATTCAATTATTTATACTCTAGTTAGCATGAATCATTCAGTTGATGTTGAACTACAAACGAATACATTTAAATCATTCTACTAAAATTTGGGATAACAGTTGTTTGCATTAATTGAAAAATCACAAGACTACCTTTTCTACCACTATAATTCCCAACCTAATAGTGGGCTTTATTGCTTGCAAGTTGATAAAAGAGCTATCATTGCTATATCTAAAAATAAATAAATAAAAATAAACTCTTTAGGCTATCCAAATAACTCTATCGGGGCTATAGACGTCTGACTAGTAGTAGAGCTATGTTTGGGGGGAATTACAGAGATAACCTTGTTGGGGTTATGGACGCTTGACTAGCAGCAAGGCTCTATCCCTAGTTGGCTTAAAAGGAATTTTCATATTATGTAGGTTAATGCAAATAGTTTCTATTTATAAGTTTACTATGACAAAAATAATCAATTGCACACATGTGAGCTCAATAATACTTAATCTTTCATGCTAACTGAAGTGAAATTTGAATGTTGAAATAAGGATCCAATGATTTATAATTAGAAGACTAAAGAAATTTGGTACATTGATGTTAGATCTAGAATTGGCTTTCTATTATTTTGTTTAGTTTTGTTGGTTGCTAGTTGTTGTGTGGTCTCAAAACATGCCCCATTTTTCCCTTTGGAAAAATGTGGACCCTTTTTTTTCCCTTTGTTCCCTTTCACTTTTGTTTTCTTTGGCGTTGTTATGTGGCTTGGTTGGTTGCTAGTCACATTTTCAATTTCACTTGGCCTTTTGTTTTAACCTTTTACTTCTCAGATATGATGTTTTGGTATTTTCATAAAAGATTAATATATTATCAGAAACCAGAATCTCAGAGTCCTGCATTTGCATCAAGGCGAATTATATCTTCATTTGGTCCTAACTCTTCTTGGTATTTCATCAACCGAAGTCATCAATCCTAGTAATATTCTTTTTATTGGAGTTGGTACTTTTTTTTTCCCTTTTTTTTTCCTTATTTGAAAGTCAAAAACCAGAGAGTCTATTTTGAAATTTGTTAATCTCTCTTAAACCCAGTTCCTAGTCTTTTCTTTTGTTCTGGTTTTCTCTTTCTGAAGCTTAGAGGTGAATTACTAAATCCTAGTGTTTCTTCTTAAATTCAGTACGAAAAGTATCAATCTCAGTGATCACAAATTGATCATGTATCTTTAATGACCTATACCTTATAGAGAATTAGTGTGACATCTGATTGCCATGTATGATCATTGTGTTGTCTTTCTCCTCTAGTGGTGAGCCTGCATAGAAATCTAGGTTTTCATGATTTGAACCCTAATCCATAATGATTGTACCTTTATTCAAGGAATTAATGCAAAATAACAGGTAATTAATGAAGGTGGCGAACTACCTATGTAGTTGGCACCACCTCAAGCATGTAGTTTCTTTTGTAACACTCCACTTCACATCATTCTACAAATTTGCAAAGGACATTGAAAGAATGAAATAATATTGGTGTGTAGGGAAAGGTAGATTTCGAGAAACCAAGAACAAAACTAACAAGGGTTTTTAAGTTGCATTATGAAAGATTATCATCATCAACCAAAACCAGGTATGTTTTGGATAACTAACACTCTGTTAGTAATTTTCAAGCATGAAAAGTCTCAAAAATGGTATTTTTCCTTTAGAAATTGAAATGTTGATTATTCTTTTATTTTTTAATTTAACCAAAAGATGAACTAAATTTTTTATAAATTGTAATTTTTCGTTAAATTTAACCCTGACTCGTACACAAGATACACATTTTGAAAATTGTAGAACACATCATAGAAAATGAGTACTTTTGATACAAGGGTAGAAGATGAATTCAAATACTACAATTCGCAAGCCATAACAATCAATGTGGTGGTTACAGACACTCATATGGGATGGTCTTCTAATATTGAAATTCATTCACAAGTATTACAAAAAAAATTCTCTAAATGTACCAAAAATGCTATGACAAATGGGTTACTTTTAGCAGGAGGGTTTCTGCCAGCAATGGAGGCCCCTAAATTTGTTATGCAATGTATGAATTACGACAATCCAGCCAAAAGAGTCATTGAAAAAGAAGGGAGAATTTATGAAAACCTCTCACAGAAAGGAATTATGTATACATTTGGGTTCCCTATTTACACACAAATGTATAATGTTGATATGAAAGCAAAGGGAAAAACGTATCAGAATGTTGAAGCCCACAACAGAGAAATTATGAGTACCCATGGTGCTAAGAGCCAATTACACCACAAACCAACATAATTCAAAGGTCTATGTTCAACCAAGAAATTCAAGATATCATAATTCTGCTAAGCAGGGTAGCTGGTTTAAGGGATGCAAGCAAATTTTAACCCTAGATGATTGTAATAATATCCAACCTAATGGAAAGTCTCGTGCAAATGCATTGGGGAAAGTTTATAAGTGACAGATTATATGAATAGATAAAAAAATTTCCCAAAACTAGGTGCTTTTATATGTCTTCATATATGATTTAATCATGTACCATGAGAGCTAGCAAGCAAGGGTTGAATTAGACTAGTACTCTAGGCAAAAAGGTAGGAAACGGTTTGATATATGCTCATTTACCACAAATCACCATCTATGGATATAATGATAACTATAGGAGACTCAATGATATGTTCTCCATGAAACTGGTCAAAACGATGGAAGGTGATAAAGCCAAAAGATTGTCCTTCTAGGCACAAAGTGTCATTCGACCAATGGGAGGCTGGTACATTTAGTTCCCCTCTTACTCCTACATTAGGATGGAAGGATTTGATGGACATCCGTTCATCCTGCCCAGGTACCCAATAGACAAAATTGTTTTATTAGAATTGGTGAGATATTTGAAACTGTCTTAGGTTCTTTATAGTCATGCTCGAAAGAAGGCATCTTTCAAATTCCCCATTGTGATAGGAACTTATAAGTGTAATGTAATCAGAGTAGCTGACTTGTGTGAAGAAGAATTAAGAACATATAATTTTGAAGATTTCCCACTTTATAGAATATATTATGACATTGAGGGAAATATTTCCAAGAATATAGTTGGTTATTATTCTCATGACACACACTTAGAAGATTATTGGGTTAATTGTGAAGATGAGCACAAAGTAAGAATAAGAAAATATGAAAGATCATCTCTAAAATTTTCTCGGATTCTCAAGCTTCATGATATTCTAGATCAATTGGAAGAGGATGACAGCCAAGTGTTGGATTAACTCTATAATGAAGATAGGGTATATGATGAACCCATCCCAGACTCAGATTATGAAGATGAAGACATGACATTGATTGATGAGTTCTCTAAACTAGTTTTAGCATATACTCAACACTGGATTGATGATTTTTGTAAAGCTTTGAGAGAAAGAGGAATCAAGCCCACATGCTTATAGGATAAAAGGAGAAAACAAAGAGATGAAGAAAAATTTGAAATTGGAGAGACTAATAAGAAGAGAAGGAAAAATAGTAAGGTGGCTCCTGGTATAAGAATTGAAGAAAGAACCCCTGAAATTTCAATACAAGAAATTTTGATAAAGCCATTTGATAAGAAGAAAGATGCAAAAACAAGTAAAGATAAATCAAAATTAACACACAAAGGTCCATCTTCCTCTACAGTGAAACCAAGAACTAAACTAGTTATTGATGAAGAAGTAGGAGTAATAGAAAGTGTTGGCACACAAACCAGCTCTGTATCTCAAAGGGTTGTTGCACCATTTACTTCTCCTCCTTTTGTTAACATGGCTAGAATGAAACAAGCATTGCGAGGAAGTCCAATGGTTTTGGAGGATATTTCTAAAGAAGATGAAGCCAGAATCAAAAAATAGATGGATAGATGGGGTGCCATGTGGGAGAAAGTGAAAGAAAAGAAGTCTAAAGATAAAGCTATGGTACATCCAGTGATAGAAGAGATTTAGGATACAGGGTCTAATCCTATAAATGTTGAAGAAGAAAAGTTTATACAAGGAACACTCACCTCATAAGTGGGAAACCCTAATATCCTTGAGATGGAAACAAGGGGAGACTGCAAGGCAGAGCCCTATTGATGAAATAATTGTTGAAGATACTTTTGATTCCCAACCCTCACTCGAGAATGTTCCAAATGTTAATGAACAGTCACAAGTATTTGAAGAATCAAAGAAAGGCCATGTTGAAGTTGAAATTGAAATTGAGAAGGAAGAAGCTACATAGTTTTTAGGTGATGGAATTGAAAATGAGGAAAACACTGATGTAGTAGAGAATAAAGAACATAATGCCTAGAGAGATGATGTTTAAAATCTAGATAGATAGGAAAATATAAGTCTTCAAACCAAGGAGATAGTTCCAAACCCTAGTAATCTTGAATGTATGCCAGAAATTACTGAGGAAATTCCCATTTCAGAAGATGTGATAGATAAAAGAGAAGTTCCTAAATCAAGTGGAAACTAGGAACAAAGAAATATTATAAAGGTAGAGAAAGGTGACGATGCACCTGATTGGTTGATCAGGGAATTGGTTTCCCCAATGGAAGTAAAAGCATTTCCTTTGAATCTTAATAGTTTTATACAGGAAGTAGATATTGCTAATCCTAGGTGTAGAGAAAAACCAAAACATGTGATGCAAATAAATATAGATGGTGACATAACCATCTATATAGCTACTCCAACAGATGAGAAAGACATACATGAAATAATGCCTAATGAGAATAAGATAACGAGTATTAATCTTGGATACTCATCTTGGAGGCAAGAGTCAGAAAAAATAAAGGTAAATTTGGATACTACTATTGCCAGAGTGCAAAAATATAAATGAAAGAAAAGAGAATTAAAAGAATGGGTTGCTACCTTGGAGCATTTTATAAAGTCACTAACTTTATCCAATCAAGCACAAGCTAAATTACCCCAACATCCAGTATTGATGGCACAAGAATAGGTGCATGCAATCACAGTAGTTCGCCACAAAATGAATATATTTGAAGAATGTATTGAGTACTGGGGAAAGCAAGGGGGATAATTCATTATAGAGGCAATAGGGAAGTACCAGGAATCATACTGCTAGTGAGAGAAATCTAGAAGATTTGAAAGTGAATGCATATTTCACCAAGAGCAAGTTATTGAAGAAACACAAAGTGTTGAAATTCTCATGCAAGTAAATATCCAATAATTGATATAGAGAAATGTAATCTCAAAATGAGGACTTCCATTTCTAGAAAAATGGAAGAAACAATTGAAATGGGAAGGTGACATGTTAATGCAATGCATTGAAGGATTTGAAAAGTTCAGCACATTATGTAGAAAATTGATTAATGAAGATCGAGAGTTTATTGAAATGCTAGCACGTCAAGGTTGTGATCCCCAAACATTATGAAAGGAGGGTAAAGAAGCTAGGGCCTTCAAGGAATGGATTGAAAGAATAAATATAGGTCTTATTCAGTTGTTAATGTGGTAAGTCATTGATGAAACTATATAGTGTAGGAAAACTATAGCTAAATATGAAGTAGATAAAGTGTAGAGGAATGGTATTATACTCTAGGTATCTGAAGAATATACTAGGCTCAAAATCACTTGGAAGGAAGTACAAGGGATTTTGAAAGAAAATATGCATAATGTATTGAACGCTTTCCAAGAGTACTAGTTGAAGAAAGGCGAAGAAAAGATCTCAGAGCCTAAGCCTTGAGTGAGGAGATGAAGAATTGGATACCGGACATCAGAAATGTGACAGAGGTTTTTTGTTTTGTTTACATTTTTGAGTTTGTAGGTTAATCCTGGTCTTGGTGGATATTCTCCATTCTAGTATTTTTGAAAGAAGTTAATAGCCTCGATATATGTGAAGTATTTTGTGCTGGAGTATGAAGTGAAAGTGTTGTTGCTGATGAAGTCAAAGCTTTGACTTGATCTAGAATATTCTAAAGATAGTTGGCATATTTCATGTGTTTCATTTTCATTTGTTATTTTTTATTATCTGGATAGACTTTAAGTTGAACTCTTAAGGCCTTGTTTCTATAAAAGGCCATTTCATGCTTTATTTTTATTTTATGTTCAAAATTTGTGGATGTCAGAAGAGCATAAATCTTTTTCAAGTTTTGTTCATTTTTCCTATTTTCTGTATCATTCTACAATAAAAATTTGTATATGTTGGATTTTGTGGTTGTGTTGCTGATATGTGGTTTTCATTGATGTCAACACTATTAGCATTAATTCGTTTGAAGCTATATATGTCGAGGATATTGAGAAAATTGTAATGAGATGAGTTGTAGGTTGATAGTGGTGAAGTGAATTTTAGTATGTCGGTAAGTTCTATACTTGGTTTGATTAGATGTTGTGGACTAAAGGGTTTGTTGTTGAGTGTATCTAGTTTGTCCATGTCAAGTTTCAGAGATCCATGTGAAGATTTGATTGAATTATGAAGATTTATATTTTGATAATGTTTTTGTTGCTTCAGTTGGTATTGCTGATTGAAAATGATGCTACTTTAGTTAGTTCAGTTGCTACGGATGATTCTCTAGTGATTTGTGGTGTTTATGGATGTTTCTAGATCATGCTCTATATTTGTTACACATCTGCATTAATCCTTGTACTCGTGGTTGGCGATTTTATCTTGTGTGTTTATTTTTTTCTAGTTCTTGGCCGACATGGTGTTTGTAGCATGTTGTTTATCTTTGAGGAGTAATTAATTAAAGTATTTTCATATTGGAGATGTTGATTTGGATCTTCACTAAGTTGTGGCCGACCTTGGTTTATTCATACTAACAATGTTTAGTGTTTTGGGCTGACAATTTATATTCATTTTATTATTTGGTTGAAGCTAACATGAAGGGATGAAATCTCTTGTTGCAGATATATAAGAGTGATTGTTTATTCAAGTTGTGGTGTGCTTCTGTGTGTATGTGTATGATTATTGATCTAAATCATTCAAGGGAAGAACAAAGTGTGAAGAAGAGTGAAGAATTTTTCATGTGCTTAACCAAAACTATGATCAAGCATTAGCATATGTTATTTTATCAGTTCAAATGCCTGCGGATGTAATCCAATTCTTTTTGGAAGATAGTGTTTCTTCCTTTGGTCAGTTAACCTTGTTGTAATTGAGTAGTGATCTCTAGGCAGTGTGCCTAAATTCAAGTGCATTCCCCATATTTTAATTTCTTATACTTTTAACGGGGTATAATCTTGTGGATTGACCTCCACCATGGTTTTTCCCCTAATAGGGTTTCCACGTAAAAAATCTGTGTTATGTTTGTTTCTGATGTGTTGATGATTTATGCTTTCATGGTTAATAATCAAATTTGAGAATAAGGTTAATAAGTTGAATAAGTTTTAAATTTCTGTGACAAATGATTCATCCCCCTATTAGTTGTATGCCCTTTTGTTGCCAATAATTGGTATCAAAGCAAGTTCCTTGGAAGAATTTTAATAGCTTGTGGTGATCCAAGATGGTGTCATACAAGAAGGATAGTCTGAGATTTGATGGAACAAATTATTCTCTATCGAAGACTTGAATGGAGTGTCATTTGAGATGCATTAGTAAACCCTTCTGGAACATTACATGTAATAGGTATGTTATTCCTCAGAATGGTCCTACTACTACTACTGAGATTAGAGATGTTGAGTATACTATCCGAGCTAAGGAAACATTGTTGAGTGTTTTGAATGATTCTGAGATGACAAATTTTATGGATCTGAAGATTGCTCATGAGATCTAGAAAAAGTTGGAAACCTTGTATGAAGGTGATACTAATGTGTAGATTTCTAAGTTGCAAAGTCTAAAGGGGAAATATGAAAATTTGAGAATGGGTGATGATGAGAGCATTAATACTTTCATGCAAAGAGTGAATGAAATTGTGTGTGGTATTATATGTGCAGGAAGATAGATAGATGAATTAAAGATTGTTGCTAAATTGGTTCGATCCTTGCTTGATTCTTACAAAGTCAAAGATAGTGCTATTGAAGAGCTCTACATTGTAACAAATATAAGCAGAGATACGCTGATTGGAAAGCTTACTACTTTTGATTTGAGTGAATTTGGTGATACCCTTCCTAAGGTTGAATATGCATTTAAGGTTACTACTTCTATAAGAGATAGACAGAGATATGATCCAGGTGAGAGTTCATCTAGAAAGACATTCAATTATGAGGACAAAATTAGATAGATTAAAGAAGAAGAAAGAGAGCTGGAAGAGCTAGAAGAACTAGAACTTATCGTCAAAAGAGTACCGAGAGGAAAAGGTAAGTATGAAGGAAAATTTCCTCTTAAATGTTTCCCTTGTAATAAGATAGGTCATTTTGCATCGAGGTGTCTGGAAAGAGCTCCTAAACCAAGACATAACAAGCCTAGATTTCAAAAGAAGTGTTACCATGTTGCTAATGAAGGCGTAAGAGATGATGAATCAAATAAAGGAAATAGGAGTGATGATGAATGAGTATTTATTGCTATCAAGGAAAATAATCATGTATCTATTGAATCTTCTAGTTGTACAAATGTGGAGAAAGCCCTATCTACTCGAGTTGAAGAGAAAGATGAATGGGTGATTGAAAATGGATGTTCACATCATATGAAAGGAGATAAAAGTAAGTTTGTAAGCATGGAAAAATATGATGGTGGTGTTGTGAGATTTGATGATAATATAATTGGTGCGATCCATGGCAGAGGATGCATTTCTCTTGATGGTAAGCATAATACTGATGATGCCCTATATGTGGAAGGCTTGAAGTATAATCTTTTGAGTGTTGGTCAAATGGTTGATAAGGGATACAATCTTTAGTTCAAAGATGGAAAGTGTAGAATATTGAGTTCCATAAATGAAATTGCATTAGGTACAAAAACAAAAGATAATATCTTTCACTTGAGTGCTGCTAGTAAAAGTTATTTGATTGCTCAAATTGATGAAATATGGTTGTGGCATAGGAGAATGTGTCATGTTAACTTTGATAATATTATCAAGATAAGTTCTACTAAGGTTGTGTGAGATCTACCTATGTTGGTGAAACCTACTAATGCCATATGCAAAGAATGTTAGTTAGGAAAGAAAACTAGAATTTATTTTCAGAGAAAAAATCATTGTTCAAATAAATTTTTAGAGCTTGTGCATAGTGATCTATGTGGTCCCTCTAAGGTTAGAAGTTTACAAGGTTATAGGTATTTCATGTTACTCATTAATGATTATTCTAGAATGGTATGGGTTACTTTCTTAAGGGAGAATTCTGAAGCACTGGAAAAGTTCAAGATCTTTAAGGCTATGGTTGAGACAAAGAGAGGTCTAAAGATTAAATGTTTGAGATCAGATAGATGTGGTGAATTCACTTTCAGTGAATTTAATTCTTTTTGTGAAGAAAATGGAATAAAGAGACAATTATCTGCACCATGGAACCCTCAGCAAAATGGAGTTGTGGAAAGGAAGAACAAAAAAATTGAAGATGCTGCTAGAACTATGATGCTGAAAGGAAATGTCCCTCATATCTACTAGAGAGAAGCTATGAGTATTGTTGTATACACACTCAACTAGGTACAAATCAAAGGTGATACTAGTAAGACCCCTTTTGAGCTATGTACTAGTCAAAAACCTACTGTTAAATATTTCAAGATATTTGGAAGAAAATGTTATATCAAAAGAGATGAAGATATAGGAAAGTTTGATGCTAGGAGTGATGAAGGTATCTTTCTAGGTTATTCTACTAAAATCTAGGTCTACCGGTGCTATAATAAAATATTGAGGAAAATGGTTGAAAGTGCAAATGTCAAGGTTGATGAAGACTTAGGTACACCATCCAAAACTTGTGGATATGATTCTGATGATCAGAATGACATTACAAACAAAGGAAAGAAAGTTCAAACTACAAATCATGTGTGAATCATTCCTGTGAATTAGGAAAGCCAAGAGGAAGAAAGAGAAACTAGTGGAATCTCATAAGAGAGAACACGAGAGCCTGAAGTTGAAGAACACCCTAAGAAGACTCTGAGGTATGTAAGATTGAATCATTCGAAATATTAGATTATAGGTGATAAGAACAAAGGTGTCTAGACTAGGAGAAAGATTGCAGAAGAATACTGCTTGATTTCAAAGACTGGGCCTACTAGTGTCAATGAAGCATGTAAAGATGAACATTGGGTTGAGTCAATGAAAGAAGAACTAAAACAGATTGAGGAGAATGATACACTGATTCTTGTTCCTAGACCTAAAGATAAGAATTTCATTGGAACTAAATGGGCCTTTAGAAACAAAATGAATGAACAAGGTGAAGTGGTTAGAAACAAAGAAAGACTGGTATGCAAAGGATATTCATAGATGGAAGGAATTGATTTTAAAGAGAATTTTTCCCTTGTTGCTAGAATTGAAGCTGTAAGATTTTTTTTTCCTATACTGCTTACAAGAACTACAAGGTTTATTAGATGGATGTCAAGTCAGTTTTTCTAAATGGTGAATTGGAAGAAGAGGTGTATTATGAGCAACTTGATGGATTTTAGTTGACAAATAAGGGAGATATGGTGTGTTGGTTGAAGAAAGCATTGTATGGACTCAAGCAAGCCCCTAGATCATGGTATGGCAGATTGGACAAGTATTTGTTGAAGCTTGGATTTAACAAAGGTACTGATGATAGTAATCTATATTTCAAGATTGATAATAATAAAGATTTGATTATTGAAGTCTTTGTTGATGATATCATTTTTGCAAGACATGATGGTTTGTGCATGAAGTTTGCTAATGAGATGCAAAATGAATTTGAGATGTCAATGATTGGTGAGATGAATTTTTTTTGGGATTGCAAATTACTTAGTTAGACAAAGGAATTTTTATAATCTCATTCCAAGTATGTGAAGGAATTTCTAAAGAAGTTCAGTATGGAAGATTCAAAGCTAGTCAGTACACCCATGGTGACTGGATGCAAGTTGACAATAGAAGATGATTCTTTGAAAGAAAATCATACTAGATATAGATGAATGATTGGTGAATTGTTGTATTTAACTCAAACTAGGCCGAATATCATAATGTTGTATGTATTGTTGTTATATTTCAAGCTGATCTGAAGGAATCTCATGTGACTGCTGTGAAAAGAATTTTTAGATACTTGAAGGGAATAGTTAACTTTGGCCTATGGTATCCTAAAGATGATGATCTTACTTTGAGTGCCTTTACTGATGCTGATTGGGTTGAAGATGTAAATGATAGGAAAATTACTAGTGGTGGAGCATTTTTCTTGGGTAAGAAGCTAATTTCATTGTTAAGTAAGAAGAAAAATGCCATTTCCTTATCTACTGCAGAGGCAGAATACATTGATGCTGCTAAAAATTGTACTTAAGTCCTGTGGATGAAGCATATGTTGAAGGATATCAGAGTTCTGTATAATGAGCCTATTGCTATATTTTGTGATAATTCAAGTGTTATTAACATATCTAAGAATCTGGTGCTACATTCAAAGACAAAGAATATATCTATCAAGTTTCACTTTTTTGAGAGAAAAGGTGAGTGAAAAGGAAGTCATACTGGAGTATGTTCCTACTAAGGATCAAATTGCAGACATCTTTACCAAGTCATTTCCTAAGGATACTTTTGAGTATCTTAGAGGGAAGTTAGGGGTGATTACCCCTCCTAATCAAAACTAAGGATGCATTTTATTGCATCAGTCTATGCATTTCAAAGTCATATCTTGATCCAGATTGATGTTGTGGTGGCTACTACTCAGGGGGTGTAGTTATATGTTCAAATGCTCAAATATGTGGTTCAAATTTTGTGTGGAGCTTAGAGATCTTTTTCATTGATGTCAAAGGGGGAGAAGATCATGTGAAAAACTTGTTGGAATCAGTGTTAACAAGGGGGAGAAGATCATGTGAAAGAGTTGAGTAGAAAATGAGTCAGAACCTAAGGGGGAGTTGTGTGGTCTCACAACACACCCAAAGACTGAAAAGACTTGGGGACCCAAGTAAAAAAATATAACTCTTATGGCAAGAGCTAACAAATTAGAAGATTACCGGAAGTAGAGAAAAAGAAAAAGAAATATCTAATTAAGGAAACTACTTTGTATGGTAAGTGTTTCATGCACTAGATATTGGGTACCAGAAACACAAAAAAGGAAAAAGGTAATGTGAAGTTCAAGTGAAAGACTCCAATCTGGTATAATGGATTTCAGTGTGATAGAGTCTGGTAAGATGGAGTTATGGTATTAACCGAGGTCTAGGAAAGTAAGTGGGTAAAGTTGAATACTAGGTACTGGGTACCAGATTGTAATGTGAAAAGGAAATGTTAAATTGATTTATTTGTATAATGATCCCAGTGATCCGATATATATATACAAGGGTTTATAATATGTTTATTTTTTAAAGAAAGTTTTTACAAAATTTTGTACTGACATTTCATTAATGGTTTTATTTACATGAGATGTTGTGACACATTTATATAAAAAGGGATTTAATATTTGGAATTTTGTGATTGTAGGAGATATCGATTATGATGCAAAGCTTGGGTATGGACGGTCAGGAAAACTTGACTCATGGATGGAATAAAATTCAATCTAGTTCGATCACTCTAGGAAGTGATAATGCAGATGGATTTGAGTCCACCGGAATGTTGAGGATCTCAGTATTTCACATGTGGTGGGAACAAATGCTAATTTTTAGGATATCCATTCTTGAGAGTGATAGAACTAGAGCCAAGCGAAGTGTAGGGGGAAATAATTTCACCCTATCATTCTAAATATATGGGAATCCCTACATATTATCATGATCTTAAGTATCATCCTAACAAAGATTTCACATAAAAAGTATAACCCAAAGAGCTTCAATGAGTAATTAGAGTTGACTTCCATTGAGTTCATTTTCAATTCTCCTATTGGTCACAATATTCCACGTGCCTTGATGTGATTGGTCCCTTAGATTTCGTCTCATGTATTTGTCTTATCTATCTGAGCCTTGTGTTCTATAAAAGGCTAGAGGATATTTAATTTTCATTTAAGTTTAGAATTTGTGGATGTCAGAGGAGCAAAAACTTCTTTTAAGTTTTGTTCTTTTTTCTCATTTTCTGAACCATTTTGGCATAAAACTTTGTATGCACATAGACATTAATTGATATCAGAGCTTTATGTATAGCTACCTATCTAAGTATCTTTTGTAGTTGGTTTTGTAAGTTTGGTCGAACAAGACTGTATGCTACATCTTTAAGGGTGCATATAGAACCTACTTTGTGTCCATAAATGAAACCCTCTCTCTTTAAAAGCTTGCACCATTTTGTACACAACTGTGAAGCAATCTAGGGAAATATAAAGCAGATTGCTCTATTTCGATTAATTCTTTGGGGCATCCATGGAGAATAATTGGGAGAAACCTTTTATTTTTTAGTACTTTTATATTTTGTTTTAGAATAGATGTTTAATATTTTGAAAATGTTCCAAAAAATATAAGTGAATTGAAATAGTTTTGTTGAAAATATTTTATTTTCCATGAATTTGTTGAATGCTTAATGTTAAATCTACTTAAGTGATAGCAAAGAAATTGGTGAGGATATATGAAATTCTATGTCAAATCTTTTGGTTTCATAATGTCTGAATTTACTATTGCAATTAGGAATGCTAACCTAAAATGTTCAAAGAAATAGCAGATATATATGTGTGTATGTATAAAAAGGTCCCCTTGAGATTAACAAAAATTATCACATCATTACCCTAGAGTGACTCTAGTACAACCATGACTTGGTTATCAAAGACTTGGGATTAAACGAAAGCCAATCTTTGCTCTGTGAATGCAGAATTTCCCCTTAGGTTGTCTTTATTCCATATCTTTCAAGAAGGATAGGCTATTCATGGTCTTGTCTATGGAGATTTTATTCGACTTGTTTACAATGAGTAAAACCATTGTCAACAAGAACTGGCACTAGAAGGAGAGGGTACCAGGGCAGCCACAAGCAACAGACATGCATATGTTTTTTTTCTTTTTCTTTTTCTTTTATTTCTTTGATATTTTTTAGGTTTTATCCTTTGGAAGTGGAATTGTGCTTTGAAATGTTATTCCTAAATTTGGAAAGAAGCTTGTAAATGAGGAATTGAGTACAAGCTAGTTTTCATTATGAAAATTGGAAAAATTTGCAAAATATTTAATTAGAAATTGCATCCTTTGAGTTTGTTTACTTTTGGTAGAGTCGCCGAGTGTAGAATTCATGATACAACTAATCACGGTGAACTTAAATGTGATTTTTTTTTTTAACTAGGGTAAGTTTAGCCATAAGTGGAGCAATTCCATTAATGGAAGAAGTCTTAACTACAAGAAGAAAAAGATTGTTAAACAGAGTAATGTCCTACCCTAGTGAAGTTGGAAATATTAAAAAATTAACCAATGAACCGAAATAGTTAAAAAACTGTGATTATTTTAAAGAAAATCCTAACGTCTTGCAGGGGAATAGGTGAGAATATCAATATTTAGAGATATTTCATCATGAACGAGAAAAAAATATGGGTGAACCATCATTCCTTGTATACATGGAAAATGCAAATAATAAGATAAAGCGGGAAAATCAAGTGGGAAACACATGTATTGCACTTCAAGCTGAGAATTCATTAGCTATAAAAAAACATTTTCCCCTAATTTTATACAAGATATAGAATATCAAGTTTTTACTTTTTCTCTTTCTAATAATGATATAAATAGTGATATATCTTGGTCTAACACAATGCAAAGTAAAGATAGGCCCCAAGATATGAAGATTGTTTGAAGAGAAGAAAATAGAGAAGTGAACACAACCATTCATGGAAATGGACTAGGGCTAGGAGAAGGTACAATATTGTCACACTAGACGAAATGTGTGCAATCAGTCTCTAAAGAGATCATTTTCATACATTTAAGATAGATTTTGGATAAGCAAACCTTCAAATTTATGATGTTTAAATGTAAAAAAATTAAGATATTTCATTATTACAGTAGAATATTGAAAATGTTGATAAGAGAATTTAAAGATAAATCTGCTATAATTTGTACTAAAACTATAGAGGAAACAGCTATAGAAGTTGAAATAAATTGCTTTGTTCAAGTTAATTTATTGTGATATTACAGTTAGGGTAGTTAGGGTTAGTTTAGTTTAGTTTTTTTTAAGGTTTTCATTTGTGTTTGCTTTCTTTTGCTTTCATTTGCTTGCTCTTTTTTGTTTTGTTTTCTTTCTTTGCTCGAATTCTTCATTAGCAAATTCTGCTTAAATGTATCTTAGACATGAGAGTGAAATTCAAACATTTTGCAAAACTAAACTAAAAATGAGACAATAAATCCATACACATTGAAACATGCTTTTAAGAAAGATACCAATATATATATGTGTGTTTGTGTGTGTGTCACATATATACATCATATATCAAAATCCTTAACGAAAATATAAAAAGATTCAAAAAATTAAGGTGAGTAAAGTTGCAGATGGTAATATTTATTTATTCGATCTGGGATGCTTCTTCTATCAAGGCCAAATACCCTATGTAGGTGAGTTCCTGGTGAGTTTCAAAATCTTGGATATGGAGATCAGAAAGAAAAGGCCAAAGTGGAACTACTTCCTTGTGTTCTAGGAACTAAGGAATATCATCCATGGAGGGAATCCCAATGGTTCGATGTGCAATAGCTAAAAGGGTGTCCAAACTCTCTAAGAATTCAGGCTTAACTATTAAGTTGGAAACGACGTGAACATCTTCAACAGGTAACCCAATGTCTAGAAGTGACACTGCAAAGTGAGAAGCTATGTCAGAGTAAAAATGGAAATAGCGGTTGAATGCAACATATATTTCTCCAAGGACTAAGCATAAATTTGGCATAATGAAATTGGAAGTTCTAACAATAAAGACCTTTTCAAGCCTTTGTGGTGTGATGCTCCCCAAGAAAAAAATTTGTCTACAAGAACAACCCAAGAAAATAGGAGTATCCATGGCTAAGAAGCAAATGAAAAAGCATAGAACAGAGTGGAATTACAAAAAATACATAAAAAAGAGAAAGAAAAGAAAAGTGTGGATAATTCAAGAAGAAATGCACGAATTTATAGAGACTCATGAATAAAGTGTTGGCATATGGTTGTAAGAGATTGGTTTTGGCTACTCGTGTTGTCATTGATGGCAACTTGAGTCTAAAGTTTGATCTGTAGTATCAATTGTGCTTATACCGGTAGAGAATCTAAGTCTTTGTATTCTACCAATAGAGAAAGTAAAGAATAGGACATTTGGTTGGTATGCTGATCCGACTACTTCACTAGATCACTATTTTGAAGTGTGGATCTCCAAGAAAGTTTTCTTAGCTCGTACACTATTCTAATGAAGAAGTTTTGTGGTGTTGTATTAATCATAGCTTGAGTTAAAAGGTTTGGTGGCATGTTTTATGATCTATTTTTCATTGTGGCCGACATACTTGATGTGTTGGATTGTGGATGTATGTGGAATAATTATTTTGTTATCTCTTATATTTAGAACCATTGTGTGGGTCCCTTCTATAAGTTTGGCTGACTTATGAAGTTACGCTTTGTCTCTAATTAAAGATTTAAGGCCAACATGGCCGATATAAGCAAAGAATATTATATTTTGTTGAAAGGTTGGCATGTATTGAATTTTTGGGTTAGTGGATATATAAGGAAGATTGGTAACTCACTTTGTGTATGTGTGGTATGTGTGATGTGAAGAGAGTTGTATATTTGTGCAAACAAGAGTAGTGGAGTTGATTAATCGATTATTAGTTGTACTACTGAAGGGTTTTCAGCAGGAGAATAGAGCAGAGCATAACAGACTTGAGCAGAAGGTCCAAAGTCAGATTGTGTAGTTTAGTGGAACTAAATGCAGGCATTTGTAGATGTTATATTCTTAGTTCAAATTTTGTTGTAATATATATTATAATTATATGGTAGTGAGCCTCTTTCTTGAGTAGTGTTCCTAAATGCAAGTGCATTCCCCTCTTTTATTTTACTTTTAACAGAGTAAACTTTGTAGATTAATCTCCACCGTGGTTTTTCCCCTAACAAGGTTTCCACATAAAAATATATGGTGTTATGGTGATTATTGATGTGACTGCATGTTTTCATCTGTTATGTGCTACTAATGCTATATAAAGCTCTATTATTGTTATTGATGGTTTTTTATATCTTATTTGTAAATAAAAATTATTAAACACTAATTCACCCCTGCTCTCAGTGTTCCTTTCATCCAACAATTGGTATCAGAGCAGGTTCCTCTTCTGAAGCTTAGTAGCTTGAGGTGAATCTTGAACTACAATGGATGTTGGTGGTCTTCAACAATAGCTGATGGTGGCACTTGATGATCTTGATCAATCTAAGGAAAAGGTAATGGAACTTAAGGAAAATATTGTAGATGCCAAAAAATTCATTCAATCATTGAAGGACAAGATAAATGACTCAAGGGAAAAGAGAAAGTAACTTTGTGATCAGTTGAAGTAGAAAGAAAAAAAAGGATCGAATGATGTCCATTTGAATCAAACTCTAAAAGAGATTACAGGAGAATGTGAAAAGCTAGCCAAGGACAATGCAACTCAAAGACTTGAAATGGAATATGTGGAAATGAAGTTTACTAAAGAGATTGAGCAGAGAAAGAAGAATGAGGAGAATCTGGCCTAGTCCCTGAGAGAAAATTTTGAAGAATACAACAGAATTAACAATAGATTTATCCAGTTGGAGATTGAACTACAGCAATCGAGAAACAATGAACAAGAGCTTGAGAGACAAATAGTCATTCTTAGAAATGAGCTTGCTACTGCAAATGAATTGAAAGAAAATTTTAGGATAAGTTGTACCAAGCTTTCAAAGAAATAACCAAAAGTCAGAAGGATATAAATGATAAGCAAGGTCTTGGATATGAGAAGGGAGAATTCTCTAGATCTAAACAAAAGAATCTTGAAAAGAAGAACAAAGGAAGAAGACATCCGGTAAGAAAACCTAATGCTCAAAGATTTAATGGATATTGCTTTGTTTGTAATAAATTTGGACATATGGCTTCTCAGTGTAGAAGAAAGATAAACCCTAGTAAGCCATCATTCTCTGGTCAATGTTTCAAATGCAAGAAGTTTGGTCATAAGGCTTTAGAATGCAGGAGTATCACTATCAGTACTAGTAACATTAAATGTTATACCTATGGAAGATTTGGACATGTTGCTAATCAATTCAGTTCAAGAGGAAATAAGTGGAATGGATGGTATAGTTAGAAAGGTCTAGTATGTTTCAATTGTAACAATCTTGGTCACATTGCAAAGTTCTGCCGAAATAGAAACATAATAAAAGAGGCCTAGTGTATCATGGAAGAAATTCATAGAAAGATAATAAAGGTAAAGCAAAAGACTCTATGGAAGAAATAAAAGATCAAATGAAGAAGACATGGGTGAAGAAAAGTGAAATGGATGAAGGAAATAAAGCTATACCAGAAGCCCTATCTGGTAGCTCCTTTGGCAACTAATATCAGGTCAATGGCCTAGGGGGGTTTTTCATGAAAATTTATTGACCCCCCTATGTATTGTTGGCATCAAATCTCTGGATGTCATCAATAGCTGGAAGTATTTGCAATGATATGATGAACTAGTCAAAATGGTATAAATCCAAAGTTGAATTCTTAGCTTGCTTTCTGATTTTGGAGTGTATTTGGAACTTCTAGGGCAACACATTTATTGTAGAAAAAAGTAAAGTTATAAAAGGGAATTTTGAACCCTATTTTGGCACCAAGCATTGAAGGAGAATAGTTTGAGAGTACTTTTCTGCAAAATTTCAAGAGTGAAAAGTCATTCTACTGGTGAATCTCCAAGTATTCCTATTAATCATTGATTTCATATCTATTTTGTAATTCGTACAACTCTATTTGGAATGAAACATGAAGCAAATCAAAGGTACCATAACCTCATATGAGTGTAGCAACCAGAAGATTAGGGGTGAAAGAAATTTTTTGTCACTCACTGATGTTAGAAGGCTTGAAGGATCAAAGCATAAGAATTTGGATATATGGAACAACTATCCTCATTTTGTCAATGCAAAAGTGATTCAATTTTTCCTGAACAAATTAGATGGTGATATTCTCAATTTGGATAAACCATATCAAATTACTGTTGAAATAATGATTCAAGCAGCTCCCTTCAGGTTCTTTTGTACATATTCGTGCGCTGGCCTGTGTGTCTCCGAGTTTATTTGGCTTCCCGGCAGGTTTTGATCTTTCCCTTTGCGCATTTCTCACTTCGCAACTTCGGCTAGCGGCTCCTCTTTCGGGTCCTGAAATGCTGCGCTGGGCATCCACGTGTCTTGCCTACGGGGTTTTTTATTTTCTGTTGCTTTGTGTTCTCTTCGGGTTGCTAAGCCTTCCATAAAGGGCCAGCACTCCTAAGATTCTGTGAGGGGCCCACATCTTGGTACGTGGCGGCGTATCACAAACTTTCCTTACAGAGATAGAATATGCAGCTGCGGGCTACAAAATATTTTGGTAGGCCTTCTTTATTTTCTAGCGGGCCCTACCTTCAGCCACGTGTCAACGATTCACAGCCTTTTAACAGCAGCAGGGATGTGAACACTGCGGGTTGCGAAACGCGGCCACGCGTCTTTCGCCACCCAGTTCATATGGCCTTCCCTCCATTTTCAAAGCGACCTCAGTCCCTTGAACACGTGTCGCTTCTTCGCAATCTCTCGGCAGTAGTAGGAGGAGTTCTCATTCGGGCCGCGATTTGTTACCACGTGCCTTACACTGATTATCAAAGCAGGCTATGGGCTGGCTAAGCGGGATAGTGTTATCGGATGCCACTCGTCATGGTTCTCTGAAGCGGTGGGCGGCACTTGTCGCTTTGAAGCTTGGTTGGGACCGCTGCCATCATTACAAAGGGCACGCCTGCAACCGATTGACTGGATGTTGTGTTTTGACTGGTTGCTCTTGTAACGGCATTGGGAATATTCTTATTCGGGCATCATTACGGAAGATTGTGGGATCTTTCTGTTACGGCTCTCCAAAGCGGTGGGATTTTTCTCTCCGGCTATATATACTCTCTCTGTCGAAGAGAGAGGGGTCCAAGATTTTTGAAAGAATACTGGTTTTAGCAAGAGACACCAGGCCTCTTTTGCATGTTTATTCGCAGGGAACTTTCAGACTGTGCCTATTGTTCGGCCTTTCTGTTTTTCATGTTTTGATTAAACTGTAAACTGTGCTTCTTATTGTCTTAAGCACTTCATTTGAGGAGACTTCTATACATTGAATACAAACTTGCTTATCTAAATCATGTCTTAATGACTCTTCTTAGCAGTAAGAATGTATGCGATACTATTTTATGTCAATTAAATGAATTGTTTATGCTATAGCTTTAAGTTTCTGATGTTTTGGAACATAACAATAACATTCAGGCCCTTAAGTCTATGATTTATCGTGCCTATCAGTAAGTTTTGGCGCATCGCCTTAGATTAATATTTGTTTCATTATATCCGCTTCCTTTTCCCTTTCCAAAAGCCCATTATAAAAGAAGCCGACTTCTTTAAAACCCGGAGGTCACTTAGTTTGGCGCAAAGGGTCCCCCTTGAACTGAGTTTCCCATAAGGCACTGTTATCTCGTCAAATTTTGGCGTCAACAGTTTGTCCTTTTTTTTGGCACACCCAATGGGACCCCAAACTAATGAAATTTCCTTATAGAGGGGTGTATGAGCCATCGGCCTGTAACTAGATCCTAGACTGCAAATAACCCAGGTTTACTAGTGCCTCCATTAGGGACAGTCCAGGCCGCAAATCAGTTAGTAACCATTCCATTCCCACCACCCTTTCCTCTCACCATGTTGCCAGCCGCGAATAGAAACTATGTAGCATGGGATGCTGGAAGCCCCCTGGTAGCTCCGGTAGCACCTGCTGTTTGGGGCGCTATTCCGGTTTCAGCCCTGAAAGCTCTTCCCAAATTCGCCGGAGATAACACTAAAACACCAGCAGAGCATTTGCAGGATGTAGCGGATGTATGTCTGGTACACGGTATCATAGCGCAGAATGTAGCCCTGAGGCTCCTTGTTGCGTCCTTCAAAGGCAAAGCTCTGGATTGGTACCGAACACTGACCCCTAATACCATTCGCACTTGGGATGATCTCAGAGATCCATTCTATGAAAGGTTCACAAATGACGGAGATCGTTCTTCACTATATTATCAGTTATCCGTCATCAAACGAGCACCCCAGGAGGCTCTGACATACTTCAATGCCCGATTTCACTCAAGTTGGCGGAGGATTCCTGTAACTATCCGCCCGACTCCAGAATTAGCATTCATGTTTTATCTGAAGTCCATCAATCCTGACATTTCTATGATGATCAAGTCTTTGGGAGGAGCCACTTTACCAGATGCATATGCCACCGCTATCAAAGCAGAGAATCACTTGATAGACTGCGGGAAATTACCTCCTTGACCTGTTGTGCCGATATTTCCTGAGATATCAAATGCAGCACAAGAGGTTGCATCGACCAGTGCACCAGCGACTCCCCAGTGAGCGTACTCATATGCAGCCACTCTCGAAAACTTGGCTTCCACATCGGGTCCTCCCAAGAATGAAATGGGTGACCTCAAGGAGATGTTGCGGACTATGGCAAACGATATAACAACTCTCAAGTGAAACCAAGCAATGCCTCCACGGCCTGCATATCAAAACTATCAAGGTGGGTGGCCTACCTATCAGCAAAATCAATATCAGAATGCACCTCGCACTAATTCACCAGCAGCGGCTACAAACCAAATGGTTCTGGTGCCTACACCGCTGGCAGGTGCGTCGTCGAGCTCTAGTAGAGAATTAACCACGGGACAAAACAATCTTATTGATGACATCAATCCATGGTGCTTCCCTTGCAATGATGCGCATATGCCCCGAAATTGTCCGCGTGGCAACTTACAACAAAGGGTAGCAGAGCAACGTAGTGAAGGTATTGCGACAGAGAACGAAGAGTACATATATGCCTCGGCAATGGAGAATGCGGTCCTTACCGCGCAAATATAGGGAATGTCCTTAGAGCAAGAGTCCGATATTGTTCCTGATCATGCGCTCTTCTCATGGATGGAGGATGAGGAAATGGTGTTTGCAAATGACACGTCCACAGCCGAAATGCCGTGGGTACAGTCCGACTATAACACACGCTCAAAGAGGAGATTCGCCGGTGAGCCCGTTGTTTCACTTTCAGACAACCCGCAATGCAAAGACGTTTCCGATCAAATTCCTGGCGCTCCGACCGTCTCTTTGTCTTCTCAACCGCGAAAGGAAATTTTTATAACAAGAGCAAAGGAGCAAAAATCTCTAAGCTCCTCACCTTTTAACGTGGTGGAGCAGTTGAAGAAATCATCTGCTAATGTGTCTTTATGAGACATTCTAGCTATCCCAGAACATAAAACCATGCTACAAAGGGCGCTTCAACAAGAGATCAGCTTAGTACCAACTCAGCCTTCGGCCAGTACCGAGGCAGTTTATCAAATGTCACTGGCTAAGGTTCTCGTAGACAAAGCAAAGGAGTCTCATGCGGAAGGAGGAGGTAGCCCAAAACCTCAACCCTTCTTCTTGACCCTCATTGTAGGGGAAAAACTATTACATAACACTATGATTGATTCTGGCGCTAGTACAACGGTTATGCCAAAACTGATAGTCGAGGCCTTAGGGATCAGCTACGAACCTATGAAGAAAGGGGTAATGCAGCTAGATGGAAATAAGGTTGATACTGTGGGCGTCATCAAAGTACTTCCGCTAACTCTATTTTCCTGCCCAAGTATCACGGTCCTGCAAGATATAGTGATCATAGATGTTCCACCAATGTTTGGTCTTTGTCTTTCTCGAGAGTTTACTTCAAAGGTGGGTGGATATTTGTCCTTAGATTGGTCACATCTAATACTTAGGACCAAGCATGGTGCAAAAATGAAGATAGAATCAGAGGCTCTACATTCTGAACACGTGGCGGATGAGGCCCTTATTAATTTTGAGGCCGCACATACCTCCATCACCAAGCAGGACATGTTCAATGTCGAACTGCTAGAGGAGGAGAGGGTGAGCGGAGATAGAAATGATGAGGAAGATGCTCTGTTGAGTGCACACATGAATAATGATCCTTTCAGGAATTATCATGCTACTGGATTAGGCACATATGTAATTTATGATGAAGACCAAGTTCTTCTGAAGGTCGCCAAAGAATCCTACGATGACCAAGCAAATAAGCTGTGGACATTGTATTTTGACGGAGCAAGGAGCAAAGTTGGAGCTGGAGCAGGGATATGTCTAATATCCCCACAGAATGAAAATTTGTTGAGGTCTTTCCGATTCCAATTCGCCTGTTCAAATAACGAGGCTGAATATGAAGGGTTAGTCCAAGGCCTAAGCCTAGCGGAACGAATGGGTATCAAGCAATTGATTGTGTTTGGAGATTCAGAACTGGTAGTTAATCAGGTCCGAGGAATCTCAGTAGCAAATAATATCCGCATGAGATCCTATCGGCATCGAATCTGGGACTTTGTAGAAATTTTTGAAGCTTTCAACATCCTAACCATTCCCCGAACGTAGAATGGCGATGCGGATCGCATGGCGGTGATCGGTGCCTAGTTTGATCCTATTTCCAACTTGCTTCAGAACAAATATTTAGTGCGAGTGCTTGTTAGACCAGCAATCCCCAACAATGATCAGAATTGGTAGGTCTTTGAGAGCGATGAGCACATCGCCTCGTTTATCCAACACTCTGGAGAATTCGCTGATCAACTTCAACCGAGAATCGCCGAAGCCTATGAAGGGAAAATTATGCAGCTTAAATCAAATAAACTTCCAAAAGGGTTAGTTACTCTCGAAAAAAAAATTGATTGTAATGACGCCCGAAATGATAAGCGAAAATTTGTGGTAGACAAAAGTGATTATGAAAACCTTCGGGTTTCCGACGACAGGAGCCTTTGGGTCGGAAAAGATGTCTCACAGCAAGATAGAGAGAGGCTTATCAGTTTCTATGGAAAATATGGAGTAGTGGCCTAGTCCTACGATGATCTGGAAGGTTATGATCCTGGCATCATTCAACATACTATTGAGCTAACAGAAGGTGCGAAACCAGTCTGACAGAAACAGCAGCCAGTCAACCCTAAAATTGAAGCCTTGATGGCACAAGAGCTAACCAAGCTCATTGAGTCACGTATTGTCTTCCCAATCAAACATAGTACTTGGGTATCAAATCTGGTACCAGTCCGAAAGAAGAATGGTGATATTTGCTTATGCGTGGATTTCTGAGACCTAAACAGAGCATCTCTGAAAGATCACTATCTGTTGCCTTCTATGGAGTCGATCCTCCAAACTGTCGCAGGATCGGAAATGTTCTCTCTGCTGGATGGCTTCTCTGGCTATAACCAGATTCGAGTTAAAGAAGAAGATCAGCACAAGACTACGTTCACTACGAAGTGGGGAATATTTGCATATGCTAAAATGTCTTTTGGTTTATCCAATGCAGGGGCAACTTTCCAACGAGCTATGGACGTCGCATTTAGCGAACTGATCAATAAGTTTATCCTAATCTATTTGGATGACCTTACTGTGTTATCTAAATCTAAAGATGATCATTTCGATCATTTGGAGTTAGTTTTTCAAAAGTGCCAAGAGTTTGGGATTTCCTTAAATCCAAAGAAATGTGTGTTCGGAGTACCCCAGGGTAAGCTGTTAGGGCATGTTGTGTCTAAAGAAGGTATTTCAATCGACCCTAAAAGAGTGAGGGCTATCAAGGAGCTTCCCCTTCCGGTAAATAAAAAAGGTGTCTAGTCTTTTCTAGGCAAAGTAAATTTTGTCAGTAAATTTATTTCCGATTTTGCGGGAATAATTAGGCCGATCACCCTAATGCTGAAAAATGATCAAATTTTCAAGTGGACAACGGAGGCTCGGGAGGCATTTGAAAAGGTCAAGGAAGCGATCTCTGCAGCCCCGGTGTTAATTAATCCAGATCAATTCAAAGATTTTATAATGTATGCCTTCAGTAGCAAGTCCACTATCGCTACTGTTCTGACTCAAAAGGATAGAGAAGGAAAGGGAGAGCATCCAGTTGCGTTCTATTCCCGAACCTTAAAGGAATATGAGGCGAATTATAACTTCGTTGAAAGATAGGCTTTCGCAATAGTAAAGGGACTTAAAAAGTTCCGCCATCTAATTTCCTGTAACAAAGTTCTGGTATATGTCGCACATTCTAGTGTGCGGGAATACATCATGGAGGGAGAAATCACAGAAAAAAGGGCTAATTGGATCACCAAGATCCTGGAGTATGACATCAAGGTCAGGCCTAGCAAGACTATTAAAGGCAGAGGACTGTGTGAGTATATGGCACAGAACGAGGAGTTGCCTACCAAAGAGGAACAACCAGAGCTCGTCCTGATAAATGGATCGGGATCGGAAGATGATTGGCTGAAAGATAGAATGAACTTCATGCGAACCGGAAGGTATCCGCCAGGCCTTTCATCCCAAAAAAGAAGGTATTACCGGCTTCAGAATTGTGGATACACGCTGATAGGAGTTCTTTTCAAAAGAAATTTTAATGGTGTGCTCCTACGATGCGTTACTTCAGGGGAGGCGCAGAGGATCCTCGACGCATTTCACAATAGCGACGAAGGTGGAAATTTCTCTGCTAAAACTACCGCCATCAAGGTCCTACAGGCTGGATATTACTGGCCTACACTTTTCAATGATTCCTATTCTCTGGTAAAGACTTGTAAAAAATGTCAGTTCTTCTCCGACAGAAGGAAGAATTTAGCAATGCCCCTCAAACCTATCGTGGCGGATGAACCATTTGCGCAATGGGGCCTGAACTTTATCGGGATGATCAACCCAGTTTCTAGCTCTGGACATAAATGGATTTTAACAGCTACAGACTACTTCACAAGGTGGGCGGAGGCTGTTCCCCTTAAGGAGGCGATGGAAGCAGAGATTGTAGACTTCCTCGAGGCTCTGGTGATAAGGTTCGGCCCTCCGAAGACAATCATTTCGGAAAATGCTAGAGCATTTGTAGGCACAAAGGTATGTCACTTTGCATTAAAAAATGGCATATTCCTTAAAACATCATCAAACTATTATCCACAGGGAAATGGCCTAGCCGAGTCGACAAACAAAAGTTTAGACCGACTCCTCAAAAAGGTTGGCTCAGAACACCAGAGGGAATGGCATAAAAATCTCCGAAAAGCACTCTGGGCCAACCGCATAACTCCTAAACAAGTCCTCAAGACTTCGCCCTACAAGCTAGTATATGGGAAAAAGGCGTTGTTACCTATCTCTATGGAGATCCCGGCGATACAGTTGTTGAAATCTCTTGAGATAGAACAAAATGATGCCATGGAGGTTCGGCTTGCCGAACTACTGGAAGTACAAGAAAAAAGGAAAAATTCCCTAAAAGCAATGACAGGCCGTCAACAGGTGGTCAAACGGTGGTTTGACAAAAAGGCTTCCGACCAAGGCCTAAAAAGTGGAGACTTAGTGCTAAAATATGACAGCAGGGCTGCAAAGCCAGGTCAGCACGGTAAGTTTGACAGCCTATGGGAGGGACCCTTCAAAATCATTCGATGCATGCAACACAATGCTTTCGAGCTGGAAAATATGGAACGAGAGCCTCTAGGAATCCCGGTTAATGGGATTCACCTTAAATTTTTCCATTAAGCATCAAGCCCTACCCTGTACAGTTGTAAATAACGCTTTTATTTTCCTTTCCTGTTTTTGGCCTATCTTTTTGCTAAATCAGTTGACTTGCTACGCATTCGCTCATCATCATTAGTGGGTAAAACACCAGAGTTTCTTAAACACAAAAGTATGCTCATAAACAGAGAAAAAACATATAAGATTTGCAAACCCAGAAAATTGCACATAGAAGCAAACAGGAGCATAGATTTCACTTAAAAAGAGATGTATATATTTATATATATGTTCTTGGGTTACAAAATGGCATGGAGGCCGATTTTCAAATGTACATGTATTAGAGTATATATATATATATGATGGCCTTTTATCAGGCTTATATGGAGCAGGTGAGTTACATCATCAGGCAGCAAGGCAAGGGGGTCATCTATCCACAGGAATGGCTAGCAGCAACCGATGCATTTACCGCAGCGTCCACTTCTTCCTCGTCCACAGGCTCCTCGGCGGCACTGGCAGCATCATTCAACGCGGCCGTCGTCGGTGGTGGATACGCCAGGTCCCTGAAGTCAGTGTACCATTCTACATCATAGAAGGGTATCACGTTGTAGCTCCTGAACAGGAAATGTAGGGCTTGGGTAACCCTTTGCTGGTGCTGGCCACGGGTCTGAAGGCGGAATCCGCTTAGGAATGGCAGCCAAATGACAACAGCTTCTTCTTCGATAAAGCGATGAAGGTCGCTGGCTGTTGGCAGGCCTATCCCGTACGCAGCATGTGTAACAACCTCGCCGAGCCCATTCAGGTACTTCTTCGGGAAGATTTCTTTGACCAGCTTCAAGATAAGCGGTCGGGGGACACAAATGTCCAACATGGACGCTACAAAGTGTGAGCACACGTCGGTGTTCACCCGATACTTATCTTCATATTCAACACAGTCCTTGCCTAGAACCCACTTAATGGCTACTAGAACCAGTGAGTGTTTGTTCTTCGTCATTCTTTTGAGCCTTCTAGTGGAGATCTCACCTACAAACGCCGTCTGTGATTTGAACGAAGTGAGACGAATTGGGGTATCCATCTCTCCTAACACTATTCCTAAGTCTGCTAAGTAATGCCGAAATCTTCTCACCACTTAACCTATGAAAAGATTTGCTTAGCAGCCTTCTACTGGCCTATCACTTCTTAAACGCTAAGTGTGTTTGTTCGCTATCTACTGGCCTATTTATAGAAAATTGACAAGACGTATGCCAATCCGCCTGTAAGCAATGTGATGTATATTGGCCATAATCTCGAGGGCCGAGTATGCGTTTGTTCACGTTTTGGGCTGGTACATGCATGATAGCACGGCTCAAGGCATGCTTAATTAAATCAAGTTAATTAATTAAGCTTTAAAAAGGTGGCACTTGTTGGTGAAGGGACGTATGGCTGTATGCTATGGTGTCAAATCTCAAGCACATCCTAGAACCCGAGGCGATATTCGTATCTTTTTTAGGCGGTGATCGTTTGCTTGGCATAATCATTCCGGCCGAGATATTAATTGCCGGTACATGCTAACACAAGGTGAGAAGGCCATTTGCAAGCTCAATTTCCAAGGAGATCAGGGCGTATCACACGATCTCTTGAAAGAAGTGATGAAATCCAACCACCTCGAAAAAGCAATCAGCTCATCTTGCACGAGTTGTGGAGTTAACGGTACATGCCAAATTAAATGCAAGGGGCTTGCGCTCGCCTACCACCTTAAGGAAAGTTGCTATTATTGCATGAAAACGCTTAATATTTCTAAGTCCTTTTACAAAAGCTAAGGAAGGCGCGAAGTGTTTTCTGTCTGTATATCCAGTGCAAGCGTATTCAAAGGTCAGGGAGCTTACAAGTTCTGCCACGAAGGAAAAATGTCAGAATCTTCAGCTCAGCCGATACAAGAGGAGATTAGCCAGGAACTGTATTTGGCTATTCATTCTTCAGCTGAGGTATACGTATACGAGGATGTTGCATATGCCACTCCTGGTATACCCGCGAAGGTGAAAAGAGCCAACACAGAGGAGCTGGAGAGGCCTAAAGAGTGGAATAACCCGAAAAAGGTTAAAGAAAAGTGGGCTAATATCTACGACCCAAAGCTTGCCAGGAACCCTAAATCTCTTAGAGAGGCGGCTTGTACAAGGTTATCAGCGCCAAGGGTAGACCAAGCCACGACAAGTAGAGTCTGGCTTAGCGGTCTTCCACAATACATGGTCCCATTGGTGCACTATTGCCCGGAGGTGGTCAACGCGGCTGTTCAACGCTATAATCCAGATACCCACTGCATTGAAGGTCACAATTTAAGGGTTCATATCGGCCTAGAAGCCATCTGGCATATGTTATGTATTCCTGATCCCGGCAGAAGAAAGGAGAATATCAAGCATTTCCGCCCAAGCAAAGGGGAAAAAATATGGAAAAGGATGAAAACCGGCTCCGATTTCCTGTTAGAAGAGACTAATAAGAAAGGTGTTGCGTCCGCTAAGGCACCAAGTATCCCATTATCGCGTGGTTCATTCCGCGATGACCTCCAAGACCCCATATCCATGCTGGCATTTGTTTGCGGCCGAGATTCCGATGAGAAGATCGAGGCTTTTCAGCTGGGCCCTGCAATACAGTTTTGCAAGCAGCATGAACTTTTCTGGTATGATTTTGCTCAGTTCATGGTTGAAGAAATGATACAGCAAATAGAGAATTATCAGGCAGAAAAAAAATTTAGATTTCTTTCCTACCTGGTCCACATGTTCCTGCATCAGAATCCGGATTTCTTTGCCCGATTTGTCCCACTATCAATTTTTGATGAGCAGAACAAAAGAAAGCCGGTGTCTACATGGACACCCTACCTTTCTGCAACATATAACTACTATACCTTCGTGGACTATTTCATAGCCCCGGTCCTGAATGATTTGATCAGAGAGGGTGATATCATCCGGCTTAACACTGAGCAGACTAGATTTCTGCAAGGCTACACCCCCGCTTGTGACTGGTTCTTGGGCAAGGATTTCACGATCCTTCGAATGAGGGGCTTTATTGGTAAGCCTTTCTTGCTCCCGGCTTGCGTCACCGATAGAGTGCTCGCGCTGGAGGTTTTCTGCCAGTTGTGCATCATTGATTTCATGTTCTGTAGCTGCGAAACTGTCAAGAGGAAGGGATTCTTCACTTGCCCGAAGAGTTTCAAGTCAATAACATTTGTTAAAAAACAATTGCATGAGCTGCTAAGGGATAAGCTGGCACATCTGTGGTTAGTATTAGTAAATGATAAGTGGGATTACAACCCTTTTAATGATCTACCTGAGCCACATATGAAAGTTACACATGTTCCCCGACCATACTGGGAGAAGCGGCGTAATAACCGGATTGATAGAGATGAAGATTTTGTTGAATTAGCACAAATCCCTACGCCGGATACCAGGGGCCCATGGCACAAGTTCTACTTTCCAGTGGCCGTGGCCAAGGACAACCTTCCGATAGAGCGCATCATGTATAACAGGTTGAAAGTGGGCAAGGAATGGAGCGATGAAAAAATAAAAGTTTTCTGGAGATACCGCTAGGAAACATCACAGTTGAACGCTCCTTATAATCAATTGAAGGACAACCAGGAATTTGAAAGATGGTGGGATGAAGGCCATCCTAGCCCGATCTCTAGTGCTAATAGAAGTGAAGCAGAGGGCTCCGAGGAGCAGGAGGAAGAAACGGAGGTATCATCCTCTTCAGCGCAGGGAGGCAATGTCTCCGAGCATGCCGCCTATGTGGGCACTAATGTGCGCTTTAACATATCAAGGGGCTCGCTTATACGCACATGGGCCGCTAAACCGGTCAGGCTAATGCCCCAGCAGAAGGATCCAACTACCGAGGTTAGTGAGTGTCCGTCTGCAAAAAGGCAGCGCACGGAAAGTGTTATCGGGATAGTTTCACATGAACCCGCCGAAGGAGAAACACCCGCTGCTAGTCAAATGCCAGAGTTTGCGGGCGAGTCCCGAATGATCCCGGAGCCACCGTCGACTAGTCAGCAGGTACATTTCGCTCCTTCTTTTCTTACATCTCATTCTTTCACATCCGCCCCTGCTCAGTCCGCAACTCCTGCCATTAGTCCGAGCCCTCCACCCTCTGCTTCTGGTCCATCTTATTCCGTTGATTTTTCCCAATATTCGCAAGCCCAACCATTTATAATTACTCCTCGAGCATGCTAACGCCTACTGCTGTCGCTCAGACTTTCCTCACCTCGCTTTCCAAAAATATTCCTCCTATTGGCCCCCACTCTTTTTCCGATATGCTTACGGATCCCTTCCCATCGCAACAAGTCGATACCCAGGCAGCGACTCTTTTTCCTTGGCCAATGGGCCTTACGATTGAATCTCCGGTTCAGCCGTTGCAAATGTCTAACCCTGCTGATAACCCCTAGGCTAAGCTATGGAACGTGCCACACTTTTCTCCGCAAATCGTCACCCTCCAGAAGAAACAAATGCGCGCGCCTATGAAAGTTACCTATCCCTACGCCCTGCCTTCTGGTGTTCCTTTCGCAGGTGGGCTGGTTTCATCACTAGCTGAGTTCATAGCACAGATAGATTGTGGAAAGGAAGCGCGCGCAAATAGAATGAGGCGACGAAAGAAAAGGATGACAATGCCCCCGCCGAGCCGAGAGTACAGGCTTCGTATGACGAGGCCCGCCAAGAATTAAAATTTGCAACTATGTACCCAAGGATAAACAAGCCCCAGGGAGAAATGCAACCGGAGGACTATGAAATTTATGCTGTTGGACTAGACATGAAGGTAGCCTGGCCACAAGATAAAGTCAAAATCATGGAGGAGACACAACGGGTGGTCACTTCCGACTTCCTAAAAACTGGTCGCCAGTTAAAGAAGAAGGATGAATAGCTCAAGGCAGCCAAGGACAGGGTGAACTTTCTAGAGGCAAAGGAAAAATCCTTAGAGGCGGATATCGCCCGAATGACAGAAAGGGCGCTAACAGCAGAAAATGAGAGAAACAGGCTGTAGGGCAAAATTGCGAAGACCCAAGTAGCCGACCTAGTCTTATTAAAAGAATTGCAGAATCAAAACCAAGCAGCGCGACAGAGCCTACGGTCGATAGAGGAGGAGCTTGAACGCTTCCGCCTTGAGTACAGTCAGAGGATGGCAGAGAAAGGTGAGGAGATGGAGCACCTACAAGAGCAGTATCAGCAAAAGGTACAAGAGAAAGAGGCCGAATTCAAAGGTCTGAAGACTAAACTAGAAGAGGAGCTCTGAGAGACAAAAGCTTCATTAGAAGAGAAATCGGCTAACCACTCCAGAGCTGAACAAACTTGGAATAAAGAAATGAACAGCTATGCAGAACAGTTGGCGTCCAAGAGAAAGAAGAAGGTAGAATTGGCCAGGCCCTCATTTCAAGAGACGCAGAGATTTCTTCGCTTAGGGCCTCTCTGCTACCAGCCCCTGCCCAACCTGATATCATCCCACTGGTCAGGCAATTGTACATTTCTCACTGGGAAAAAATCAAAACCTTCTGCCTAAATCTGCAACCTATCCTCCGGTTCATCGACAAAGCATTAAAACTCAATCAGGAAGCCCAAGACACAATGGAACAGTTCCCGCGTTTCATCCTAGAAAAGGTTCCTGAGGCAAGGGATTTGTTAAATAAGCTATACTTGGTCTCAGACAAGGTCCTTGCCGGGGCGGGTATCGAAGATTGGGACACCGCTGCTCAAACGGCAAATAAATTCATTCATTGCCACTTTGCTTTCCAGCGTACTAAGGCAACGGCGACTTTTCTAAACAAGGCGCTAGATGGCATTCGAAGAAGTTTCTCTGAGTTGGGCAAGTTGGGATTGCCGTCTCCGTTCCTTGAGGATGGCACTATTGCCACAGCTGCACAGATTATGGAGATTATTAAACAGAAGGAGAACGATCCAGAGGCATTTAAGGAATTTGGCAGCCCCCCAACAGCAGTAGATATCGAGGCGATCATTCATCCACTCTCTCAGCTGCTTTTCCATATCCAAGCAGGCGCTGGCCTACCAGAGGTGCTGCCTCACAAGGAAGCTATTGATCTCCGCGGGGCACAAGAGAATTTGCGTAGCATGGCAAAGCCGTCCGAAAGTGAATGGGTGCCTTTGCAGGCTGCACTTTCCAAACTCTAACTCCATTCGCCCTATAGATGAAGGCTCTGGTCTGCAGAACCAGAGAGTTTTTGGGTTCTCCGTTCCTTATCCGAAACGCCCCTGATAGTCGCCAAAAGCTGTTGAAATAATGATTCAAGCAGCTCCCTTTGGGTTCTTTTTGTACACATTCGTGCGCTGGCCTGTGCGTCTCTGAGTTTATTCGGCTTCCCGGCAGGTTTTGATCTTTCCCTTTGCGCATTTCTCACTTCGCAACTTCGGCTAGCAGCTCCCCTTTCGGGTCCTGAAATGCTGTGCTGGGCGTCCACGTGTCTTGCCTACGGGTTTTTTATTTTCTGTTGCTTTGTGTTCTCTTCGGGTTGCTAAGTCTTCCATAAAGGGCCAGCACTCCTAAGATTCTGTGAGGGGCCCACATCTTGGTACGTGGCGGCGTATCGAAAACTTTCCTTACAGAGATAGAATATGCAGCTGCGGGCTACGAAATATTTCGGTAGGCCTTCTTTATTTTCTGGCGGGCCCTACCTTCAGCCACGTGTCAATGGTTCGCAGCCTTTTAACAGCAGCAGGGATGTGAACACCACGGGTTGCGAAACGCGGCCATGTGTCTTTCGCCACCTGGTTCATATGGCCTTCCCTCCATTTTCAAAGCGACCTCAGTCCCTTGAACACGTGTCGCTTCTTCGCAATCTCCCGGCAGCAGTAGGAGGAGTTCTCATTCGGGCTGCGATTTGTTGCCACGTGCCTTACACTGATTATCAAAGCAGGCTATGGGCTGGCTAAGCGGGATAGTGTTATCGAATGCCACTCGTCATGGTTCTCTGAAGCGGTGGGCGACACTTGTCGCTTTGAAGCTTGGTTGGGACCGCTGCCATCATTACAAAGGGCACGCCTGCAACCGATCGACTGGATGCTGTGTTCTGACTGGTTGCTCTTGTAACGGCATTGGGAATATTCTTATTCGGGCATCATTACGGGAGATTGTGGGATCTTTCTGTTACGGCTCTCCAAAGCGGTGGGATTTTGCTCTCCGACTATATATACTCTCTCTGTCGAAGAGAGAGGGGTCCAAGATTTTTGAAAGAATACTGGTTTTAGCAAGAGACACCAGGCCTCTTTTGCATGTTTATTCGCAGGAACTTTCAGACTGTGCCTATTGTTCGGCCTTTCTGTTTTTCATGTTTTGATTAAACTGTAAACTGTGCTTCTTATTGTCTTAAGCACTTCATTTGAGGAGACTTCTATACATTGAATACAAACTTGCTTATCTAAATCATGTCTTAATGACTCTTCTTAGCAGTAAGAATGTATGCGATACTATTTTATGTCAATTAAATGAATTGTTTATGCTATAGCTTTAAGTTTCCGATGTTTTGGAACATAACAATAACATTCAGGCCCTTAAGTCTATGATTTATCGTGCCTATCAGTAAGTTTTGGCGCATCGCCTTAGATTAATATTTGTTTCATTATATCCACTTCCTTTTCCCTTTCCAAAAGCCCATTATAGAAGAAGCCAGCTTCTTTAAAACCCGGAGGTCACTCAGTTTGGCGCAAAGGGTCCCCCTTGAACTGAGTTTCCCATAAGGCACTGTTATCTCGTCAAATTTTGGCGTCAACAATTACCAAGGATGTGATTAGAAATTTAACTAGCTTATGCAATGTTGGTGATGTGCCAAAGAAGAATTTGATTCACAATGTGGAGGTCGAAGCCTTAACTAGAATAAGGGGAGATCAGAGGGCTCTAATAATTTAAATTATTAAAGACCCTTTAATAAGGTATGTGGCTTATGGAGTCTCATACAAAATTTATTTTAGAAACTGAGAAGGATCGACCTTAGCAGGTGCTGCCTATATCGTCCACAAAATGATAATTGAGAATGAGGACTTTGATCGATGTAGTCTAATGAAAGATCAACTATTGGAGAATGTTCAATTAACAAAGGATATTGGCTACCAATTCAAGTTTGGTACTCTGGCAATATGTATTATGATTTACTTTCTAAACTATTTTCCATTGAAGGACAATGTAGCGTGGAGAGAGAATATACCGATTTGTAAACAAATATTAAATCATTTCAATTCTTTTGAAAATTGTGAAAAAGTGTATGAAAGTTTCTTGAGAAAGGTATTAGAAAGGTTTGGAGAAGGTGTTGTTCCTCTTTTGGCAAAAATAACTGAATTTGGATCATCTTCTAGAAAAGGAGAGAAAAACCATAAGAGAAAAAGGGATATAGGTGGTGTCACTCCTCCAACACCCAAGTCTATAAAGATTGAAGAAAAAGGGAAAAGTAAAGTGGTTGTGGATGTAGAAGATGAAGTTTCTATTCTAAAAGATCAACTGAAACTAGATGAACTAGGAACAATAATTGTTGAAGACAATGATGAGGAAAATGCTATGTTTAAGACAAAGATAATGCAAATCATTCAAGATGTGGATGGCATGCAAAAGATATCTAGTATATGGCTGAATGGTCCATCTTATGAACAAGATTCTATTTAAAACACTCTGGAAAGGTACTTTATTGATAACAATATTGAGTTGGAAATTCTGCAAGATGTTCTCCCAGAAGAACTGATTGAATGTGTCAAGATATCTATGGAGTCTATGCCCCTAGAAAGGAAGGAAGAAAAAATGATTTCTCATTTAAAAATTCAGTTTAGATTCTCTTTCCAGATTGAAGAAGAAAATGAGTGAGCTGAGACAGTGTATTTCTTTTGCAAATAATTTTTTTAACTATTGTCTCAGGTGGCCTCATGTGGTAGGAAAGTACAAGGATAAGCTTGAAGAGATTGAAATTGAGCTTGTTAAGACTAGACAAAATTGCAGTATGCTCTTGGATAAGAATGGAGATGTGAAGAAGAAAGTTTATAATTTACAGATTGAGCATGCAAAAGTTCATACTGCTAAGAATGCTCTCATTGATGCTTTCTAGAAAGTCAAAGATATAACTGAAGGGGGATTAGAAAAAATGATTGAGACTCTTAAATTAGGAGAGGAACTAGAAGCAGTAATCACTATTCCTAAGTTTCTTGTGCAAATAATCAATAGAACTTCAGAAAATAACAGTCTGATCATAGCCATTGGGATTGCAGTGGATTCCTAGAAGAAATTCCTTCCAGAATTGAAAGCTAAGTATAAAATAATTTTCTAAATTTTCGTAGTAGTTGTCAAATTTTGATCAATTTTTGCATCAGTATTTGGGGAGAGAATGGAGTAAGAGATTGTGCAATTAAATATTTTAAAGGAGAGGATAAGGAAGAGAAGTGTAGAGAAAATGTAGTAGAGTTTTTTCATTGATGTCAAAGGGGGAGAGAATGAAGTGAAAAATTTCCTGACATCCAAAAGGGGGAGTAGTAGTTTTGGCTTTGATATTTTTTTTTGGTTTTGACACTTAGTCAATTTTTCACTAAGTGTTGCCATCAATGCCGAAGGGAGAGATTGTTGGCATATGGCTCAGAGAGATCGATTTTGGCTATGTGTATTGTCATCGATGGAAACTTGAGTCTATATTTTGATCTACAGTATAAGTTGTGCTTGTACTGGCAGAGAATCTAAGTCTTTGTATTCTACTGACAGAGAAAGTAAAGAACAGGACATCCTGTTGGTATTCTGATCTGACTTCTTCACCGGATCACTATTTTGAAGTGTGGATCTCCAAGGAAGTTTTCTTAGCTTGTACACTATTCTGTTGAAGAATTTTTGTGGTGTTGTATTAATCATAGCTCGAGTTAAGAGGTTTGGTGGCATGTTTTATGATCTATTTTTCATTGTGGCCAACATACTTGATGTGGTGGATCACAGATGTATGTGGAATAATTATTTTTTATCTCTTATGTTTAGAACCATTGTGTGGGTCCCTTCTATAAGTCTAGCCAACTTATGAAGGTATGCTTCATCTCTAATTAAAGATTTAAGGCTGACATGACCGATATAAGCAAATAATATTATATTTTGTTGAAAGGCTGACATGTATTGAATTTTTGGGTTAGCAGATATATAAGGAAGATCGCTAATTCACTTTGTGTATGTGTGGTATGCGTGATGTGAAGAGATTTGTATATGTGTGAGAACAAGAGTAGAGCAGTTGATTGATCGATTATTAGTTGTACTACTTAAGGGTTTTGAATAGGAGAACAGAGCAGAGCAGAACAAACTTGAGTAGAAGGTCCAAAGTCCGATTGTGGGCTTCTATGGAACTAAATCTAGGAATTTGTAGATGTTATATTCTCAGTTAAAATTTTGTTGTAATATATATTATAATTATCTAGCAGTAAGCCTCTTTCTTGAGCAGTGAGCTCTAGGAAGTGTGCCTGAATGCAAGTGCATTCCCCTCTTTTATTTTACTTTTAATAGAGTAAACTTTGTGGATTAATCTCCACTGTGGTTTTTCCCCTAATAGGGTTTCCATGTAAAAATATCTAGTGTTATGGTGATTATTGATGTGATTGCATGTTTTCATCTATTATGTGTTGCTAATGCTATACAAAGCTCTATTACTGTTGATGATGGTTTTTAGATCTGATTTGTAAATCAAAATTATTGAACACTGATTCACCCCCCCTCTTAATGTTCCTTGCATCCAACACAGAGTAGCGGTACATAGTTTCCTTGAGTAATTGTTTTTTTTGGAAATCATATGCAAGGTGGCAACTGAATGATAATATTCATAATTAAAGGTTAAATCAAATAAATTATTTACACATATTTGTTGAAATTTCTTCAGAATTGAACAGTATGGAGATTACGAATCAAGCAAGTTGGAGATTTTAGAATTAATAGGGGTAATTTCCAATTGTTTTAAAAACGTCATAATGATTGTGGAGTTGTTATGTATGTGGATTAAACAAGAGAATGAAGTTGGTAATATGTTACATGCCATCACCTGAAGAAGTAGAGAGATAATACATGTTGAGCAAGGCGTGCAAATTTAATGTGAAATAGTGGTGATTGTTTTTCAAGGTAATCATGATATTTTGATCCATTAATGAAGTGCAACACTGTCAAGTTGAGATAGTTAGCAGAAGTTTTAGAAATTTTGATAAATTTAATTGAAAGGGTGGTAACTAATTTTTATAAATTTAGATTTAAATTTGGTGATTAAGTTAT
Source organism: Sequoia sempervirens (assembly GCA_007258455.2). Lineage (NCBI taxonomy): Eukaryota > Viridiplantae > Streptophyta > Pinopsida > Cupressales > Cupressaceae > Sequoia > Sequoia sempervirens. The sequence continues at coordinate 296,400,277 of VDFB02373365.1, read as the reverse complement.
CTATTGCTAAATTTTAATTTATGCATATTTTTTAACATATAACAAGATACAGTTAGTTAGGATTTGGCATAATTAGTGAAATATAGCTGAAAACACACACTTATAGGGAATTATTTAATAAGTTTTTTGGAAGTAGTGAATTGATGAAGGGATTTATATTGAATGAAAAATCAAAAAGTAACCTTCACTACCATTGTAATTATCAACCTAATAGCAATGCTTCAATGCTTGCAAGTTGATAAATGAGCTATTATTGCAATATCAAAAGTGAAATAAGTTGAATAAATTTTAAATTTTTGTGACAACTGATTCACCCCCCCACCTTAGTTGTTTTTCCTTGTGTTTCCAATAGTATGTACGTAGACATTGATTAATATCAAAGCCAATTGGATAGCTACCTATCTCATGAATATTTTGTAGCTGGTTTTGTTAGTTCAACTAAATAAGACTGTATGTTGCATTATTTAAGGGTGCATACAGAACCTACTCAATGTCCAGAAATGAAACCCCTCTCTTCAAAAGCTCACACCATTTTATATGTAGCTATGAAGTAATCTAGTGAAGTATAAAGCGGTTTTCTCTATTTTAATTGAGTCTTTGGGGCATGCATGGAGAATAATTGAGAGAAAATTTTAATTTTTAGTATTTTTATGCTTTATTTTAGAGTAGATGTTTAGATTCTTGAAAACGTTCCAAAAATTAAGTGAATGGATGGAATTTTATTGAAAATATTTCATTTTCTATGAAATTTTTGAATGCTTAATGCTAAAATCTACTTAAGTGATAGCAAAGAATTTGTGATGTTCATGAAATATTATTGTAAATATTTCAATTTCATGATGTTAATTTATGAATGAAGTTGAAATTTTGTGTGAAATGGTCATGATTCTTAACAATACTAGAAATAGTCTTAGTGCCTTTGAGATTAACAACAATATCACATTATACCTGAGAGTGACCCTAGTGCAATCATGACCTGGTTATCAGAGACTTGGGATTGAACTAAAGCCAATATTTTCCTATTAAAGTAGAATCCCCCTTTAGGTTTTCCATGTTCCATATGTTTCAAGAAGGATATGTTCTTTACAGTCTTGTCTGTGAAGAATTTATTTGCCATGTTTGTTGTGAGTAAAATCGTCGTCAACACTAATGCGGAAAATATTTCTAGATTAATCATTATACCTTCTTTAGAAACAATGTGGCCTATAATTTTTCCCTTTATTACTCCAAAAACACATTTTTTTGGCTAAGGGAGATACCATATTCCAAGGCTCTTGCAGAAATATTTTGTAAATACATGTAGTGATCTTCTTCCTTCTTAGAAAATGCTATTAAATTATCTTGATAAACCACCATAAAAATTTCTATGAATTTTGAGAAAGAAACATGCATAGCTCTCTAAAAAAATTCTCCTACATTGGTCAAACCAAATGGCATCCTCACATAAACATATATTCCCCATGGTGTAGTGAAAGAAGTTTTATACTACCCCACTTCTTCGCATTTCACCTAATTGTAACTAGATAATCCATCCATCATGGATAAAATTTCACAGCCAATGATATTGTATTGCATTTCCTCCATGTTAGGAAATGGATAGTTGTCCTTTAGTGACAATACATTCAATTTTCTAAAATAAACACATAATCTGATATCTCCATTCCTTTTTCTAATTATAACTAAGTTGGAGATGCATGTGGAATGTTTGATAGGATTTAGAATCCCAGCATCTTTGATTTTCATTAGGTCTTACTACATTTTGGGTGTCAGTGTAGCATTTATTGGTCTTTGCTTCTATCTAAAATCCTTAACATCTAATTTTAGGGGAATTTCATGCTAAAATAGATCTTCTCTATAAGCCTTTAATTCATCATAAGACTAAGAAACTATATGCTTGTATTTCTTGAGCAAGGAAGTAAGCATTATTATGGTTATGGGATTAAGCTTTTTACCAATGTAGAGCTTTCTTGGTACATATGCAGTCCCCAAGTTGATTTCTTCTAGATATTTCTCATGTGTATATTTTTTCTTAACATTACATGTATCAGAGTTATATTGTCAAGTCTTAAGGAAATGTTGGCAAGAAGATTTGTCATTGCATTGTTTTATCTTTCTTTCCAATAAATTAAAAATGTGTCAAACATTTCAATAGTATCCCAAATAGTAACATTGTACTATTTTATTCTTTTATGCTTAGACACAAATTTAGCTTTAATCTAGAACACAACTAACTTAGAGTCCCCATAAAACCATAGGCTTCTTAATATCACATTTAAAATCAACTTTTAGTCCTAACAATAAGGCCTCATACTCCACAACATTGTTTGTACACTCAAGTTTTAATGAGAATGAGTATTGTAGGACTTACCTTTTGTTATATGAGAATCACCCCTACACCTAAACTTCCTTTTGAACAAGCTTAATCAAAATGAATAATCCATAGGTCATCTTCTTTATATTTTTTCTTCATTTCTTCAACAATAGGTGCATCTTTTCTTTCTATTGTTTATGATTCTACAAATTTAAAATTATCCATATTTGTATTAAAAAAATATACATGTTCTACTAGGTGCACATCTTCAATAAGATTAGGGGACATTTTCTCTTTGATCAATTTTACATCTCTACCATTAATAAGGATCATGGCATTTGACATACCTAGTTTCATGATTCCCCCAACTATTTCTTACCATTTTCTTGATAGAAGCATTCCATATTGGAGAGATATCAACAATAGTCACATTTATTCCATAATCCTTCTTATGGAACATAGCTAGTTTGAAATGTACATCCTTGATTATTCCAATCACTAGGACTTATCTTAAATCTAATACAAAGCATTTTCCCAAATTCTTGGTTCACTTGCAATCTAGGTTCCCTCATAATTGCTAGGGGCATAACATTGGTGGATGCTCCTAAATGCATCATGCAATTTCTTACCAATTTATTGTTAACTTGTAGAATCACATAGACGAGATCCACTTGATTAGGGAAAGAAATAAGGGTAGTATGTAGGAACACTTCTAGTACTTTATTATTGATCCCTTTAGGTTCAATCCTTTTTTAAAAAAAATTCTACCCTTTCCAGGTGGCGTAAGAACTTTTTTTGCCTCATAAGCTACAACCACCCCATTGATAAGGGAAAATGTATTTTCCTTGTGCTCTCTTATTCTCATAATCTTAAATAGAGGAATTAATACTTTGATTTGGGATAGAAGTTGTGTCACATCTATTGGGATATACTTTGGGATACAACTAGGCTAATCAGTTGATATGATTTGATCATTAACTTTCTCGAATTCCTTTCCCAATGCATTCACATGTTTATCCTTGGTATACACTTTCTTATTTTAATTTTTGTCATAGTGATATTTAGCCTAGTGTTAATAGGAACATTTCTATTTCTAGGCTTCTCAATATTTTTTCCTTTAATCTCTTATTGTTTGATGGGTGATTTAGTTCTTGTCTCATATTTATTCTCTTTTATGAGAATACCACCCAACTTCCCTTGATAATTATTGTATATTATATTTTTTAGATTGTAATTGCTCTTTACTTTGGCAATACCTCAAGTAGTCAATGCTTTGATTTATTCATCTAAAGGTTTTCTTAATATGATATTATGTTTAGATTCAAAATTATATGTATCATTAAGATGTTCCTTCTCACATAAGAAAATATTTGTTTATGGTAGCCATAATTTTGATACCTCTAATCACAAACCTCTAGTTCTGAGTATCCTTCATATGAAGATTAATTATCAAATTTTGGGTTAATTCTAGTAGACACCATTTTTATACCCTATTATTCACCTTGTGGATTATCTCAATCATCATATGAGATATGACCTTCCTCAAGGGATTGAGAAACCATGCATTGTTGAGGAGAATGTGGAAACTGGAAAGGACTACACCAAGGGGTTTCCTCTAAAAAAATAGGATTAATCCTCTTTAAAGGATTAGGTGTTTATTTTTTTGGAACCATCCTTTGGTTATTTTTAATAGGCCTACCATTGTGCCAATTTGTATTAGGAGGCTGATGTTGAATGCAAAAGACAACTAAGAGGCGGTGTGAATCAGTTGTACCTTAAAAATTCAAAATCCTCATTAACATTTAGATCCACATTCATTCATTAAACCCTTAAATCTATAATGATGAATTAGCATGAAAAGTAAATAACATAAATATAAACAATTCAACACCATACACAAGAGAACGCCATATTTACATGGAATAACCAAGAAGGGAAAAACCACAGTGAGGATTAGCTCACAATATAAGTAATATAAAAATTGAATACAATAGGGCTCACTACCCAAATAAGAAAGGATCACTACCAAAATATAAAATAAGATAAAGAAGGAATGTTGCAAAAATAAAAGTATCTCAATGCAACAAGGAATCCAACACAATGACATCAACACCTTTGCATCCTGATTGAAGAATTGTAGCCACCTTTTTCTCACTACATCTAGGAAACTAACAAATGAAAGCTCGCATTTCACTATTCAATTTATCACTCTAACTCACTACTCTATGTGTCATTCACATCTCACACATCTATCTTAACATCCTTCAACAACTCAACTCATACTTATATCATCCTCAACCTTGAAACCCTCTCCAAGGTTAGTTATGCACCTCAAACATGAAAATTCAAATTAGGTCAGTACCAAAAAAAATTGGTGGTGGATAGAAGTGAAAGTGGACCACATAAAAACATAATTGGGATCCAAATAAAACCCACCACTCAACCACATGCTTCCTTAAAAAATAGTTATCCTTCATATGCAGTGTAAACATCAAGTCAGTCGTTACTCATGCAAACACTATTACAATTTTAAGTACTCACTTCCTCAAACCCAAGGAAAAATTGTGAGCCACACACCACACTCAAATAAGATCTATAATATTCCTCAAATACCCTAAAATCCAACAAAATCCTTTACAATGACTTATGCTAGAAGAATGTACACATCTAGTACACCTAGACTAGTTTGTCATAAATTGTAACTTAGAAAACCATCTTTCGAAGCACAAAACATAAAACGATCTTGACTAAGGTAAACTACCAACACAATCAACACACCTTCAAAATCACAAGACCTAAAACATAACTATGGAGAAATCAAAGAAAATATATTTCTCCTAGACACCTCTATAGTACACATACACACACTAGTGCACACAAATTATTCTGTACAATGATACAACATACCAAATCTTGAATATAAAACTTTTGAACACCTCTCACCAACATATCTAAATCACATAGGAACATATTCAATCTAGAAGAAATGTAGAGAAAAACCAAAACACAACTATGTCACCCAGAACACCACTACAACACACTGTTTCCTCTTTTAATCAAACTTTCTCAAAATCACTTAGAAAAGAAGCACCAAAGATATATCCTCATCATCTTCAACACTTCTAAAAATATAGACAAAATCTTAGCAAATAAACAATAGAGTTTGACACTAGTAGCTTTTCTAATGACAACATAATGCAACTAATCAAAGCATCAATTGCTCAAACTCTTGCAACAATCTCATTAGAAATTAATGATAACATAGACTTTTTGAAATCAATGACAACACCAACTACTCATACATGCAACAATATTCCCCTTTTTCATTCATGGTAACAAAGGATGTCAAAAACCATCAAAGACACAACAACTCTATTTCATACCAATTTTGTTTTCTCTTTTCTCCCACTTTATAGCTTGTCTTTTATATTTGTTTCTCTTTGTTGGAGTTAAAATGACACTGAGAGGGGGGGTGAATCAGTGTCATAAAAAAATTGACCAATTTTCACAAATTCAAAAAAAAACATAGCTCAGATCTGATCTCAATATACTCTGATTAATGCATTCATGAGTTGAATGTAATCATTCATAAACAAAATTGAGAAAAGTAATAACCAAACAGTGAACTGAAATAACAACACAGTAAAGCAGAGAGAACTCAGAAGAACAAGGAGACTTAATATTTTACCGAGTGGAAAACCCTCCTGGGGTATAAAAACCACTCCCGAAATGCCTTCCAGGCTTAATCTTTTAAACAAAAGTTCACAATGCCTTATAGGCTGATTTTTGAGCACCCAATCAAGGAGCACTAGCCCCTCATTTTGAGACACCCATCTTAAGGAGTACCAACCCCTCAAATTATGTTTTGAACAATAATAATGACTCAGAGGATTTCTCTGTTTTCAGTTAAGCACATATCTCTTTGTTTTATTGCAGAGTTCATTCATACATTTCCATATAGACAAGGAATGATACTCTCAGAATTAAAACCAACAACCCTTATAGTTTTCAACACTGGTATTTATATACATTTCAAGTATGTCAGTCAATAATAAGGTCTTGCATTTTTCACCAGAATTTGAAACTCAAATGCTAATTTTAGCTGAATAATGACAATCTGTAGATGATGGAAAAAATCAAGAGTAATGCTTATCCAGAGAGCTGCAAATCATCCATTATTTCAAAAATGCAACTGCTCAAAGAGGAAACTCAATGAATATGCTGCCATGTAACAATTCTAAGATTCGATGCAATCAATGATGTCGGCCTACAACTATATTTAGAAATTTCCATGATGGCCATAGAGTTTGAGACTTCGTTAACCATTCGTTGAGACATCCAGATAGTTCTGCCGAAGGCAATTAAAACGTTGATCATTCCTTTTAGTTATCGCTTTGGCCATAACCCATCAGAGTCAGGGAGAAGACATAACGACTACATTATGTCACGCTAAGAGCTCATATGTTTTGTTCTTTCCAATCGCCGAGACATCAGAATCTTTCTCACCGAGACGCCCTTTTGTTTCATTCACTGTCACTATAGCCTTTTCCTAATATGCTTTTTCTGTGACCCAGTGATGTCGGGAAGACCTCTCGTAGACCACATGATGTTTCACCAAAAGCCCTCTTATGTGTCGCTGTAACCATCAACCGTTGGGGAGACGTTTTGTAGATAAGACTTTGTTTTGCTGAAAGTCATCCTTTCACCTCATGTCGTTGAGACAAGACGAAGTCAGGGAGATGCTATATAGAATGCTCTATGTTTCACTGATACTCCCATCCATCTCGTGTATCGTTGTAACTTCAAAAAATTGGGGAGACATCTTGTAGATTGTTTTATGTCATACCGAAACACCTCGAATTCACCTTAGATCACCAAGAGAAATCAATTCTCATACCGACAGAGACCTTTTGTCTTATGTGCTTCGCTATAACATTATGATATCAGGGAGACCTCTTGTAGAGCACACCATGTCTTTCTGAAAGACTTCATCCACTTGTGTGTCGCTATAGCATACCGTTATCGGGGAGACCTCTCGTAGAATGCTTTAGTCATACCGAAAGACCTCATCCACTCTGAGCCGCTGAGACAAATCATTTTTATGTTGACAAGGAGCCTTTTTTTTTCCATCGGCAAGACCGAGGTCACTCGGCGAGACCGAGGTCACTCGGCGAGACCTCATATCGATATCGCTAACACTTATCGATAAGCCTTTTGTGCCAAGTCAGTAAGACACCACGAGATCGCCATGACATTTCATCGAAGCTATAACTCTCACTGATAAGCCTCCTCTATCGCCAGTCGATAAGACAATTCACACTCGCCAAGACACATGTCGATGAAGGATTACTTACACCGAAAAACCACCTCATGAATTAGTCAGTGAGACCTATTGAAATTGCTAAGACCTCAGCCTGACGGCCAAACTAATGCCGATATGCCTATCCAAACACGGGTCGGTAAGACATGACGTATTCGATGAAACATTACACTAAAGACGAATTCCTTTGCCGATATGCCCTTTCCATTGTCGCCAAGACCACGATCAATGTCATGCCGATATGTTCTTTCTTGTGCCAGTCGGCAAGACACAGAGTGCTTGATGAAACAATATGCCGAAGACCAAACTCTTGCTGATATGTTCCTTTTCCTTCGATCGGTGAGACAATGAGTATGTTATGCCGAAAGATACTCAAAGGTGAATTTTGACATCAAGGACAAACCAAACAGATCACAACTGAGAACCAACAAACTCCCCCTTTGTCCTTGATGGAAAAACACAAATGATTCTCCCCCTTTTTACCTCAATGACAAAGGATAGAAGAGAAGAATGTGCAATGCTAGAAAACACAACTGAGAAGCCAACCAAATACCATAAGAACCGGCTGCAAATAGAGCAATAGTGCAGCAACCAAGATAGTAGGAGAGCTATAAGTGAAACAAAACATAGAACATGCTCCCCCTAAGCTGAAGCTTGGTGAATTAGAGTAGTAACGATTGAGAGATAACTCCCAATCAAAGTCTCAGCCTTTCAAATAACTCTTTTGCTAAGGGCTTAGTAAAAATATCAGCCACCTGGTCTTGTGATCCAACAAAATGTAAACATACTTCATTAGCCAGAACCTTTTCTCGCAGAAAATGAAACTTGATAGCAATATGTTTAGTTCGAGAGTGCATAACAGGATTTTTTGAGATATTTATCACACTTGTGTTATCACGGAGAATAGAAATAGGTTTAGGAACTTCAATACCCATATCAGATAGAGTTTGACTCATCCAAAGAACTTGAGTACAGCATGAAGTGGCAACAATTTATTCTGCTTCAGCAGTAGAAAGAGAAATAGACTCGTGTTTCTTGCTGTGCGAAGCCACTAAACGATCACCAAGAAAGAATGCAACACCACTGGTGCTTTTCCTATCATCCAAACAACTAGCCCAGTCAGCATCAGTATAAGCAATCAAAGAGAAATCATTTCTTCTAGGATAATAAAGACCATAATCAAGAGTTCCCTTAATGTATTTAAAAATCCCTTTAACAGCAGTGACATGGGATTCTTTAGGTGATGCTTGAAACCATGCAACAGTGCAAACTGCTTGCATAATGTCAGGTCTAGAGGCAGTTAAATATAACAGACTGCCAATCATTGATCTATATTCAATTTGATTTGTATCAAGGGAATCATCAACCTTAGTAAGTTTGCATCCAGTAATCATTGGAGTGCTAACTGGATGGCATTCATCCATCTGAAATTTCTTAAGCATCTCTCTAGCATACTTGGTTTGATAAAGAAATATTCCATTTTCACATTGAGAGATTTGAAGACCCAAGAAGAAATTTAATTCTCCTAATAATGACATTTCAAATTCAGATTCCATTAGCTGAGAGAATTTTTTACTCAATGTAACATTGTTGCAGCCAAAGATAGTGTCATCAACGTAAATTTCAACAACCATAATATCAAAACCTTTAGTTTTAACATAACGATTGCTATCTACACCTCCTCTAACAAAACCATTTTAAAGAAAATGACTGTCCAACCTAGAGAACCAAGCTCTAGGTGCTTGTTTTAAGCCATAGAGGGCCTTTTTCAATCTGTAAACATGATCAGGCTTATCTTTGCACATAAATCCTTCAGGCTGTTGAACATAGACCTCTTCATCTAAATAGCCATTTAAAAAAGAAGTTTTGACATCCATTTGATAAACAGTAAAGTCTTTATAAACAAAATAAGCCAAGAATATTCTGATAGATTCTAACTAGCAACGGGTGCAAAGGTTTCATCAAAATAAATACCTTCTTGTTGAGCATAGCCTTTGCAGACAAATCTTGCTTTGTTGCGAATAACATTACCATTTTCATCAAGCTTGTTTCTGCATATCCATTTGCCTCCAATGACATTCTTGTCATCTGGTCTTGGGACTAACTCCCAAGTCTGATTTTTCTCAATTTGATCAATTTCTTCCTGCATAGCATTAAGCCAACATGAGTCTGTGAGAGCTTCATTAAAAATTTTAGGCTCAAACTGAGTAACTAGATAGAAAGCTATTTGTGCCTTTTCATCAGATTTTGCAGCCTTTCTTCTAGTTTGAACTCCTGCATTTTTATCCCCAATAATCTGATCTTTGGGGTGATATTTAGCTAGGGATTTTGATGCAACCCCTTGAGGACTTGTTGTTTCATTTCTAGGGCTTGCTGAATCAGTTCCTTTTGAAATTATTTCTAGTTCAAGTTCTTCTTCCTCATTATCCTGCAAAGATTCAGCATACAAATGTGGTCTTTCATCAAATTTTACATTAACAACTTCAACAATCTTATTAAGCCTTTTGTTAAGGTGTTTATAAGCTTTGATGTGAGTTGAGTATCCCAAAAAGATACCCTCATCACTCTTTGATTGAAAGCTCCCAAGGTTATCATCATCTTTCTTGATAAAACACTTACTTCCAAAAATTTTGAAGTGTTTGACAGAAGTAGTTTTTCCATACCAAAGTTCATAAGGAGTGTGTTTATATTTCACCCTAAGCTGTACTCTATTCAAAATGTATACAGCTATATGAACAGCTTCTTTCTAATACATATCAGACAACTTAGCTTCATCTAGCATGGTTCTAGCCATTTCTTTTACAGTTCTATTCGTACGTTCAACTACCCCATTTTGTTGAGGTGTTTTTGTTGTAGCATGTTGTCTTTTAATGCCATGTTGTTCACAGTAATCAATAAACTCTTGAGAGGTGAACTCACCTCCTTTGTCAGATCGCAGACATTTAAGTTTCAAATCAGATTCCTTCTCAACCAATTTACGCAAGATTTTAAACCTTTCAAATGCTTCTGATTTGTGCTTAAGAAATGTGACCCAAACCATTCTAGTATAATCATCCACAAACAACATAAAGTACCTCTCACCATTAATAGACCTTGTTCTGGCTAGTCCACATAAATTAGTGTGCACAAGTTGTAAAGGTTTTGAAGAAGAATGTTCTTTTGTTTTGAAGCTGATTTTAGTTTGTTTACCACTTAGACATTCTTTGCACACAGAATTTTCTGGCTTGTTAAGGATTGGTAAACCTCTAACATTTTAATTCTTACTTATTCTAACCAAATTTTCAAAGTTTATGTGTCCTAATCTTTTATGCCATAACCATCTTTCTTCAATTTGGCTCATTAAACACATACCTAGATTATTGTCATTGCTTGATGTGTCGAGAAGATTGTACACATTTCCTTTTGTCCTCCTTCCAGTTGCAATAGCCTTTCCTAGCTTGTTTTTAATCTCACATCCCTGCAAAGTGAAAAGAACATGATAACCACTATCACAGATTTGACTAACACTTAGAATATTGTGCTTGAGACCTTCCACATAGTACACATTATAGATAGGAGTGTCTTCATTCAGAAGAAGTGAACCTCTACCTTTAATTTGAATACCAGAGTTATCACCAAACTTAACATATCCACCTACATAATCTTCAAGATTTATAAACTTATCCTTGTCACCAGTCATATGGTTAGAACATCCAGTGTCCAGGAACCATAAGTCCTTTTTCTTGGAATGTAAAGCTATTTGAACCAACATAGTTTGCTCAATGTTGTTGATAGTCTTAGGTTTCCAAACCTTTTTAATTTTTTGTTGTTTAGATTGCAGATCAGTTCTGCACTGTTTGACAGAATGTCCCAAAGCATTGCATTTAAAACATCTGATTTGTCTAAAAAAACCATAGTGTTTCCTAAGACCAAACCCAAGTATTCTAAAATTCATAAGCCTGCAAGTGCTCACCTTATGCCCAAATTTGTTGCAGAAAAAACAATAACCATAGAAGAAAGGATTGACTTTGTATGAAGATCTATTACCTCTTAAAGACTGAACATAATCCTTACCAAATTCTGAGTGATTTGAACCCAAACCTTTGACTTCAGAAGAGGGGTTTTGTTTTGCATGGTCAATTGAGCATTCACCCTTTTCGTAACCAACACCGGTTTTATCTTTGTACATCTTCTGCTTGCTGAGCATCTCATTCAGTTTTAGAGTGCTTTCATATTTTTCAATTTCCTTCCTAAGACAAACTACTTCTTGTTCCAATTTTTGAATTTCTTGATCTTTGCAGCTTATAGTCTCTTGAAGGCAGTCTTCAACTCTTTTAGCTTCTTCAAGCTGAGTTTTCAAAGAGACCATTTCTTGATCTGGTTTATGTTCTTGAGTAAGAACTTGTTTTTTGAGTTTTCTGATCTCTTGTAAAGCACATTTCAACTCACTTTCAAGATCTACTTCACCTTCTTCAATGTCAATGGTGTTTGTATCATTTTGCTGAGTAATTTCAGCCATGAACAAGGTTTCATCTTCTTCAGCTAATGAATCTTCAGACTCAATATCAGATTCATCCTTACTAAATAGATTTTTCTTCTTTTTGAAATAGAAGTTTCGATTAGGTTTGAAGGCCTTCTTCATAGGCTATTTTTCAGTTGTCTCGTTGTCACATATTTGATCATCATAGGGACACTTTGCAACAAAGTGACCTATTTTGCCACAATTAAAACATTTAAAGGGAAGTTTTCCCTTATATTTTCCTGATCCCTTTTTAAATCTTCTAACAAAATGGGATTCTTTAGAATTAGACAACTCTGATTCATTGACTTCGACTTTTTCTTTCTTTTCAGTGTTAAAGGCAGTTTATTTTCCTGTTGAATTTTTTTTGCTAGTTCTCATTTCATAGGCAATAAGTATTCCTCGTAGGCTGTCTAAGGTAAGCTTATCAAAGTGTTTCTTTTCTTCTAGGGCTGAAACCTTAGATTCAAATTTGGATGGTAAGGTTCTAACAACCTTTGTGACCACATCAAATTCATTAACCTCTTGACCTAGACCTTTGATTGAATTGACAACTTCATCAACTCTTAGGAAATATTCAGCCACTTTTTCATCATCCTTCATTTTCAATTCCTCAAACTGATGTTTGAGTGTAATGATTTTTGACAGTTTGACTTTCCCATTCCCTTGATATATAGTCTCAATTTTTTCCCAGATTCCATGAGCATATTTGCAATGCATGATTTTAATGAACACATCTTTAGTTAACCCACACAAGATGGCATGCTTAGCTCTCACATTTGTTTCATACCTCTTTTTCTGAGCAGCATCAGTGGGAATATATTTTGGTACATTGTAATCATTTAAAAAAATGCTCCAAACATCAACATCAAAAGAAATAAGAAAAGCTTCCATTCTAATTCTCCAAAACACATAATCAATTCCATCAAATAACGAATCTCTAGATATAGAGGCACCGTCTTGAGAATGTGCCATTAAAAAAAAACTCCAAGACCAAGATCAATCCAAGGTGATTAAAACCTATCAGAGGACCCTATGCTCTGATACCAATTGTTGGAGTTAAAATGACACTGAGAGGGGGGGTGAATCAGTGTCATAATAGATTTGACCAATTTTCACAAATTCAAAAAAAAACCATAGCTTAGATATGATCTCAATATACTCTGATTAATGCATTCATGAGTTGAATGTAATCATTCATAAACAGAATTGAGAAAAGTAATAACCAAACAGTGAATTGAAATAACAACACAATAAAGTAGAGATAACTTAGAAGAACAAGGAGACTTAATATTTTACCAAGTGGAAAACCCTCCTGGGGTATAAAAACCACTCCCGAAATTCCTTCCAGGCTTAATCTTTTAAACAAAAGTTCATAATGCCTTATAGGCTAATTTTTGAGCACCCACTCAAGGAGCACTAGCCCCTCATTTTGAGACACCCATCTCAAGGAGTACCAACCCCTCAAATTATGTTTTGAACAATAATAATGACTCAGAGGATTTCTCTATTTTCAGTTAAGCACATATCTCTTTGTTTTATTGCAGAGTTCATTCATACATTTCCATACAGACAAGGAATGATACTCTCAGAATTAAAACCAACAACCCTTACAGTTTTCAACATTGGTATTTATATACATTTCAAGTATGTCAGTCAATAATAAGGTCTTGCATTTTTCACCAGAATTTGAAACTCACATGCTAATTTTAGCTAAATAATGACAGTCTGTAGATGATGGAAAAAATCAAGAGTAATGCTTATCCAGAGAGTTGCAAATCATCCATTATTTCAAAAGCACAACTGCTCAAAGAGGAAACTCAATGAATATGCTGCCATGTAACGGTTCTGAGATTCGATGCAATCAATCATGTTGGCCTGCAACTATATTTAGAAATTTCCATGATGACCATAGAGTTTGAGACTTCGTTAACCATTCACTGAGACATCCAGATAGTTCTGCCAAAGGCAATTAAAACGTTGATTGTTCCTTTTAGTTATTGCTTTCACCATAACCCATCAGAGTTGGGGAGAAGACATAACGACTACATTATGTCACGCCGAGAGCTCATATGTTTTGTTCTTTCCAATCGCTGAGACATCAGAATCTTTCTCACCGAGACACCCTTTTGTTTCATTCATTGTCATTATAGCCTTTTCCTCATATGCTTTCGCCGTGACCCAGCGATGTCGGGAAGACCTCTCGCAGACCACATGATGTTTCACCGAAAGCCCTCTTATGTGTCGCTATAACCATCAACCGTCGGGGAGACGTTTTGTAGATAAGACTTTGTTTTTCTGAAAGTCATCCTTTCACCCCGTGTCATTGAGACAATACGAAGTTGGGGAGATGCTATATAGAATGCTCTATGTTTCACCGATACGCCCATCCATCTCGTGTATCATTGTAACTTCAAACAATCGGGGAGACATCTTGTAGATTGTTTTATGTCATACTAAAACACCTTGAATTCACCTTAGATTGCCAAGAGAAATCAATTCTCATACCAACAGAGACCTTTTGTCTTATGTGCTTTGCTATAACATTATGATATCAGGGAGACCTCATGTAGAGCACACCATGTCTTTCTGAAAGACTTCATCCACTTGTGTGTCGCTATAGCATACCGTTATCAGGGAGACATCTCGTAGAATTCTTGAGTCATACCGAAATACCTCATCCACTCTGAGTCACTAAGACATCATTTTTTATGCCGGTAGGGAGCCTTTTGTTTTCCATCGTCGAGACCTCATACCAATATCGCTAACTCTTATCAAAAAGCCTTTTGTGCCAAGTCGGTAAGACACCACAAGATCGCCATGACATTTCATCGAAGCTATAACTCTCACCGATAAGCCTCCTCTATCGCTAGTCAATAAGACAATTCACACTCGCCAAGACACATGCTGATGAAGGATTACTAATGCCAAAAAACCACCTCATGAATTAGTCGGTGAGACCTATTGAAATCACTAAGACCTCAGCCCAACAACCAAACTCATGCCGATATGCCTATCCAAATGCGGGTTGGTAAGACATGATGTATTCGATGAAACATTACACCGAAGATGAATTCCTTTGCCGATATGCCCTTTCCACTGTCGCCAAGACCACGATCAATGTCATGTTGATATGTTCTTTCTTGTGCCAGTCGGCAAGAGACAAAGTGCTCGATGAAACAACATGTCAAAGATGAAACGCCTGCCGATATGTTCCTTTTCCTTTGATCGGTGAGACAATGAATATGTTATGCCGAAAGATACTCAAAGGTGAATTTTGACATCAAGGAAAAACCAAACAGATCACAACTAAGAACCAACACTGTCTTTCTGAATAACTTATTCATTTTACACATGACTTTCTTTCCCCCTTTGGCATCAATGGAAAAGGACATAATATTTGCACTATTTATTTTCTTCCTTTGACATCAAACAACCTTCTTACTACTACTCTGCAACATCTTTCCTTTATTTCTCTGAATACTCCCCCTTAAGAGAACACAACAAACTATAGCATATCAATAACCACTACAAAATTACAACACACACTTCTTCTAATTGCAATAATCAACAATTACACTACCTACTCCCCAAAGAGGTAACCATAAACATTAGTACATAATAAAGAATGAACCTTGAGATCCACTAGAATGATGCATCTCCTTATGCATATATTTTAGAGGGGAAATAACCCCCAAATTCTCCCAGAGATACTCAAAAGTATCTTTAGAAAGAGCCTTAGTGAATATATTAGCAATCTAATCCTTTGTAGGGACATATTCAAGCTTCACTTCATTCTCCAAAACCTTCTCTCTTAGAAAGTGATATCTAATTGAAATATTTTTTGTCCTTGAATGTATCACTAATTCTTTGAAATGTTGATTGCACTTGTATTTTCATAAAATATAGAAATATCCTCATCATATACTACCTTGATATCCTTCAATTTTTTCCTCATCCATAATACTTGTGTGCAGCAAGATGTTGCTGCTATGTATTCAACCCCTATAGTAGATAAAGAAATTGAATCTTCTTTCTTACTTATCCATGATACCAATCTACATTCAATAAATAATGTACCACCACTTGTACTTTTATTATCATCAACATAGCTAGTATAATCTACATTTGTATAAGCACTTAAAGTGAAATTGGTATCCTTTGGATAGCACAAGCCATGATTTGGAGTGCCCTTTAAGTATCTAAATATCCTCTTTACTAATGCAACATGTGACTCTCTAGGACCTTCTTGAAATCTAGCCACAAGACAAACTGCATGTATGATATCTAGTCTAGTAGTAGTTAGATATAGTAGTCCACCAATCATTGATCTGTACTTGCTCTGATCAACCTTAGGAGATTCATCATTCTTGCTCAGTTTGTGATCAGTAACCATGGGAGTACATACTAGTTTGGATTCTTCCATTCCAAACTTCTTCAACATTTTCGTGACATACTTTGATTGTGAAATGAATATAACTTTGTTTTTTTTTTTTTTTTTACCTCAAGGAAGAAATTCATCTCCCCAAACATGGACATCTCAAAATATTTCTACATTTCTTCTACAAAATTTTTGCACATAGTTTCATTCCCTACAAAAGTGATGTCATTAACATACACAACCACAATTAAGATTTGATCTTTCTCAACTTTAAAGTAAAGATTAATATCTGCGGTACATTTTTTGAATCCTTGTATCAAATAATTACCCAATCTTGCATACCAAGATCTGGGAGCTTGTTTCAATCCATATAATGCCTTATTCAATCAACATACCATATTTGGTTTATCTGATAACTAAAATCTTTCCATTTGTTCCATGTATACTTCTTCTTCCAATTCTCCATTCAAGAAAGAATACTTCACATCCATTTGATAAACTTTGAAATCCTTGTGTGCTAAAAAATCCAAAAACATCCTAATAGCTTCCATGCTTACCATTGGAGCAAATGTCTCCTCAGAATATATTCCTTCAGCTTATGAGTAGCCCTTATCCACAAGCCTTTCTTTGTTTCTTGCCACTTCTCCATTCCCATTCAGTTTGTTTCTAAACATCCACTTAGATCCAATTACTTTTTTTTATAGCTATTGGGACCAGTTTCCAAGTCTAATTTTCCTCAATTTGTTGTAGTTCTTCTTCCATAGCCTTCATGCAATATTCATCTTTGCATGCATCAATCATTGTTTTAGGTTCAACTTCATAAAGTAAACAAAAATTTACCTCTTCTTTAGTAGCTTTCATTCTCGTTAATACACCTTTTCTTTTGTCTTCGATAATTTGTTCATTCAAATGATTTCTCTACACATACTTAGGGGTTCTAGGAGTATTTTTTGGAGCTTCTTCCTCTTCAATTTGTACTTCCATTTCCTTAGATTTTTTATTTTTCTCTATAATCAATTTCATTTGATTCATATCCATCTATCACCATTGAGTTTTGAAAATCTTCATCAATCTTGACATTTGTACTTTCAACAATATTTCTCAATCTATTGTTGTAGCACTAGTAGGATTTACTTTTAGTAGAATATCAAAGAAATATTCCTTCATTAGACGTTGCATAAAAATTTCCCAAGTTTTCTTCATCTCTTCTGATATAAAACTTACTTCCAAACACTTTGAAGTATTTGACAGTAGGTATCCTTCCATACCACAAATCATAGGGAGTCTTTATGTTATTTTCTTTTACTCTAATTCTATTAAGTATGTAAACAATAGTATGAATTGCTTCTCTCTAGTAGACTTCTAGTAGGTTAGCTTCTTTTATCATAGTCCTTGCAACTTCTTGAATAGTCCTACTTTTCCTTTCAACCACTCCATTTTGTTGAGGAGTCCTAGGGTTAGACAAGTGCCTCTTTATGCCATCATTCCCACAAAACATGTTAAATTCATTAGAGGTGAACCTATCCAGGGATTTAGAATTTTCTTTAAGAAAAATAACCCATGTCATTCTTGAATATTCATCAATAAAAAGAATGAAATTCCTATCACCTTGAAGACTTCTTGTTCTTGTAGGACCACAAAGATATGTATGCATCAATTCTAGTAATTTGGTAGAAGATTGTTCTTTTCCTTTGAAACTTCTTGTTTGTTTTTTAATCTTACAATTCTTGCACACAACAATGATAGGCTTTGTAATCTTTGGAAAATCTCTCACTATTTCAAATAAACTTATTCTAGCCAATTTATCAAAATTAATGTGACAGATCCTCGTGTTCCAGAACCAAATTTCATTAATTTGAGTCATAAAAAAATTACCATCAACACCCTTGAGCAGATAAACATTGTCATCTATCCTTCTTTGAGTAGCAATCATAGTTTCAAACCCTTTTTTGATCTCACATCCATCATCCTAAAAAATAAAAGTGTATCCTTTGCTATACATTTTTCCAACATTCAAGAGGTTATTCCTTAAACCTTTGACATAATAAAGATCTTTAGTATTATTCTTTCCATCAAAAAATTATTGAACCTATTACACATATCCTAGCACCTGAATCTTCACCAAATCTAGCAAGTCCTCCATCATACTTTTCAAGTTTAAAAAACTTATTCTTGTCTCTGGTCATATGATTAGAGCAACCACTATCAATAATCCAATAGTTCTTATCTTTTCTAGCATGAAAAGAAGATACCAAAGTACCTTCAATATTATCCTTTCTCTCTGGAGGGCATTCCTTCACACATATTTCAAATTTAGTAGAAATAGATTCCTCTTTTAAAGCCATAAACAAGAATTCATCATCAACATCATTATCATCTCCATAACTAGATTCATCATTAGAAATAATTGTATTTTCTCTAACATAATAGCTTGTCTTAATCATCTTACCTTTGTTCTCCTTATTTTGTCATTCACAACTCTATTTGGACATCTTGAAGCATAGTGACCTATCTTTCCATAATTGAAAATTTTGAAAGGAAACTTACCCTTTTATTGACCAATACCTTTTCTCATTCTTCTTACAATTTTAGCTTCCACATCATCAAGATCTTCCTAATTTGGTTCTTTATTCTTCCCTTTTTTTTGTAACCTTAAAAGTAGTTTCAACTTTTGCACGACCTTTAGAACCAAACTCTCTCATTTCAAATGCAGTTAGAGAGCCATACAATTTATCTCTAGAATATTGATCTAGAGCTTGATATTCCTCAATAGCAACAACTTCATGACTGTAGGCTTTAAGAAGGGTTCTAAGAATTTTCTTTACCACTTTTGATTCTTTGACTTTTCCTCCAAGACCTCTGATGGAGCTAACCACTTCATCTACCATCTACATATAGCTTGTAATGTTTTCATCTTTAGACATCCACAAGCTCTCAAATATGATTTTAAATTATGCATCTTAGCTTATTTGACCATATAATCTCCTTCATAAATACTTTCCAACTTTTCCCAAATTACTTTAGTAGTTTTTAGATCATTAACTTTCACTAATTCAAAATTTGTAAGACTACTCCACAGAGCATACCTAGCTTTGCTATTGATTTCATGGGCCTTAAGTTTAGCTTCAATACTCAGACCATTTGTAGGTGTAGACATTGAAAAATGTCCTGAGCTTGCGAACACCATTTTTCTACATCGATTTCCTCTCTTCTTGGTATAATTGAATAATTTTAATTATTTGATTATCTTCTAAAGTAACATTCCTATATTAATTAAATACTTTTAATTATTTTATTAATTCATTTCCTTTTCTTTATTCTTCTTTGATTAATTAAATAAACTCAATATTTATTTAATTATTCATTCTTCATTGTTCTTCTATAGTTAAATATTTTTTTTAACTATTTGGCTATTCATTTAACCTCTTCCCTCCACTATTAAATAATTAATCTAATTTAATTATTTAATATCCTCATTCCATTTCATCCATGTTTAATTAATTTGTTGAATAATAATTAAATACCATTACCCTTTTCTTCCATAGATGAGTAATCACTTTTGATTATTTAATTCTCCATATCCCCTCCCAAATTAAATAATATGATTATTTAATTTCTCATATTCCCTTCTCAAATTAAATATTATTATTTCATTTCCTTCACTTTCCCTACACTTTCTCTTTTGAATTTCAATAGTTGTTCACCTCCGATCTTCTTTTAATCTTGTTCGTCTATCCTTCGTCATCCCTAACCCTACCACTTTGTGGTGCATGCAACCTTGACCATTGAACTTGGCATATTTTTGGCTTTTGATCTTTACCGTTCATTCAAGTATCTTTTCTATGAAATAGATTTGTCTCCCTCATCCCAACCTTACAACCAAAATCTTCAATATTCTTGCTATCACATCACTCTCACTTGCAAATACTTGAACACATCAAAATATGAGGGAAAGCTTGGAAACACAACAAAATGGAGGAGATGCAAGGAAGATGAATCAATATTTGCATGGAAGTTTGGTATAGCTTTGTTTGTTTGTTTGATTTCCTTTTCCATTTTGTGCTTTCTTGTTTGGATTAAGATTTTACCCTTGGATTTTAGGTAGTTGTGGTTTCTAGTGTTGATTGTTTCCTTTGCTTATGATTTTAGCCCCTTTCTACATTAGTGAACCCAAAGTGAAGCTAATGATTTTGCAAGAAATTTGTGATTTTTTTTGTTTTGCAAGTCCATGCAACACAATAGCGAGATAGTACAATGCAACTACGAGACAAAATGACACATTTTCTAATGGAGTAACAAAAAATTCAAAAGTGACACATTTGAGGAATAGAACAATGGAATTGCATAAGCCATAATGATGCATTTGTAGATCAGTGAGTCGCATCTATGCAACAACATACCACAGTCGCAATCCCTTTTTTCACTATTACGATCTTGTAAGTTGTATCTACTGCACCACATTTTTTGAACAAAATGACACATTTTCCTATCTGTGGATTAAAATTTCAAATTTGAATGTTTTTCATTTTTTTCATTTTAGTTTGCACTAGGCTAGGAGTTTTTGGTTTGCTAATATTCTATTTTTAGCAGGCAACATATGTTTTGGAGAAGTCAAATGATCAAAACTACTAATCCATTTGTTTCAAAACATTGATTAAAGGAATTCTCGAAACTACTAATTTATGGTTTTGCAGGGCTTTTTAAGTGTCTTTATTTTTGTTAAAATAGGAACATTTTGGATTTTGGGTTTAAAAAGAATCCTTATCTTTTTTGTTTGTTGCACTTGCACTTTTTTTTGTTGTAGAACCCATAAGGTGTAGTGAAAGTATCCTCTCCCCTTGTCACTTATGGATATTGGGTGTAAGATAAATTGCTTCATCTTATTTTTCTTTTTTAGAGGGCCTACCTTTGAAGAAGTAATCACTCCAAGGGGAATGACCCAAAGCAATATTTCCCTTAGGTCGCTATATAAATGGGTAAGGTGAAGTCCAAGTTCAAACTAGCATTATCCTTATCGATAGTTCCAATCTGAAAGGGGAGATACCCACATTTATATGAGGAAGTTAGGGCCCCAACTTGGGTTGGTTAAATCCTTAAGTAGCTTGTTGTGCACTTGCAAAGAATCAAGTCCCTGAGTTGTGACTAGAAACATCTTTTAGAAGACACCCATTTTGACTGAGTTCTTGGTGTCATTCTCAATGTAGGGGTGTAGCATCACACCCAAAAGTTACTCACCATATGGCTCCCTTGAGATGAGAAAAAAATTCTTAGCTTAGCATAAGCTACTTGTAGCTTTCCAGGGAGAGGGTGATTGGGTCATCCTTCTAGTCTTGGAGACCCCTACCTTTCCTCTCTCACAAAGACAAGAGTGTACACACCCATTAAGGTGTCCCTACAATTAAGTCGAAGGAGATTCCAAGTTGCAGGACTAAGAGTGTTTCCATTGGTATTGACCTTAGGATTAGGAAGTGCTTGATGTCTTTTTGATATTGTGATAGACCAATCAAAATTGGGGTGAATAACCCTCAAACATACACTATTCACATAGAATTTTGACAGTTCAATAGCCAAAAAAAAAAATCATATTATTTTCTATGTTTTCAATTACATGTCAAAATTTTCCAAAAATGATAAATCATTAGAAAACATCGAATTTGAGACCAAAAAATTGTGAACTGCATATGTTGAACAATAAACCACATATGATAATTTATAGTGAACTACATTTGACTATGAACTACATCTGTGAGATAGTGCATTGCATTTGTTGAACAGTGAGCCACATTTGACTGTGAACTACATACGCTAGACAGTGAGCCACAACTACTAAATCTTAAAATTTTAGGAAAATATTTGTCCAATATCATTCCTAATCACATTTTGATAGTGACCTTACTTTTTTATTATAGACTTGCTCAATTAGACTAGTCTATTTCATTGCATTCATCTAGGTTTTCCTTGCATTTGCTTAGCTAGGTTGCATTAAACTCCTCGCATTACCTAGTTGGTCTTAGATCATTCTTAGCAATATTCTTCTCTTATATTTTAGAGTAGGAGGCCTACCATAACTGTGATTAGTCCATTGTTACATGTTTAGATTATCTTTGACCGTGTCTCTCTATCTATCAATCATCATTATCCAAGTTGGGTCTCAAACTTATTTCTTAGTTTAGGCTCACTTTTTCAAATCATCAAACTTTTTAACATTCATCCTCTAAGGTATTTGACAATGTGATTTTTTACCTTGAGTTACCATAGCTTGGTTAGCATCCTTTCCTTAGGTTCAAAGGTGCATAAATTTAGTTTCATTTGGCATACCTTAATCTTAGTTTCATAACATAAACTTTGATCATAGTCTCATTTGACTTCATTGCATATCGTATCCTTTGATCATAGGGTCATTACCATCATTACATTTCAAACCTTGGTGTATTAACATTTTGCATCCTTATATTTTCAAAAAAATCCCAAAAATATAGCATAATCTCATTTCTCAACTTGCATTATCACCTTTGCATTATAATCCTTAGGTTGCAAGTCTTATATGGTTCAAACAAGGTCACAAAGGAAAATAAAGGACATGGATTCTTCAAGTGATCCCTTTTTCAATCCCACTAGTGAAATGAACCTTGGGTCAAACTCAAATCCACCTCAAACACCACAAGGAAAAACTACAAATCCATTTTCCTATATCACTTTAACTAATGTCAATAGACATTTAACTCCTAAAGAAATTGAACATGCTACTTAGGACCCTATAATAATATTTATTGTAGATGATCTTGTCAGTGTAGACCCTAATAAATTCTTTCTCGCACTTTCCAAGAAAGGTTCCAAACTCCCCTTTGATTTCAACACTTCTACAATTATAGAGGGAGTAACATAATAAAAATCCAAGGTCCTAATCAAAACACATTATCACAAGGTCAACCCATTTCACAACAAATGTTCACTAATATTCCCCTTGGAGAAATAATTCACATTGTGACAACTACACACATTCCCAATCCTCCACCATTTAGAGGCAAGAGACCACATATCACATCCCAAGGACCAACCTTTACATTTTGTAGCTAATCTTCTAGTTCCTTGGGAATGCCATTTGCAAATCCATTTGGCACACAAACTAATACAACCTTAATCAATGCAAGTCAAAATCCACAAAATAAAACAAGAAGGATCCATATCATCACATCTATATCACCAACACAAATGATCAATGCTACACCTAATACTAACATGACCTTTGGGACAAACTTGAATACCAACCCCCTTCCATTGCAACAACATGCCACGTCAAACGTTAATTTCATACCAAGAAATAAAACCAATACCAATACCAATACCAAATTTACACACCACTATCAACTAGGTAATCAAAATCCTTTACAAAAAAATGTCAATACAAATCACACATTGGTGCCCAACTCATCATATAATTATCTCAACAATTTTGACACCAATACCAATCCCCTTATGCAAGGTCAACCAAACATGCACTGTCCCCCATGGACACCTTGATGCAAAAAATGCAAGTAATACAACAAAAAATGGAAAACATACAATTAGGGACAACTAAGAAGACATATTCTATGCAATAATTTACCTTTTCGACATAAGCCTATACATGCCACCTTTTCCTCCACATTTCATTGCTCCAAAATTTAACAAGTATAAAGGGAAAGGGGATCAAATGGAGCATATATGATAATTTAACGTGGAATGTATCGATATTGCTTATGATACCACATACTTGATGAGACTATTTCTACAAGGCCTTTTGAGGCTGACTCTAGAATGGTTTTCACACCTTCTTCTTAGGACACAAACATAGGGTGAATTGGATGATATATTCATTGAACATTTGTCCTAAAAAATATAAAGTGACACAAACCTAGCAACATTATACACAACCAAACAAAAAGAGGGAGATTCAATCACATCATTATATCAAATATGGTGTATCATGGCTAACAAATGTCCCTACCATATACTTGAGAAATAGTTGGTTACCATTTTTATAGAAAGCCTTAACATAAAATTGATGATTCAACTTCAAATCCAATGTTGTACCACCTTTGAAGATGTCAAAAAAGGGGTATTTATTGAGAAATCTCTTGTGGAAAAAGGACTAGTCAAAATCTTCAAAGAAACCCCAAATTCTCCTAGTGACAAGGGGAAATTTTGGTCTCAAAGTAAGAATGTCACCAATGATGGGGTAGTTGATGCTAAAGTGATAAATAAATGTAACCCTACCCTTCATCTTAA
Organism: Sequoia sempervirens; assembly: GCA_007258455.2. NCBI lineage: Eukaryota > Viridiplantae > Streptophyta > Pinopsida > Cupressales > Cupressaceae > Sequoia > Sequoia sempervirens. The sequence continues at coordinate 296,375,499 of VDFB02373365.1, read as the reverse complement.
AGATCCATCCCCATCAAATACACCAACACCCAACCATAATCAGGTAATGAATGTAGTCCAAAATAATCAACAACATAAAGGAACTCCATGCACTAAGCAAACATACACACCCTTAGGGGAACCCATTGAGTCGATTTTGAAGAAAATTTTAAAATAAAAAATTATTTAGCTTTTCGACATTAAAACATATGAATCAACACTAGTCAAACCAAATTGATGGAATGAAAATGAATTATGTGAATACCATCATGGAAAAGGACACAAAACATCATCATGTTGGACACTCAAAATTCTTATCCAAGATCTTATTGAACAGGGAGATATATCAGTGGATAATTTGTAGAAGTTGATAATCGAACCTCATAGATCCCAATGAACACCTGCAAGCAAATAACCTGTCACCGAAGGAGATCAAGAGACACAAGAAAGGTGCTCTACAAACATGAAGTAAAAATGCATTACCTAAGAAGTGAATAATTACAAAGAGATCAATCCTTAAGAAAGGAGATCAAAACCCTAAAGGTGAGAACCCTGGAATGAGGACTAAATTAGCATGTGACAAGTGTCAAGATCATAATGAACAAGACAACATGACTAACTTAATAATGCAAAAAAAGATTCCTAAGTTTAGCTTAAGTGAAATAAAGTGAAGGTGACTTAATTAATTAATCAATATTATTAAATTAATCAAGTAAACAACCTATTACTCTAACAACCCCCCCTTAATATGAACTTAGGGAGAAGTTAAGAAACTAAGGAAAAAATGCATGAAAGAAAAGACGGGTTCTGAAAAACAAGGCCAGATGAGGTACTCATGTACAAATGTAAAAGATCTCTCATAATAGGAGAAAAGGAGAAAATCTCATGGGAAAAACTCCTCTCCAAAAGAGAGATACACGTGAAGGACTAAGAAGCCTTCAAACAAGAGTGAAGGATGAAGAAGCTTCCAATCAAGAAGAAATTGTCCCAAAAGATAGGAACAAAGGTTGAACATGGAAAACACCACTAAAGCATGAAGAAGCTGCAAACTCTGTCATAGAATGACTGTTGAAATGCTGAAAGGAAAAACCTCTCTGAAAAAAATGATGATCAGGATCAAGAAGACAAGAATCTGCATCAGTGCCGCTAATGACACTACTCGAATTTGATGGAAAATAAATGAAAAACATCTGAAACTTGAAGATACAAATGGAACAAGTACCAATAGTCTGAAGATTTGATCAAGTGACAAATGGAAGTTCATCTCCAAAAATAGGAATGCAAGAGTGTCCATATGGTAAGTGCTCCATCTCACCAAAATCCATGGGTAACCAACCATTGTATCGACCTAGTACACAGGAACAAATACTATATACATATCTCACTCCAACGTGAAACCAAGGAAGCCTTAGCACCAATAGTAGAAACCCCCCTATAATGATGACAAGGGAGAGGTATGACAGGTACACTAAAATTGAATGCATGAATGTAGTGCATGATAAAGAACCAAGAAAATCTAAATGTGTAGACATGAAAGTACAAGCAGATATGAAGGATGTGAAAAAAAAGTCACATACACATGAGAAATGTATGAATCCAAAAAAAGGAAAACATCAACCCCCATGGCACTTTATATCATTGTGCAAGTAAAAAAAGGCACAAAGTGATGTGCAAGAATCTAAATACTACACATACAAAGCTGAGACACTTTATTTCAGTGTGTTTATAGATGATAAATACATGAAATGTGAGCCCATAAGGTCCATAAAATACTACAACTGAGAAGAAGGATTTATGAAAAAAACCAAAAATCAAATTTGGAAACCACCTACAACATTGCAAAGAGCTTGGAACAAGCTTTCTGACAATATATCGTTTTCCCATTTTCGACATCAATGCAAAAATTATGTTGAAAACATTGAAGGTAACTCTAGAAAAGAAGATCTGACTTTGACTAGAAATAATAGAGACCTGAGAAAAAATCCCCAAAAAATACTTGCACCACTAGAAATCACTCTGAGTCCTCTTTCTGACGATATCTTGTTTGCCTGATTTTGACACTGTGGGCAAAAGTTATGGCCTTCCAAAGAAAACAACTCTTAAAGGGAAAAAAACATAGCCTATTGTATTAAATTTAATGTCCAAATGACCATCATAGAAAAAATATGGGATTAAAATTGATGGAAAAATGGTTCTCGCCATATTTGTGCAATTTGACTTATTTTAAAAAAAAATGTTTTAAAACAAAAACAATAAAAAAATTACAATAATTTTTTTTTATAATAATTTTTTTTTTTTTTAAAATATGAGTGGTGGGGAACACGTGGGTCACCCCCACCATTCACCATAGGGCACAGGTACACTACGTAGGGTTGTGCAGGTATGGACCTGCGTAGTACCTTGCACAGGTGTACCTACCCTTGTCTTTTGACTTTTTCTTAAAACCAAAATTTATTTTTGCAAAAGCTTTTAAATTTTTTTTTTAAAGCTTTTTAAAAAACACAATTTTTTTTACAATTAAAAATTGCTTGAAACTTTTTTTTGCAAAAAAAATTAATGCTTTTTTTTTACAAAAAATTTACCTCGAGATGCATGCAAGAGGCCGTACAGCCCCTGTTAGGTAAATTTTTTTGCCTTAGGGTGACCTACTCCAAAATTGATAAATTATATATGGAAATAGGGGTTTTTGGGCCTTCTGAGCACAATGGTGAGGTTTTTTTGGGCTGAAAATTCTCCAAAAAATCGAGCACCCCCTAGATCTAGCAAAAAAGCCCTTTCTTCAAACCCTCATAGATATGACAAACGAAAGCCAAATTTGACAAAAAAAAATGCCAATCTTGACTATTCTAGAAACTATGGATTTAATGGAGAGGTCTGATTTGATCTTGGATGCATTGAAAAATTGCTTCAAGGAAAGATCTCACACAAAAAGAATAATAAGCTTGCAGATCTACAACTCTGATACCATGTAGAAGTTGATAATCCAACCTCACATATCCTAATGAACATCTACAGGAAAATAACCTATCACCAAAGGAGATCAAGAGACACAAGAAAGGTGCTCTGCAAACATGAAGAAAAAATGCATTACCCGAGAAGTGAATAATTACAAAGAGATCAATCCTTAAGAAAGAAGATCAAAACCCTAAAGGTGAGAACCCTAGGATGAGGATTAAATTAGCATGTGACAAGTTTCGAGAACACAATGAATGAGACATGACTAATTTAATAAATTAAAAAAATATTCCTAAGTTTAGCTTAAGTGAAATAAAGTAAAGGTGACTTAATTAATTAATCAATATGATTAAATTAATCAAGTAAACAAGCTATTACTCTAACATAATTCATAAGGTAAAACCAATGCTAATCACACCATATTCAAAAATCCCCTCTAAGATCATGGGAAAGGGAATGCCTCTAGTTCAAGAAATAATAGCAATGCTAATTATACCCACATTGCGCATGACTATACCATTAATCACTTTGGAGCTCTTGATAATCATGTTGCTACCATTACCATTAATAAAACTTTAGAATGTGTAGTTACTAGCCATAGAGCTAAGGTGACCCTACAAGGGGTTGTCTCTAACCTGCAAATGAAAAGTCAATACAACCTCCTAAATCATCTAGCAAAGATGCTTACACAAATATACATTCTTTAACTACTTCGTATATCTCCTGAGCATAGGGCCATTTTGGACAAAGCCTTGTAAGATACATCTGCAACCTCTGACCTAAATGTTAACCAATTTTATGCCATGGTAGGATTCCTAGCCACCTCCCACCATGTCACCTTCTTTGAACAAGATCTTTTTGTGCATACCTCAAATCATAATGATCCCCTACACCTAGAAGTTTACATTAATAAACATAAAACTAGATGAGTCTTGGTAGATAATGGAGTAGGTATGAATATATTCATGCTAAAATTGTTCATTTCTTTGGGATTCTTTGAGGCTTGCATATATGAATCTAAGAAAATTGTTATCAAGGATTATGATGATGTTGAGAGCTCCTCTAAGGGACTAATCACCCTTCTCGTGAGGGTTGGTTCCACTACTCAGGATATAATATTTTGTCTTGGATCTGGACTTACCATATAATATTCTCCTAGGTCACCCATGGATCCATGCCATGAGAGCTATACCTTCCACTTACCACCAATTCCTAAAATTTCCCTACAATGGCATCAAAATTACTATACTAGGTGATCTCAATCCCTTCCAATACTACAAAAACATGAGAGGGACCACTAAATTTCAAGTTCCTATCAATTGAGAAGATTCATTCTCCACCTCTTCACACTACATTGATCCATCTTCCCTTGTCAAATCATCCACTCCATTCACCACACCTTCCAAATCCAAAGTATAGATCCATGATAAGGGATGTGAGGAATACAACACTGAGAGTTTATTTTGTGTCAGAAAGATGCCTAAATCATTAAAGTGTTGTGGAAAACCTCATCCTATTTAGCATAAAATAATTATCCACAATCCTCTTACCACCTTTAGCAAGTGGGGGGATTAATTAAAAATCCCATAGGCGAGGACATCTCTACATGGATTTAAAGAGATTAAGAAGACATTGAGCCTAAGTAGTTACTAGTTGAACAATATCCAAAAAGGTTCTAGATCATGAAGCAACAAAGATATGATGGGCATAGTGGTTTTGGTCTAAACAAACATGGAATTGTCCTCCCCAACCAATATCATGGAAACTAACATTCAAATTGATTCCTTTTGGGATCTTGACTATACCTCTATCTTCACCATATATTCATTGAATCTTGATGATACTGATGATGTATTACCCCTTGTTTACCTACAATTAATATATTGGGACCAACAAGGACCACTAAGTTTAGATACATTCGACAACAACAGAGAAATTACCAAGTTCATGGAACTTTTTGAAGGAATACCAAGTGGGGATCATAAATTTGGTTTCATCATAGAGCTTGACAATGTGGCATAATTTGGAGAGTTTGTTCCTCCCTCTAGTCACAAAAAATGAGAAAAATGATAAAAGTTAAAATAAAAAGAATAGGTATGTAGGTGAAAACCAAAAGATACCTTTAGACCATGGAAAAGTAGAAATGAAGGACATATGTGAAGGTAAAAACCTCTCTAAGGCACCTAAGGATGGAGGGTTGGACAGTCTCCCCATTGACTGAGAGAGATCACCATTTCTAGTAGAAGAATCAAAAGAGTTCTATCTTAGGATAACAGATAATCCTAGAATCATTCAATTTCTAGCAACTTTGACCACTGAAGAAAAACTAGAGTTCACTACATTCTTTTCAAAGAGACAAATTAATTTTTCATGGTCATGTGATGATATGCCTGAGTTGGAACCTGAACTTCTTTTACATCATCTACCATTGATTCCAAATGCTAAACTAGTCAAAGAAAAAATTAAGGAAAATGTACCCACAAATTGCACTCCTATTGAAGGTTGAATTAAAGAAACTTTTGGATGTTGGTTTCATTTGTTCCATAGACCATGCATAATGGATATAAAATTGTGTTCCTATCACAAAACCAACTGGTGGTATTAGAGTGCGCAATGGATTTTAGAGATCTAAATAAGGCTTGTCCTAAAGATGGTTTCTCACTTCCTAATATAGACATCATAGTAGACCTAATAGTGGGATACAAGATGCTATCATTGTTGGGAGTCTGTTGAAATAATGAAGAAGGTGGCCATTAATTAGTTTTAATTGATATCAAAACCACATATACACCTCATGATGAATGCAAATTAGTATGATGGATGTATATAAAAAAGTATTTTGTAAAGGTATATTGGCTAAGTGTTTATATCGATAGCTTTTAACACATAGTGCCCTCTGGTATTTTGGTCCATGTTTGTTCATCTTTCCATATATTCCTATGTAGTTCTAGTATGTTCATAAATATCTTTGGTATCTTAATTCAGAATTTCAGTTCTTTTGGTTAAGTCGTTTTAGAGTTGCAAGTAACATAAGTTTGGTAGATATGGTTTACATAGTTTTGTGTGTATTGGACCTTACCTAACTAGTTCACATTCCTCCATGGATTTGAGTTAGATGTTGTGGTTTTGAGGGAGGATATGCAGGTGTTAGTACACTATATATTTTAGTTGGTACAATATTTTATGGTCTATACACTTCTTGGTGTTAATCAATTGGAGTACTTTACCTTTTGGTTCTATGCTTGGCCAACTAAAGGTATGCAAAGTGCTGAGAAGATTAAACACTTGATGCAAATGGAAAGAGGAGTCACTATAGGTCCATCTGACCTATATTGTTTATGTTTTGAGCATGAAGGAATTTTGGTTTGAAATGGGTGCCAACAAGGCACATTTTGCATAGTTTTATGCTACATCTAATTACTTTGACCTGATTGATGTTTATAGTGGAGACTAATATATATATATAAGGTTGATTTGTGCTTCAAGTAGAGGTAAGATAATGAGATGGTATGAATGCAAGCAATGATGTGAATATTGTATAATTATGTGAATAGGAGAGGTATTAAGTGATTGATGTGTGAAGAAAAAATAGAGCAGAGACTGGTAATCTAAATTAATTTCAATATATTTAATGAGCTTCAAAGGAACTAAATTCAACATAAGTTAGATGCATTTCTCTTCAAACTCTGGTTGTGAAGCCACTTCTCTGGTAACTTTCTTTTCTCTGTGAACAGTGAGTTCACTTGGACAGTGAGTCCTCATGGCAATGATCCTTCCTATAATATTGTATAACTTGTTATAACATGAAGTGAGTTAATCCTCACCATGGTTTTCCCTTTTTGGGTTTTTCCACATAAAAATCCTTGTATTCATGTGTTGTGTGTATTATGGATTATTTATGCTTACATTTCTTATAATTGTTAAATATGCTTTAGAAATTGGATGTTTGATAATTGGATAGTTTAGTAGAATACTGATTTAGCCCCCCTCTCAATATTCTGTGTTCAAAAATTGGTATCAGAGCTTGGTTCCTTGGAAGAATCTTGATCACTTTGGGAAGATCTTGGAATTTGAACACATGGCTACACAAGTATTTCCTACTAATGGATACACAAAATAATATTGCATATTTGACAAAGATGTAGAACTCAAGGCTGATCTTAAAGATTTAGACAAGATTGAAGTTGAAAATAGATATCTAAAAGAAAATATTGAAGAAGAAAATGGCTGCATCAAAAAATTGAGAGAGAAAATTAAAAAAATTAAAGAAAGACATAAGGAGGTCAATGAACAATTGAAACAAGAAAATGAGAACATCACCAAACTAAAATTCCAAGTGGAAGAACTGAAATGAATTGAGGAATGTCTGAATGCAATGGTAAAAAGAAATATTGATGAATGCACGAGACTTGAAAAAGAAGTGGTAAATATGAGATCAAATTCAGAAAAAGTAAGAATTCATGAAGAAAAATTCATAACAAGTTCTACAATTCTTGATGAACTAATTGCAGGTTAGAAATCATTTAAAGATAAAGGAGGTTTGGGACTTGAAAAAGGAGAAAGCTCAAAATACTTGACATCTAATGCAAAGAATATTAGTGAAGTAGAGAAATTTGAAGGCAAGAAGAATAGTGACATGTTCTAGAAACAAAGAAGTAATGCTAGAAGACCCCCTATTAGACAACCAAATGCTCAAAGGAATGTATATTTTAATGGTATTTTCTATTTTTTCAATAAATTTGGACATATAAAAATGGAATGAAGAAGCAAAATGAATAAAAATGTTCCATCCCTCACTAGAAAATTTTTTACATGCAAAAGATTTGGGCATAGGGTAAGTGAATACAAAAGTCAAAAGATGAATGCATATAACAATGGTAGAATGATTCAATATTCTAATGGTTACTACTATACATGTTATGGATTTGGACATAAAGCTAATCTATGTAGATTTAGAATGAATGAGAGGAGTAATGCTCTAAGAAATATCATATGCAATAATTGTAGTAGACCTAGACATATTGCTAGATTTTACAAAAGCATAAATTTGAAGGATAATTTGGTAAAGAGAAATGGACTAGTTAAAAAAATCAATCCAACTAAAGTAAATAAGGAAATGGAAAATATTTAGAGAAATAAATAAGAGCTTGAGAACAAGAAAGAATTAGAGATCACAAATGAGTTTGTACCACCCTCTAGTGCAGATAATTCCTTCAAGAATTGAACCTAGGCATTGGCTTAGGGGGGAGCAATAACTGAAAATCATATACCTCCTTACCAATATGAGGTTTCATGGATTGGCATGAAGATATGAGATGGATATGGATATTATGGATCTGTTGAAGAATACTCTAAAAGAAAATATGCAAATGCCAAGATTTGCAGAGCAATTTGAGGATTTTTGTTGCACAAAGAAGGTTTTACCAACTTTATTGTTTGGAGAATTAAATGTAGATTAGGACATAAATTAAAAGGATCATATACCTATCCCTTGTCGATTTCATTTCACTTTTATGCAATTTAAGTGAGCAGTGTCAGTTGAAGAAAATTCTAGAGTACAAAGGCTATTTGAGAAGTAGAGCATCCAAACCTTAATTTCAATTGAGCTAGAAAAGGGTATTTATCATTATCTGCAGATTTTTTTTTGAAGCATTTAAATTAAAGATGGAAATACCTACAATGGTTAATGTGACTAAGAAACCCCAACCCAAATTCAAAAAGCATCCCATGGTAGTGTTTGAGAACAACCCACTAGGAGCATTTTCAATTATACCATATAGGTTTTTACCTACTAAGGATACTAGGGAATATATTCATGCAAATATGGAAGAGTACAACCATGTGAAACTAATAGACCTATGTAAAAAATATTTGACTAGAGATGATTTCAGTATTAAGTTTGAATATGAAAACTTGGTAAAGAAGAAGCTAAATGTCTAGCAATGGTTTCAATGTTTTACCCATGATGATGAGATCATGTGACAATTGCACTAAGTAGAGTGCATGATAAATTTTTGTGGACTGATATGCCTGGATTAATAACCAAAGAAGTCATAGGGTAGGTTATTGGACTATGTGACACCAAGCCAATACTTGTGCTGAAATTTGTGAAGAATAAGGATGTAATGGAGCTAACAAGAGCCACATTTGACCAAAGGGATCTCACTATAAATGCCATATGGAATCTAGTAATAAAGTGTGCTTCTATGGTTATTGGATACAAAATTTATTACACCAATAGAGAGAATTTTGTGTCTGCCACAACAATTCATGTAGCACATGAAATGGTAGAGAGAGGAAAATATTTGATCTATGTGAGTTGCTCCATCAAAAACTATTTGATAATATGAAGCAAACTAGGGATAAGAAATACCCATTCAGATTTGGTTCCTTGGTGGTTTTCTTGCTATTCTACTTTTTGAGGGAGCTTCTAGGAAGAAGTAAGATTATATGGAGTAAGGACAAACTTGTATCCCATAAAATATTTGAATATCTACATAGCCTTGGAGACATGAAAGAATGAGATGAGGCACTTACTACTTTCTTTATAGTATTCTAGAAAAGAGTGCATGAACAAGAAATTATCCCTAAGTAGTTTGTGGAGAAATACAAAGATGCTATTATATTTTTGGCTAAAATAGATGAATGTATCATTGAAGACGTGGAACTCATAACTGTCTGGATACAACCACATGGATATGAGGCCACTAAAAATGAAGTTTATGGCTATGTTTCTATGTTATTAAATAGTACTAAAGACCCTACTAAAAAAAAAAATGGAACTTATGAAGAGAAATCCACTAAAGTACACATGAAACTGGGAAAGATTGAGATAAAAAGAAATGTGGATAAAGTGGTAAAAAAAATTCAAGGATAGAGGACTCTCAAATGAATAGATAATAGTGTTAAGATCATGTGAAGTGGAGAATCAAGCACAACAAGTGGGTCCTCCAACCCTAGAAGATCTAGAAGAAAAACTTTCACTATTCCCCTTAGTATTCAACAACCATCTAGATCAGTTTCTACCTCCAACAGAACAAAGAGAATGGAGATGAGTGCTCTGGTTATGGAAGAACCTGAGGTGGAAGAGGTCACAAGACCTAGAAAGAGAACAAAGACTACTTTGAAAACTTCTACTACTGCTACATGAAAAAGAATAAAAGAGAAGGCTGAGAGAAAAAGACTTAAGTGTATAGTGTGAAGAAGAAGAAGAAGAGGATGAGGATTCCCCTTTGATCATGAAAAAAAAAGGCACATTTTCAAAAAGACAGAGGACAAATATTTGTAATACTTCAAAAGAAGATGAATTTGAGAAAGAAAAATAAGCCTTTTGGGTACATGTACACAATCAAGTGAAGCAAAAGAAGAAAAATAAGTCAGATATAGTAGAATAGGAAAAGGAAAAGAAAAAGAAGACATCTCCAGAAAGACAACCCAATCCTATGAAGTTGAACTCACTATTTGAAGGTATGATACATCATGATATGCTAGAAGAAATGGCTACATCATATAAAAAGGAGAATGAAGAGAATAGGGCTATAATTATAGAAGCAATTGCTAAATTTATTGTTACAATTAAGGTTGATATGGAGAACATTAGGAATAGAGTTATTGATGTTGTATGGAAAATCTTAATGGAGAGAAGAGAATCAAATGAAATGGAAGAGAAGCTTAGAACTAATGCTATAGAGAAAATTGGTTTCTTCTTATGTAATGTTGATAAGGCCACTTTGGCCCAAGTGCTTAATGAAGAATTAAGAACAAAGTGAATGGTCTCACTCCTAATGGGAAGAGGTCAGGAGCATATTGATAGAATATAGGAGATAGATGATAAAGTTAATGATATAGCTCAAAAATATGGAATGATCTACATTGCCTCTAGCAGTAAGAACTAGGATTCAAAAATTGAAGACACAGGGGCTACTAACATAGAAGAAATCCATGATAATATTCCTCTAGATATAGATGAAACCATGCAATAAATTTTTTAAGATGATATTTTTTTGGGACCAAAAAGGTGTTATAGTGGTGGTTGTTGTTGCACCAAAATATTGAACTATTAATGCCTAATACAACCACCAAATTTATACAAGATCCATAGGAGGTGGTTAAGCCATGTCACAAACCCAAGTTCCACACTACACAAAGTATACCAAGGGACACACCATCTTGCAACAATCCCCCCAGCACAAGCGAGGGGTTGAAACCTGTGACCTTATCTCTGATACCAATTGTTACATTGGTGGTTGTCATTGCACCAAAAGATCAACCTATTAATTCTCGATACAACCACTAGATTTATACAAGATCCATAGGAGGTGGTTGAGCCATTTCATGAACCCAAAAACCATGTTGCACAAAGGATACCAAGGGAAACACCATCTTGTAACAAAAGGAAATAGACAAATATGATACTTCTTTTCCTCCAATAACTCAAGAGACTGTAGAACAAGGCCACTCATAGATGCTTGTTCCTCTGGTAGATAAAGAGTAGAACACCAATGAAGGTGAGAAGCATGAAGATCCAATGCATGAAGATGAACTGAATTAGGAAGGAGTGAATGATGGTGAAAATGAAGGTGAAGGAGATAAAAATGAAAATAAGGAACAAGCAAGGAAGGAAAATAATGAAGGAGATAAAGACAAATATAAAGAAAATATTTTCAATGAGGAAGAAGAAAAAGTATTAGAAGAAGAAAATTCTAATAATGGAAAGAATGAAGATACTGAGAAGTCTAAGGATTTACCCAAGCTCTCTGATGAATCCTCCTCTAAGAATCCTTTTGGATTACTATCAAAAAAATTCAAGGTTCAATCAATTGTTTCTTCTCAATTGTTACAACTGCCCATGTAGCAGGGTAGTGTTGATCTCGATATAATATCTCTTATACACAAATTACAACTAAGTGATGTTTTTAGTGCATAGGTGCAAAAAGAAATGATTGAAATAAATTAGAAGAGTAGTGAATTGATAGATGAGGGAGTGAAAGCTTTTCAAGAGATCATTCCAAGTACTAATGTTGACACATCTCTTCTTATAGTGGAGAATTTCAATTTTCTATTTAATTCCTTTAAGGAATATACTTCTAGAGTGAAAAGACAAATTGAAATAGAGGTTGAGAAAAGGATTGCATGAAAGAAGCTAATGGAAATTATAGAAAAATGTGCATCTGCACATACAAAAATTGGAGAATACTCGAAGGAAGTGTTAGCTTGCGAGGAAGGTGCAAAGAAATTATTTCTATATTGCATGAAGTGGGCAGAGGCCACCCAAGGAATAAAAATTAAGATGGACTCCATTGAGTCTCAAATAGATAAAGCATCAAAATCCTATGATCCAACACTAGATAGAGACAATAAAACATGGATTTCTATAGTGTACCTAAATGACATATTTTTTTCTTTGTAAAGTTAGAAGGAAGAGGTGATCAAGTAGCTAGAAAATCTAAGGGACTTCGTAAAAATAAAGCACAAACCAATCTCAAGTGCCCTTTCCTATTCTGATAGAATTTCAAAGATAAACCTTACACCCAACACTATAGGTAAAGGAGAAGAGACATTGATAGAGCTTGAGTCTCTACATAGAATGCTTTCCATAGCAAAGACGAGTTGGGAAGAAGGGAAATATTCTTGGTAATCTATTCTTCAAAAGCTTTAGGAGTCAACATCTTTAGGTTGACAATTTCTATCTTTAGGAACATTTTTAGTTTTTATTCTTTTAGACCTTATTGTACATATGAATAAATTTTAAAAGTTTGTTTGGTTAACTTACTAAGGGGGAGCCTATTCAGTTTTTATATGTGTGTGGTCAACACCCTTTTCCCTTGATGTTAAATGGGGAGAGATAGTTGGAGAGACTTTTTTATTTTGGCACATATTGCCATCAATGAAAAAGTGGGAGATTGTTGAAAGAATGAAGAAGGTGGTTATTAATGAGTTTTCATTGATGTCAACACCACATATACAACTCATGATAAATGTAAATCAGTATGATGGATTTCTATAGAAAATCATTTTTCAAAGGTCTTTTGGCTAAGTGTTTATACCGGTAGCTTTCAGTACACAATGCCCTCTAATATTTTGGTTTGTGTTTGTTCGGATTCTCATATATGCCTATGTGGTTCTAGTATGTTGTTCATAAATATCTTTGGCATCTTAATTAAGAATTTTATTTTTCTGGTTAAGTGGCTTGAGTTCACTTGGATAGTGAGTTCTATTAGTAGTAAGCCTTCCTATAATACCTTATAATCTATTATAACATATTGTGAGTTAATCCTCACTATGGTTTTTCCCTTTTTGGCTTTTCCATGTAAAAATCTTGGTGTTCATGTGTTGTGTGTGTTATGGGTTATTTATGCCTACATTTCTTATAATTGTTAAATATTATTTGTAAAATGAATGGTTGATAATTGGATGGTTTAGTAGAATATTGATTCACCACCCCTCCTCTTAGTATTTCTTGTGTTCAACAATCACTTATGGATGACTTTTCAGGATATAATTAGATTAGATTTACCCTTGAAGATCAACATAAAATGGATTTCACCTACGCTTGGGGTACCTTTTGCTAGAATTTTATGCTATTTGGTCTCAAAAATTCTAGAGCAACATATCAAAGAGCCATGACAACCAATTTTCATGACTATATGCATGTATTTATGGAAGACTATGTTGATGACTTATTGACAAAATCCTTAACAAGAAATGGTCATATAGTAGTGTTAGATAAGACTTTTAGATGGCTAGAAGAATATAAGGTTAGTCTAGATCCAAAGAAGTTTGTTTTTGGAGTCCAATCAAGAAAACTATTGGAATACATTATCTCTCGTAGAGGACTTGAAGTTGATCCTACGAAAGTAAAATAAATCATGGATATGTCCCCAGCCACCAACATTAGTTAGTTGAGAACTTTATGAGGAAGGTTAAAATCAATTTGAAGGTTCATTGCCCAATTAGGAAACAAGATTCATCCATTTCAACACACAAAGGAATCCCATTCATATGGATTGAACATTGTTAAGAGGCATTTCAAAAAATAAAGGATTATCTATTGACTTCTCCAATTATTATGCCTCCCATTGATGGTAGACATTTAATCTTATACATATCATCCACCACATAAAAATTTGGGAAATTACTAGCATAAAATGACAATGATGGAAAAGAGAGAGCTATCTACTATATCAGTCATACTCTTGTAGGATATGAGCTTAACTATAGTCCCATAGAACAAGTGTTTCTTGCCATTTTTTTCACCACACAAAAGCTTACACATTATACGTTGAACCATAAAACAAAGTGATAGCCAATATTGATCCTCTAAAGTATCTATTGAGCAAAGAAACTTTGATAGGTCAACCAACAAAGTAGGTTATGATCTTGAGTGAGTATGAAATAAAATATGTTGATTGTAAGGCAATAAAAGGAAATTTGATAACTAATCAACTTGCGGATGCACTAATGATAGAAGATCATCCTTTGGTGTTCAACTTTCTTGATGAATCCATCTTTCCAATAGATACTCCTACAACATATAAATTGTACTTCAATGGGTCTTTTACAAATCATGGTTTAGGGGCTGGCATTATTTTAATCACACCTCAAACAAACTCCATTCCTAAGTCCTATAGAATAGCATTCTCATGCACAAATAATATGGTTGAGTATGAAGCATTGTTGATAGGACTATGAATGTCAATCAAATGGAAAATCAAGGATCTTCAAGTCTATGGTGATTCCCAATTGGTTATCCGTCAAGTGAATGATGACTATGATACAAAAGATGAGAAGCTTACCCCCTACAAGTGCATGGTGGATAGTTTTAAATTGTACTTAAATGTTATTTCTTTTAAGAAAATTATGAGGACTCACAACAAAGGAAACCACTGGATCTCTCTTGGATATTCCTAAAAATTCCTTGTAGTATGAGTTATTGGTGGAACAATTGTTGATCCATACATTTAGGGTCCCCAAATCAAAAATTGTGTGAACTTGTTGGTCTTGAATCTCCTTGGTATAAATACTTTTACAACTACTTGCATGACCATATTATCTATTTTGACTTATCCACAAACCAATGCAAAAACTTGCAGAAAGCCTATTTTGACTTATCCACAAACCAATGCAAAAAATTTGTTTAGAAAGCCTCCAAATATGTCATCATCAATGATACCCTTTACTGTTGTATCCTAGATAGCATCCTCCTAAGATGTCTTGACTTATATGAAGCATACACGACCTTACAAGAGGTACCACAATGGTATATACAAACCTCACTCTATTGGTCCTACTCTAGCTAAGAAGCTTATGCGAATGGGATACTATTGACCTATAATGGAATGTGTTGTCTACTACTTTGTGAAGAAATATTGCAAATGTTAGATACATGGGGATCTTGTACATGCACCTACTCTGGAATTTTATCCACTTACATCACCTTGGCCATTCTCTTAATGGGGACTTGGCCTCATGGGAAAGATTCACACTACCTTTGCTAATGGTCACAATTTTATCCTTGTTGCAACTGAATACCTCACCAAATGGACTGAGTCCATTCTAATGACCTACATCACTAGTAAGCAAATATCCAAGTTTGTAATTAATCACATCATATATCGGTATGGTGTTCCCCAATCCATTGTCATAGATAATGGTTATCCTTTCAAAAATAAAGATGTTCATGAATTATTTGAGAAGCTCTATATCCAACACCATTTCACCACTACATACTACCTACAGGGAAATGGTCAAGTTGAGGCATCTAATAAGACTATCCTTAAAATCTTAAAAAAGACTATCAACAACATTGTTGTGACTGGCATGTCCAACTCAATCTTGCATCATGGGCCTATTTCATTAGAATTTGTACTCCCATATAAGCCACCCCATATTCCCTTGTCTTTTGATGCAAATCCATCCTCCCCATTGAGGTCGAGTTACCATCCTTGAGGGTGTCTATGCAATAGTTTATTGATGAAGAAAAGTATCATATATCCTGTTTGCATGAGCTAGAGTTATTGGAAGAGAAGAGACAAAATGCCTTAACTCATTTATAGGCATACCAAAACCATCTTTAGCACAGCTACAATAAGAAAGTTTGAGTTTGATACTTTTACATTGGTGACTTGGTTTTGAAAGAAATTCCTAAGAATTAGATGGATTGAGAACAATCCAGAAAGTTTGAGCCCAATTGGTTGGGTCCATATATCATCACAACAACATATGGGTCTAGTGCTTATTAGTTGTCTACTCCTAAAGGTGAACCACTATATGATCCTATCAATAGCAGACACCTTCATTGGTATTATAAATAGCCTCCAAAGAATCTTGTCAAAAGTCAAAAAATACAAAAAAATCAAAAAGCCAAAAAAATTTAAAAAAATAAAAAATAAAAAATCATCACCTTGATGAAAACTTGGCAAGCAGGCATCTTGGTGACACCAAAAATAATAAAAAATACTAAAAATAAATAATTCATCCAATAGTGAAAACCACTTTGGTGGCACTTTGGATAAGTAGAAAATAGGTGCCATGTGTAGTCGTTCTTTTCTCTATCATCTACCATCACTCTATCTAGTTTTTCACCCCCATCCACCTATCATTTTCTTATCGTAATAAGGATTTTTCATTCTTCTCATGGCTTGAGAACCATTGGCATTTAGTGTCCTTCCCCTTTCATAACCACCTGTAATACATTAGCATCCATCAATCCTTTCACCCATAATAAGTTGGTCCTATACCTATCTAGGGGAAATTCCTTGACTCATGTCTTTATGGGATCCTAAACATGGTGTCAGCTTTTAAAACATAAAAAATTCAAAAAAGTCATAACACATAAAAAATCCAAAAAAAAATTAAAACATTAAAAATCCAAAAAAATCATAAAACATCAAAAATTCTAAAAAAATCATAAAACATCAAAAATCCAAAAAAATCAAAAGACAAAAAAACTCCAAAAATAGAGTCCAAGTTTGTGTCAGTCCAAGTTTGTCAAACTATGATGTCTCTATGCATTGCTATGTATGTAAGGCCATCTTCTGATCAACCCCTGATGCACTAGGTCAGTCCTTTAGGGTTTTATTAAGTCGATTCAATCATGATTCACATCATATTAATGAGTCATCCATGGTCCAATTCTAGTCGAACTACAATGCCTTTATGTGTATATTATAGGCAAGGTCATATTTTGATGATCCCTCAAGGCACTGGGTCAATCCCTTAAGGTTTGTTGAGTCTATCTTGGTCTATCATCATTTTTCCTATAATAAGTTTTCCCTTGCTAAGGTCAACATTTCAGACATAAGAAGATATTTAAGTCTGAAGCAAATCATGAATAAATAGAGTAACTATCCAATTAGTCTTCAATTCAAATAGATCAATTGCCTAATCATCAATACATATCAAGTCAATAGTCTTGCACAAGATATTGAATTGTTGAAACCATACTTGATGTCTTATACAACTTGTCATATCCTATCTTTTTTCTTATTTAGGATGTGTCCTTCCTAAAATTGGACATCGTCATTTGTCAACCTTGTCATTTTCCTTATATAGGATTTCTTTCCTAAAACTAGACATAGTCAATTAATCAATCAATTTGGTCAATCAATCAATATGTCAATCAATCTTGTCAATCAATCAATCAGTCAAATAATCAATCTTGTCAATTAGTCGATCTTGTTAATCAATCAATCAAGAAAAATTATCAATAAATTTACCTTGCCACTTAATCAATATAGTCAATCAATCAATCAAACTTATCAATCAATCAGTCAATCAATCTCATCAATCCTATCAACAAATAAACTTTTGCAAACGATCTAAATGGCTATTGACTTTGTTGGTCTAGTTGGTCTTATCTTTTTTATTTGTCTTTTGTCATGTTACTAGCCACCTCAAGGATGTCCCAAGAAGGATTTAGAGGAGTGATGATGGATCATGACTTATTTTCTTTTTTATTGTTGTTTTTAGTTTGTATTGACAAAATGGCTAGGAAACCTTGTCCTTAGTATGAGTCATAGCATTCCTTGTTTGTTGAGTGTTTATTCTTACAAAGGGATAATGTTGCACACCTTGGTCTATGTCATACCATGGTGTTTCTAGTCCATTTTCTATAATTTCACCACCCAATTATGATAAACATGCATGTCTAGCATCTATCAAGCAAGAATATCAATCCCTTTAACTAACTCCACACTAACATTCATCTTCTCCGCACTCACACCTCTTCTATCCACAATCATCCTGAAGTTGTCCTATGACACATAAAAACATCTTGCATACATAATCATGTTAGAATCATCATAGGAATCATCATGAACATATTAAGTAATCCATTTGCATCAAAAAATACAAAAAACATAGCTAGCATCATCATGCATTCAAATAAGCATAACATGTCATAATCACATAAGTACCATCCTACATCCATAAACCATCAGCAACATCTCATTGCATACATATCACATTTGCATTCATACCATCACATTTTATGTGCATCATCCATATTCATCACCCATATCTATTATACATATCCATCCATTGCATCATATCATAATCATAAAGTATTCATAACATCATAAAGAACACATCACATGTGCATCCACATAAGCATCATGATCGTATAAAACCATCATGCATATAAAATGCATAAACATAACAATATAAATTAAGTGCATCCATCCATACATCATAAGACAAAAATTCATATATAAGCATAAACCATACATCATCATCCATGATGAACTATAACATGTAGAACTATCTCATAATCATATAAATGCATAACATCATATCATATGGAAACATGCATAATAAATAACACACCATGTAGTCATCACCAAAATCATCCATCTCGTACATATCAAAAATCAATGTCACAGTATAATATTAGGATGAATCTCAAAAGTGGAGCTCACAAGCTGAATCAAAATTATACATGTCAATGTCCAATGCAATGAAACAAATCTACCCAATGCTACCCCTGCCACCTAATGGGGAGGGTCTTGTGGGAGGCTGCATGTCATTGGGTTGGTGAGAACCCGAGACTCTGTGTCTTGATCCTAAGGGTTGGTGGTAAGGTGAAGGTTGTGGCTAAGAAACCTCTTCATTACTCTGAATCCATCTCAAGTGTTTCCTACTCTAGGACCTACTCATGACCTTTGAGAAACTAGGCTCTCTATGCTTGGGAGGTACCTCTCTCTCATATAGATCTCTATAATACTGCTCTCCCCTAATGTCCTTCCATAACTTCTGAGAAAAATCTATTAATGAACCACTGCATCTGTTGAAAAAATCAATAGTAGTTTGCTCGACCTGCTGTGCTCGAGTCATATTTGTGTCCCTCTCAGCCTTTAGTTGATGTATCTCTCCTTGTACAACTTATAATTGGGCCTGTAGTTCTACTATCCATGGATCAACTGGCTGATCCTTTGACTCCACCTCCATCACCTCAATGATGGGTATATCCTTTGACCCCTCCTCCATCACCACCCTCTCCCTCTCCTCCTCTCTATCCCTCATCTCCTCATCCCTACCAACCTCCCCTACCTCAACATCCATACTGATGTTGACCTTTACTCAAACTTCCTTTGCTCTAACTCCCTCCTCTTTTCCCCTGTCATCTCTGACTCCCTCCTCTTGACAAGGAGCCTCTTCTACCTGCCTGCCTCAATGCTCAAGGTGGACATCCACTATAGTCTTTTCCTTGACCTCCCCTATCTCCTCTCCCCCCTCTCCCTCCTCTATCCCCATCATCCCCTCCACCTCCACAATCTCCATCATCTCCTTGACATTAAACTTTGTCTCTCAACTCTCTCCCACACTTCTGTACAGGCACATGATGACAAAGATCTATAAGTGGAATTGGCCTATGTTGGGCCCACCATACATCATAATTAGGTGTAGTCCATGTATCTGTAACCTGTGCCCCAACCCCCCACTGTATTGGCTACAACCCATATATATATTTCTCTACAATAATAATAGGAATCATGGCACCTAATGACTATATCTCCCTACTTGATTGGGAAAAATTGAGTGTGCCCATTGGAAGCCCCTATCACTCCCCAAACTATCATCACACCCTCTTTGGCAGATATCACTCTATAATGTGACTTTGCACTATTCAACCAATAAGGTACTGTGTTTGACAAAAATAAGGGAAATGATCACCATCATCTGGAAATGGGGTGTGGTCCTTATATGGCCTCCAAATGAAAGAATCCAAAATTTCAATGGCATGTCTCCAATAGTTGATATCACCCACATGTTTCTTTATCATGAAACCTCTATATATAAACACGTAAGGAAAGCCTACCCCCAGCTATCTCTAAACATGCAATCAGAAAACCATGATATGCTCCCATGCCCACACCATGAGAAGAGTCATACCATAGATGATAGACTATGTACCTCTATAAGACACATCATGGAGTGGAAAATATAACATCACAAGCATGCATGGGCCCAAAGCATATATTGTACATTGGGTCAGCATCCCAACTAGCATCTCTTGCCACCCAACTAGAAATCCATGTCCTCACCAATCAAGGAACATGACAAGGACAGCAATGAAAAGATCATATCTATCTTCCAATGCATCCTAGTAGATCTCATACTCCTCGTCCCCTAGCTTTGCAATATTCTTGTGCTCAAAAGCACTTAGAATAGCACTATACACATGCTCAAGATCATAAGATACCAACTATCCTTGAATTGAAAGTCAAAGGATCTGCCACATGTCCTCCAAAGTCATGGTGGCCTCTCATGTTAGCAAGTGGAATGATCTATTCTTCAAATACCATCACTTGACCAAAGTGGTTAGTAAGCCCTTATTATCCCACATCATGGGAATGAAGGTAACATGGTATAGTCCTAGGGCATGTAACTAATCCCTCTTGTCATCCTCTAGTCGCTCTCATAGTCTAAAATTAGAAGGTTGGCTCTCTTGAGTATAAATGGGATCTAGTGCCACCTGTGATCTCAAACAAGCACACTATGCCAATTAAAAAGACTTAGAAAACCTATTTGACCTCTACCATAGAGAAAATTTTATCTAAAACTAGGGAAAAAAATCTAAATAGTAAAATGTGTCGCATTGTCTAGCATATGTAACTTAAAAATAAAATGTGTTACTAAATCTGCATATGTGGTCCACACATGTAAATGTTTCAAATCCCTATGCACATGTGGTCTTCCAGTCAAATGTGACATGCAAACTTGCATCTACATCACACAATTTCACATGCATTGTGTAAGCCAACACATGCAACTCAAAATGCACATGTGTCATCTAAACCATTAGTTGCATCACAAATTTCATATGTGTCGCAAAAGTTAGTTGTGACTAAGGCAATGCAATTGTGTTGCATCGAGTGGATGCAGTGAACCACAACCACTTATGGTGAACATAATAGAAAATGTGGTGAATTTTGTACATTGCATCTGCTAACCTAATTCTATGACCTAAAAACTAGCAAAATTTGAAAAAGTCACAAAGCAAGTGAGGTGTATGTACTACATCCCATGAGCCCTCTAGTCACTTATAGGTCTTTACCTAGTATCTGTGATGCATAGTGTGTGGTATTGGAGACATTTTGGGAGTATCTCCACAAAAAAATTTCACTCCAACTCACTATATACTCAAGGTTAAAATGCACAAATGACTATTTTAGCACCCAAATTACATTTATACACTCCTAAAGTGGGATTTTTATCCTCCCTTTTTAACTAGTTGTGTCAAATCTTAAATCTAAACCTATTTCAAATATCTTGGAGGTCCAAAATTGAAACATTTTGCTATCAGTGCACAAAATTTTCTCATCAGAATATTTTTTTCACATTTAAAAAAAAAAAATAGAATTTAAAAAAATAAATCTAAGAGTCAATAAGTCTATTCTATCTTTATTGGGGCACATTAGGGCATATTCTGAGTTGAATTTTCCTATTTATTCTTTGATACAACATTCAAATGCCTTCAAATTATATCAAATAGGGTCAAAATGTAGACACTAAAAAATTTCTTGAGCTTGCGAATGGCATTTTTCCACATCGATTTCCTCTCTTCTTGACATAATTGAATAATTTTAATTATTTGATTATCTTCTAAAGTCACATTCCTCTATTAATTAAATAATTTTAATTATTTAATTACATCACTAATATCCCATTTCTCTCTATAATTAAATAAATTCTCATTTATTTAATTATTCATTCTTCATTGTTCATCCATAGTTAAATAATTATTTAATTATTTGGCTATTCATTTAACCTCTTTCCTCCACTATTAAATAATTAATTAAACATGGAGGAAATGGAATGAGGATATTAAATAATTAATCTAATTTAATTATTTAATATCCTCATTCCATTTCCTCCATGTTTAATTAATTTGTTGAATAATAATTAAATACCATTTCCCTTTTCTTTCATAAATGAATAATCACTTTTGATTATTTAATTCTCCATATCCTCTCCCAAATTAAATAATATGATTATTTAATTTCTTAGTTTCCCTTCTCAAATTAAATATTATTATTTGATTTCCTCCACTTTCTCTTTTGAATTTCAACCATTGATCACCTTCGGTCTTCTTTTAATCTTGACTGTCTATTCTTAGCTATCCCTAACCCTACTAGTTCATGGTGCATGCAAACTTAACCATTGATCTTGGAATATTTTTGGCTTTTTATCGTGACGACCCATTCGAGTAGTTTTTCTATTAAAGAGAGTTGTTTCACTCATTCCAACCTTACAACCATGATCTCCAATATTCTTGCTATCACATCACTGTCACTTGTAGGTACTTGAAAACAATAAAATATGAGGGAAAGTCTACAAACACAACAAAATGGAGGAGATGCAATGAAGATGAATCAAGCTTGGCATGGAAGTTTGGTATAGCTTTGTTTGTTTGTTTTGATTTTCTTTTCCATTTTGTGCTTTCTTGTTTGGATTGGGATTTTAGGGTTGGATTTAAGGTAGTTGTGGTTGCTACTACTAATATTTTCCTTTTATTATTATTTTAAACCCTTCTTATAGTAGGCATAGTGTATCCATCCTGAACATATTTCTAGACATCATATCCTAGATTTTGCAAAAAGCCTTCCATCCTTGTCTTCTAGAATGCATAGTCTATTCTATCAAATAAAGGGATATCCTTCTTGTGCACCATCCCATATCTATCTTAAGTGGTTAAGCTTTCTTCCAAGGAACCTCACTCTTATACCAATTGTTGAATGCACAAGACAACTGAGAGGGGGGTGAATCTATTGTACCTTAAAACTTTAAAACCCTCATTAACATTCAGATCCACATTCATTCATTAAACCCTTAAATATGTTATTATGAATTAGCATGAAAAGAAAATAACGTAAACTTAAACAAATCAACACCATACAGAAGAGAGCACTAGATTTATGTGGAAAATACAAGAAGGGAAAAACCATGGTGAGGATTAGCTCACAGCATAAGTAATATCAACAAAAAATATAATAGGGCTCACTACTAGAGGGCTCATTGCCAAAATAGAAAAGAAGATAGAGAAGGATTGTTACACAGAGAAAAGAATCTCAATACAAAAATAAATCCACCACAATGACATAAAAAACTTTTTAGTATGATTGAAGAATTGTAGCCACCTTTTGCTCACTATATCCAGTATAACATATAAAATCTCACACTACACTAATCAATTTCACACTCTAACTGATTTCTCTTTACATCATTTGCATCTCACACATCTATCTTATCATCCTTCAACAACTTAACTCATAATTATACTATCCTCAACCTTGAAACTCTCTCCAAGGTCAGCTACACACCTCAAACATGCAAATTAAAATTAGGTTGATGCCAAAACACTTTTTTGATGGATAAAAGTGAAATTGGACCACATCAAAACTTAATTGGGACCCAAATCAACATCACCACTCAACCACATGCTTCCTTAAAAAATATTTATCCTTCACATGTTTAAACACTAGGTCAGTTGTTAATCATGCAAACACCATTAAAATTTTAAGTACATGCTTCCTCAAACCCAAGGAAAACTTGAAAACCACACAAGACACTCAAACAAGATCTATAATATTCATCAAACACCATGAAATCTAAAAAATTCCTTTGCAACAACTTCCACCAAAAGAATGTACACATCCAGTACACCTAAACTACTTTTCCATACTATGTAACTCAAAAAACCATATTTTGAAGCAAAAAACCTCAAACCATCTTGACTAAGGTAAACTATCAACACATCAACACACCTTCAAAATTGCAAGACCTAGAACATAATTATGGAGAAACATGGAGCAAAGATATTTCTCCTAGACACCTCTGCAATGCACAGTCACACACTGGTGATCAAAAAATATTGTGTACAATGATCCAACATACCAACTCTTGAATATAACACATCTAAAAGCCTCTCACCAACATATCTGAATCACATAGGTAGATCTTCAACCTAGAAGAGATGCAAAGCAAAATGAAAACATAAATCTATCACCTAGAACATGACTACAACAAACTATTTCCTCTTTTTATCAAATTTTCTCAAAATCACTTCGAAATCAAGCACTAAGACACATCCTTATCATCTTCAATATTTCCACAACCATAGATAAAATCTTATCAAAGCAACACTAGAGGTTGACACCAATATCTTTACTATGACAACATAATGAAACTAATCAAAGCATCAATTGCTCACACTCTTGCAACAATCTCTTTAAGCATTAATGACAACACAAACTTGTTGACATCAATGAGAACAATAACTCCTCATACTTGCAATAGATGATCTAATAGCTTAGGCCTTCTCTCCTACCTCTGATAATTGGGTTTATCTTAGTATAGACCCTTATCATTCCTTGCTACCTTATAACAAAGGTCCTTTAATGTACTCATCATCTTGTAAACCTTATCCTTAGGGTATACAACTTTAATTTGACGTCTCATAGGGTTCTACAATATTTTAACATCATCCCTTTTGTTCACCTTTCTTGAATCATTTCTATTATTTTAAATATAAGTTGCAATCCTAAATGCATCCCTCAAGGATTAAGGGTTCTTATCCCTTAATTCATAACCCATCTCTGGGTTGTATGCATTACAATATAAAACTAGGCACATAAAATTATTAGGCCTCATATATGTTGGTATTTTATTAAACACCCTATTAAATCTTGTATTGAACTTAGAGATTAATTCATTTAATCCCTTGTTTATGCTCCTAAACTCATTTATCAAAAATATAGGATTAGTTTTGTTACCATATTGTTCTTTGAACACCCTTTGGAAATCACCTCATGACCCAATTCTTATAGTTGGAAGGTTTTTATACCAATCTCTAGCTTCACTAGTCAGAGACTGCATAAAAGAATTAATTACTGTAGACACTGAAAAATGTCCTAATCAATGTCATACACTCGAATCAGGTTTATTAACATCATTTCCTCTCTATCCATCCTCTTTTCACTTAATTTATTTAATTATCCCAGCTAATTAATTAATTGCATCATTTTCATCTATTTGGCTTAATTAATTAAATTGGGTTAATTCATCTCTTTTCGTACTAACACTTAATCTAATTAAATTAAATAGACCAAAATATTTAATTTAATCTCCCAAGTCATCTTATTTAATTAAATAACCCTAAGTTATTTAATTAAATATAATTTCACCTCTCCCTTATTTATTAAATCATCTAATTTAATAAATATCTTATAATTCTTCTATTCCTTAATTGCATAAATTAAACCTTGTTTAATTAGTAATTAAACTAATTATTCCTCTAATCAAAGGGAATATTACCATGGAATATTCTTTATCCTTTTTGCCAAATTTTAACTTTGTTTTAATTTGTAAATTAACCATTTCCTCATCAAAATGGAATATTCTAAGGAATATTCCCTCTCCTCCAATTAACTCACTAGGCTTCTTTAACAAGCCAAACCTAATTACCTCTTTGGAAAGTTACCTTTGACCTATGTGAGAAGGTCAAAAGTGTATTTTTTTAAGGTAATTATGAGCCTTTGATTAACTTTCATCATGTATTCTCATCCGTTGATGATAATCCATGATCCATGTATCTCATCTCCTTCATCCTGAACTGTTGATTGAGCTTTTTGATCTCAACCATCCATTCTTCATTTGATCTCCTATAAATAGATCACTATTTGGAGACAAATGGATACATCTTTTATTGCAAACTTATGTTGTTAATTTTACTCACATCCATACTCTCAATTTGCATAAATTTAGCTTATTTTTAGTTTGTTTTAGTTGCATAATAGCTTAGAGCATCCATTAATGGCTTTCATGCATCCATCCCAATTTGTAAATAAATTAGGATTTTCATCTTTTAGCTCATTTTTAGCTTAGATTAGCTTAGAAATTGCATAATTAGATCAGTAATAGCATAAAATCATGGTAACTTAGCTTGCATAATGTTCATTTTGTGCATAATTTAGGTTTTTCATACACCAAACACCATGGTTTCTTCGGTTCTCTTCCATATAATTGACTGAAACAAGATCACTATCACAAGATTTGGAAAGGGTCATTGGTCCACATCAACGCAACACCAATTCCACAACAAGATAAAGTTTCAATAGATTAGAGTAGATATTTTCTTTAAAGATTTCATGAATTTAGCATGTTAGGTTTTTTGATAAAATATTTACTTTCAATTTTGATTGATTGATCTTGTTGAGATTTGAGTATTGGTGGCTCCATTATGCTTTGATTCATCATGGATTAAGGGTAATTTGGCCCATACCGATATTTCACATTGACATTTTGGAGCTAGAAGGAGGGAAAACTGATTATTTAACCATATTTTAGCTCAAAATCCATGTTCATGCTATTTTGTAGGTTGCATTGATGCTCAAAATGCAAATAGTGATGCTATTTCAATAGCATCACCATATAGCAACACCCAAGCAATTTGATATAGTGATGCATATTAAATTGGTCAATGTTGATTTAAATATAGCGACACATATTTAAATTTGAAGTATCGTGGATCCAAAATGATGATGCTCATCTTCACCAGACCAACGATTTTAAATTTTAAATTGTGACACACTCATTTACAATGACACCCATCAAAAAATCAATGTGATCGTGCTCACTGGTCCTTCTGTAGAGCAATGCCCAACTTTCAAATTGCGACGCCATTATGTGTAGGGATGCTCAACCAAGGTAAGACACTTTACATTTTTTTTTCGACATGTGACTTAATTTATTTTGATTATCTGATCACTAATCGATGTCTGACTATGTTTTCATTATTAGACTAATAGGGTTTTTTAGGTTTTAAGGAACAGAGAGAAATTGAAGACCTTCTCTTCTATCTAAACATTCTATAATTGTAACTAGCATTCAATGCTTTGGGGCAATTATAAACCATTTTCATACTTTTTTTCTTTCATTTTTAGGCAACACACTAATTTTCTATTGGGTTTAAAATGAACCCTTACATCACATCTTTCAATTGGGCTTAAAATTGAACAAGGCAAATTCGTCTTTCAATTGGTGCTCTAAAAAGAACTCATCATTGCTTTGAGGCTTAAAATAAACTTGTGCTTTAATTGTCTTATAATTTTCTTTGCAATTTGTGTCATAATAATGCATATGCACTTCTCTCATGGTGATCTTGAGAATCAAAATCATTTTAGTGACATTGGTTGTCTAAAAAATTACCTTCATCTTTCAATTTGGGTTTAAAATTGAACAACAATGCTAGTGTGAGAAAAGGCAAAGCATGTGTTCTCTCTTTGTGCATGCGAACAAAGATGATTGAACTATGAATATAATTACTATTGTTCACCTTTAGAGGGCCTACCTTGGTGGGAAAAAATACTCACCACAAGGGAATGACCCAAGTGGTAACAAGCATAAGCCAAGCTCTTCAAAACTGCTATATAAATTTGTGGTTTCGATGAAAAATCATAATCAATGGGAAGCAGTGCATGATAGCTCTCCCCCAGTATCTTTATGATGTGTAAATCCCTTGTTCTAAGGGTTGGGAACCTCTCACAAGGAGTTTATCATCACACCCCCTAAACTAGATGCCCTTATTACGAACATTTGTGTAGTAGCCAAAAATCCCTAATATTTGTTGATGTCAGGAGGTCAGACCTTTGAATCCATCCCACATATTTGCAATTCTTAGTAGAGATGAAAAGTTTTTTGTGGGAGATTCATGAGAACTTGAAGCTTGGCTAACCCATAGAAGTAAGTTTTGTGGAGGGGATCCAATGTGGTCAAGATTCTAATCATCCGCTCTGAATAAGCGCAGGTGGAGAAATCCAAGTGGGAATACAAAAAATATAGTCATTTCTATCCTAGGGTTGTAATGCTTGTGAGTCAGTTTAACACTTTTCTTGATTTCAAAATGATCCAAAAACATTCACTATCCAAAATTTCAAACACTTTGGCTCAAATATGGACTTCTTGAGTTAGCCTTGATATTGCTACTTGTCCTAAGGATTTATCCTTAGTGATTTCTAAATATATTGACATTAATCTCAAACCCATATTTACCAAAGACAACATAGGAAATTGTGGCTTTAATCTCATGATTTTCACGAAATAGACATTATGAAAGTTATGATGTTTTTGACATAAATATCTATTTTGAAAACATAATCAAAAGACAAGTGTTTGTGGTAAAAGCAATTCATTTAAGCAAAGATAAATTGACAAATGAACCCCACATGACCATTTGGAGACCGATTTCTCTCGTTGAACAACCTGATATTCTAGGCACTATAATCCAGCCAAACTTTGATCTCATAAATGGTGAACAAACAAATCTCATTAGCAGTTTGAGAACCTTCATTTTTTAAAACAAGAAAACAAAGTAACAGTGGAGAAACACAACAACCATTTTAGATGAAGAAGAGGAACATGTTGATATTGAGGCTAGAAGGCCCCTATTAACACCACTCATGTGACAATAGATATCTCCCTTTATTCCATAGACTTAAACTATTCCCACATGATCTCATGAAAAATCAATATTCCTAAGCTAAAGTCTATTGGTCCTCATTTTATACTTAGGCATCTCACTCCAAAAGCTCTTAAGAAACACCTTCGGGTAGTTCACAAGAATAGAAACAAGTTGGTAGCAAACTTTTATAGACACGCTTCAAGATATAGTCTAGAATTGTTTGCATTCTTTTGGAGTCAAAATCCTGATCTTTTTCATGATACCCAACTCCTTTAAATTATTCACCAAAAAGTTAAACTTCGTAGAAGAAAATCTCCAACCCACAATTTCACACATAGGAATCATAGAATAGAGTATGGTCAAAAGTGGGCTTCAATTTTTTATCACAACCGTTACACTTTGTTGAGAAAGTTTTATGCCCAAGCAAGAAGAGATGGAATAGGTTTGAACATTCCCATCATTCCTCTTGTTTTCTAGAACTTGAACATTTTAGATGTCTAGCATCATTCTCACTACCTTGATCTTATCAAAACAAAAGATCACTTTACCAAATGATCTCATGCAAAGTAAAAATCCCTAAAAAAAATTCAACTAGTTGTCACCATAAACTTAGACATTGTAGTGCAAAAGCAATCAACAACCACATTGAGGCACTCTACGAAAAATAGAAAAAAATTGTTGATAAAAATTTATGAATGAACTATAATCTAAGAAATACCGACCTATACATGTTCTTCATGAGCCAAAACATTCAACCTTTTTTGAAGATCAACAAGTTTTCTAAAAATCATTGAGTCTTTAGGATTTGAAAATCTTAGAGGTCTAGCATCATTATCACTACCTTGGTATTTTTCAAAACAAAAGGTTCACTTTAGGTCAACATTGGTTCCAACATTTCATTCACCCTTTCATCACATTTCATCTTTCACCTCATCTATCTTTGCAAAATTTCAAATACACTAACACTTTGGGACTTAAAACATCAAATCAACTTGCTACCTTACTATTTTGTATGTGAAATGTATCATTTTCCTTGCACTTAGTTGAGGTAGTTATCACCTTTGAACTAGTTTATCTTGAAGGCCACAAGTCTACCCTAAATATTTCTAAGTTCATTAATAACCTTTATCCCAACATCAAAAACTAAAACTTAAGTCAAAACTGTTGTCCCAAAACGCTTGCAAAGATCACTTCCCACATCACCCATCTTTTCATCCCACATTATCATCATTGCTCCGAAAAGACTTAGAGAATACCTTTTACCTAGGTTTGAGTCAACTAGAGAGTTCAAACATTACAAAACTCAACACAACTCTCCCATAGCTTACACCAAATTTATGGTAAAAATGAGATCACAACACAAGAGAATCATGAAAAAAGAAAATGTTACATTTACCTCAAGTGATCCAAATCCTTTAGAATTTGATCCTAAAAGTCATGTTACACCATCACAACAACCATATCTCCTTCAGGACCATATGAAATCGAAGATGTCACAAACAACCCATTTGAGCTCACAAGGGAAGAACTTTTAGAACATCAACTTTTTGAAAGTGTAGCTCCTATCTCCCCAATGTTTATAGCACAAAGTTTCACACAAAATTTCACAACTCCATCACAAGGGCTAAGTCAAGCTTACATAACTAGTCTTGCAACCAGCCTTGCTAAATATTTTGGTCACACCTTACCATTTGAAAGTAATACACTTGTGGGTACTCTTGAAAGGAATCCTCCACCTCCCACTACCATTTGGAAACCTGCCTTTGGTTCTCCTCCCATTCTCGAAGATCCAAAACTACATACTCCTCCTAAAATTCACTATTCTACCATCATTTCGGCACCTATGAGTACCACAAGTGTACCTACCATCACATAGAGCAGTACAGACCAAAAAATCAAAGTAGCACACAAGGGCATGCCAATACCATATCACAAAACCAACCCTCAACGTAACTAGGGACATCTTTATCCAATCCTTTGGTGGGTTCATCCATTCCATCTACCATTATCACATCATCTCCTATCAATCCACCATAAAGCAATCCCTTGGTTATGAGTTCTATCAATCCTAGGAGTACCTTGATCATGAATCCTTTGTTTACATCTTTTACACAAGGCAATCCTCCAAACATGGGACAAGGGAATCTTTTCAATCAATGGACTCAAAGTCCTAGTGTGTCATTTCCATAGCAAGATTTAATGATATCATCCTTTCCAATAGCTCCCTTTTCTATAACAAATCAATTAGGGCCTCAAACATACATTCCTCTACCTCAATCCACTATCTTACAAGGAATGTTAAACCAAGGGAATCCTCCACCTTTCACTACCAATCTGCTAACCACTCAAAACATCATTGTCCTTAATCCTTCACAGATATCTCAACAACCACCCAATCCCACATTGCAAGCACATGCCCTATCTCTACAATAAGCACAAAAAACTTACCAACAAGCTGTATAAAAAAAACAAGCACAACAAGTAGCATTAGCACAACAATTAGCCTTAGCAGCTCAAAAAGTACCATTAGTCCAAAAACAACAACAAGCTCAACAAGAAGCCCTAGCAAAACAACAACATCAAGCTCAAAAAGTAACCTTAGCACAACAACAACAACAACAACAACAACAAGAAGCAGCCATTGCCCAACAAGCTCAACAAGAAGCTTTAGCAGCACAACAAGCAGCTTTATTATCATAACAACAACAACGGGCCCAACAACAAGCCCTAGTGGAACAACAACAAGAAGAAGCTAAAACAAAAGCCTTACTAGCTCAAAAATATACCCAACAACAACAACAAGGATCCTATTTTCCTCATATGAACATCATCAATCCAAATGTATCAGGAACATATTCATCACTTTTGCAAAATCCCACACCTTCATACACCCCATATAACTCATTTATCATCCCATCATATGTTCCTCCATCCAATCCACAAGACTATCTCACATCACAGTTAAAAGTACTCTCACAAGAAATACATGACCTTCGCATGGGAAAGACAAAGAAACCTCATACACAAAACTTGTGTCCTAACCCATTTGATCGAAACATAGTAATGGTACCGTTCCCTCTTGGTTTTGAAATCCCCAAATTTGACAAATACAGAGGGAGAGGAATTCCTATGGAACATATCAAAGAATTCAATGTCACGTGTATGGAAGTGGCTTACAATGATTCATATCTAATGTGCCTCTTCCCTCAAAGTTTAATAGGTATTGCTATGGATTGGTTCTCTTGTTTTCCTCCTGGTATCAAAAAATTTCAAGAAATCACTAACAAATTAATTGATCACTTCTCCTTCAATCTTGACATGGACATTAGTTTAGAAGAATTGTACACTCTCAAATAAAATCCAGGGGAAACCTTCAAAAATTTCTTACAACGATGAAGGCAAAGAGCTAGTTATTGGTGAATGAACATTTTTTGGTGAAATTTCATATTGGGTCATATAGGGATGAAGTGTTGTGTGATATTATTCCTATGGATGCATGTCATTTACACTTAGGAAGACCATGGCAATATTATAAGAATGAAATTCCTGATGGAAGAAGGAATACTTATACTATGACATCAAATGGAAGGAGAATCAAGTTGATACCTTTGGAGGAAGAGAAGACTAACTTTGTGGAACTATCAGACTATGTTTGGTAGGTGGAAGGAAATTTCTAGATGGATTGAGACATGAGAACATGTGTTTTACATTGATTCCAAAGAAAGGAGGTAGTACAAATACAGTAAGAGATAAAGATCTACCTTAGAAAGAAGTTGCATAATTGTTGATAGAGATGAGAGTGCAAGTATTGCGATTTGAGGAGTCGAAGCATATGTATGAAGATGATTTGGATTTTGGTGAAGCATGGAGAGCATGTAAGGAACTAGTAGTGATAGATCAAATCCAATGGTTGGAATATTTAATTCAAGAAGGTATGTTGTTCAAGGGAAATCGGTTGTGTATACTAAAGATTTCAATGAGGGAGAATTTGATCAAGGAGAAGCATAGTGGAGGTTTAGCTTGACATTTTTTGTGGATAAGACAATAGCTTTGGTGAGTGAACATTATTTTTGGCCATAAATATATAAGGATATAATAAAGTATGTTCAAAGTTATAGAATTTTTCAAGTTACAAAAGGGAGTAGTTAGAATACTAGATTATATAAGCCTTTGATAGTACTGAAGAGACCTTGGGAAGATTTGAGCATGGATTTCATATTGGGATTTCCAAGAACACAAAGAGGTTATGATTTTATTTTGGTAGTAGTGGACTGATTTTCTAAAATGGCACATTTCATTCCTTGTAAGAAGACTAATGATGCTATGCATGTTGTTGATTTACTTTTCAAGGAGATTGTGAGATTGCATGGATTACCTAAGAGCATAGTTTCAGACAGAGACACCAAATTCATTGGATATTTTTTGAGGACATTGTGGAAGAAGATGAAGATAGATTTGAACTTCAATTCATCACATTACCCACAGATTGATGAAAATACAAAGGTAGTGAACATATGTTTGGGTAACTTGTTGAGATGCTTGATTGGAGACAAGGCAAGAAGTTGGGATATAGTTTTGCCATTGGTATAATTTGCATATAATAATTCAGTGAACTAGAGTACAGGGAAGGAACCATTTCAAATTTTTACTAGAGTAAATCCTAGAGGATTTTTAGAGTTAAGGGACATCAACATGGAGAATAAAATGAGTGCAAAGGTAGAAGATTTTGTAGATTTCATGGAGACATTGCACAATCAAGTCCAGAAGCATTTAGAAGAAATGAATGGTAAATATAAGGAAAAGGTAGATGAACACAAGAGACATAAGGAATTTTTTGTTGGAGATGAATTGATGGTATATTCAAGGAAGGAGATATTTCTATTTGGTACATCTAATAATTTGAAGATGAGGAAGTTTGGACAGTGTAAGATATTAAGGAAGTTTGATTCTAGAAATGCATATGAAGTGGAGTTATCAAAGACACTGGGTATATCACCTATTTTAAATGTTACAAACATATATGAGTTTCATGAAGGATAGTTAGTAGGTAGTAGTGAGGAAGTGGATTTGAAAGAGCATTTACCACATTAGGAACTAGAGGAGATTGAGCATATTTTGGATACTAGAACCAACAAAAGCACTAGAAACAAGTAGTACAAAGAATATCTAGTGAAGTGGAAATACAAACCACTGGAGGATTCATCATGGATTTCTTAGGCTAAGGTGGACCATCTTGGTTTTCCTCTTAGCCCTAGAAAGTGAGGGACTCACTTTTCTTCCAACCCAAGGTGTCTGATGCAGGAGCATCCCTAGTTGTAAATCAATATTGTATCAACAAAAAATAGTTATTTTCTTGCATTGCATTTAGTAGTAGTTTCATTAGTTCATTCCACATTTTACCACATTATTGTTTATCAGATCACGGAGTGGGATATAGCATCTTCACATCAAAATCTATTACATATCCATATTTCACATCATTTTTCATTTTTCAACCAAAAGTTATTGCTCTTAGAATTTCACTATGTTAGGTTAGTCAGAGCATTTGAGGTCGACTTGGTTCAAATTTATTAGTGTGGACCTATTCTAGATCCTATGGAACTTAATTGAACATCCTACAAGAATCTTGGTTTTGTTAGGACCTATCTTGGAGATTCAAAAGTCATATATTTTGTGTGGAGTTAATTCTTCATATCTTGAGGCTGAAATTCATATTTGATCATTCATCAAGTTATTGACCCTTGTGGCCAATGTGAACCTATTTTGGAGCTTGAGAAGCATATTTATAAGAATTTTTAATCATTGTACATCATCAGTTATAAGTTGGATGTTATGGATTCAGTATATTTCATGCAAAACTCTTCGGGGGCATGTAATAAGGCCTATTGGTCAATTGTATTGTTGAATGCCTTTGAGGTAGACCTATGAGCCCTGGATATTCACCTTTGTGGTCTATGTTGCATGTAAGCTTAATGATTCAAGGAAGTTTCATGTTCACATATCAATTTATTGTGTTATTTCTATTATGTTGACTCATTACTACATAATTTAGACTATTCCTTCTAGAAACCCCTACTATGACTCCACCAATAAGGCCCTCCTTTGTGATTTATGACCCTCTAAAAAAAATTCCTAAGAAAATATTCAATTTTATTAGGCTCATGATGGTAGGTACAAAAATTGTAATTGGTTCTCTGCCTATGCATGAAGCCTTTAGGATAAGAATTCCAACTTATCCACTTTCATTTTGTAGGGGAGAAATATCTCATAGATTACCCCCATGCGTTCTCTTGATAAGGTTGTAAAGTTAGAAAATGCAACTATTTCAGGGAGGAGGGCATGATTTTTCTTATTTTTTAAATAAGTCTTATCAAAATCATTCAATTGCCACATTATTTCCAAGAATGAAATCTTGTCTTGCACATGCTTGGGTAGCACATAAGGTACTATCGAGGTCCCATACATCATGATGATAGTTGCATCTGAGTAGACGAACTAGGAACCCCATTTGTGATCAATTCCCTTCTTTAGGGTGAGGTCCTTGGACCTTAGGATACTTCTCACTTCCTCTAATAATCCCCAATCTATGGGGACACCAAGACCTTGTCTCAAGGGCTTCACAACAATCTCCTTAAATGTAGAGTAGTTGGACTTCTTACAGTCCTTATCTCAGATATAGATCCATTCTTGGACTAAAAAATTATATTTTGTTCACCCACTATCCTGACTTGAAGTTGTGGTGTTCACACCTATGCTCCTTTATAAAATTATATGCAAAAGGAGAGAGTACTTTATGCAATGCACCACACTAGGATCTCTCCTTATAGCATAGAGGTATTTATGCATCTAGTCTACAAACATACCCTACAGAGTCATAGGGTTTATTCACATCCCTACTCTGAATGTCCACTACAAGCATCATCAAACTAATAGGGATTTGAACCTTACTATCCATCCCAAAAACCTAAAGTAGGGAGAAGTAATTCTTCTATAAATAGTCCTCAAAGATGTCATAGGAAAGGGGTTCTAGCTCACCCTTTCCAATCCTTTGCAGTTCTCTTTGTGGCTCTCTAGGCTTGAAACATGGGAGCCATCTGAATCTATAGCTATCATTGTTCCTTTCATATTCCCTATTAAGGTCTCCCAAATCTATCAACAATTGTGCATTATGGTTTTGATAAAAAAACTTATAGATGTGATCTCTTTCTAATGATAGAAAGCTTCGAGCACCTACTATGAACAAAGATCTTGTATCAGGGTTATAAGCCCTACAAATTTATGGACTCAAGGAACACTGAGAGGGGTTTGAATTAGTGTTCAACAATATTTAAATTACAATCCCGATCTTGAACCATTTACAACATTTAAACAAAAGTAAAGATGCAAGCACATGAAGGAAACAATCAAACCACCATAACACCAAGATTTTTACGTGGAAATCTTGTTAGGGGAAAAATCACGATGGAGGTTAATCCATAATTTATACTCTGTTAAAAGTATGAAGAAAAAGGGGAATGCACATGGATTTAGGCACATTTCCTAGAGCTCACTGCTCAAAATTAGGAAGGCTCACTACCTTGCAATATATTTGGATTACAACAAAAATTTGAACTAAGAAAGTAGCATCTACAAATGCTTGATTATAGTTCTGGTTAGGTTCAGTAGATGATCTTTTGTCCTTCTGACTGATTCTGCACTTCTTCTCTAGTCTGCTCTAACTCGCA
The DNA here is from genome assembly GCA_007258455.2 of Sequoia sempervirens. Classification (NCBI taxonomy): domain Eukaryota; kingdom Viridiplantae; phylum Streptophyta; class Pinopsida; order Cupressales; family Cupressaceae; genus Sequoia; species Sequoia sempervirens. The sequence goes on along the minus strand of VDFB02373365.1, from coordinate 296,338,881 downwards.
TCACAAAACCTTTAATGCACAAGTGAAACTGAGGATAATCACTCAATCAACCTTCTAATATTCACAACACACATCGACACACCTTATTCACACACCAAAATGATATAATTGATCATATATATATATATATATATATCCGCTATCAAAGATTTAGTCGCTTCATGTCGGCTTTAGCAAAACAAAAATATTTTCCAATACTCAGCTCAATCCACATTTAATATTCAATGCATACCCATCAAAGGCAGCTAATGTTATGTTTTGGACCCAAATCAAAATGATCAAACATAAAAACATTTAAACAATTACTCCTTATACATCCACGGCATGCTACATACATCAAGTCGGCCTCTGTGAGCTAATAAATAGAAAATCATCTTGTCAGATCTTCTAACTTATACACTAATTAATGCAACATCACAAAACTTAACAATAGGATAAAATGGATAGTTAAAAACCTTCCTCGAGATCCACAACTCAAAATGATAATCTGGTGAAGCATACAAATCAACATACTAACTGGATACCTTGTTCTTCATTCACACTTCCAGTAATACTTTGTTCTTTACTCTACCTACTAGTATGAACAAATCCTGATTTGCAGACCAGAATAATGACTTAGGTTTCCATCAATGACAACATGAGAAGCCATATGCCAACAATCTCCCCCTTTGGCATTGATGGAAACACTTAGTGAAAAATGACTTAGTGTCAAAACCAATATGATTATGTTGTCAGATTTCAAAATTTCAAAACACAACTCCCCCTTAGAATGATAAGGAATTTTTCACTGCTCTCTCTCCCCCTTTAACATCAATTCCAAACATATTTTGGATCTCCCCCCTTGCTAATTCAAAATTTGGATCAAAATTTGAAGAAATACAACTGCCACTCGAGTCAGAAAATTATCTTGTACTTATCGTTTATTTCTAGAAAAAATTTCCTCCAAGCTTCTACTAAAATCCCAATGATTAAGATCAAGTTGTTGTTCTCATATATCTAGTTGATAATCTGGATGAGAGATTCAAGAATTGTGATTTCCTCTTCTAATTTCTCTCCTTTCCTCAGAACCTCAATTAATTGCTCCAGTCTACATTTGGTTAAATCCTTCACCTTCCAAAAGGTGTCCACAAGGTTGTTTCTAGTGAAATGAACTTTTGTATGCTTAAACTACAACTCTTGAATCCTTTTCCTAACTACACTATCCTGATCTTGAAACATCTTATAATCCTGACCAATCTTGTTCAGCTTATCTTTATATCTCCCAACTGTCCTGGGACTCAAAGACCATGGCTTCCTTAATGCACCCAATCAACTCTTCAAGAAACACATTCTGAAAACTCTACAATTCAATATCATTGTGCACAAAATAAGTACTTAGTGTGCTCTTGATTAGGTCCTACTCATATGAGATTCTATTAGACCATATGTCAGCAATTTTTTGCATCCCATCTTTCTCCTAAACAAGTTGTAGTATCTTTACTTTGGATAAAACACCTTCTTCTTCACTTCCTTCTGCCATTACTACATCTGGTTAAACTAATTTTGGTTCTTCCCTTGGAGTGTACCCATCATATTCCTCATCTGGTATGTCCACAATCACTTGTTCTTTACCTTTTCCTTCAATTTTTGGAGTCTTGTGTGCTAGAAGAGTGTAATCATCAATCTCTTGTGCTCTTTTCTTCTTCCTCTCCATCTCACCGGAGGAAGATCCAACTTCAAGTTCTCTTACCGGAATGGAGATGTTAATTGCTCCATACTTCCCTAGCAATCCTTTAAAGAAATTTGCATACTCTTGCTTTCAATTTTCCAAAGTATTAGAATGTTCAAAAATCTGTTTACAAGCCAGTTCATTCTCTTTCCATACAACATTATTGATCTGTGCAAGAAATTTAGAAAATACATCACAAGACATATTACCAAGGTACCAAACCTGAAGGGGTAATCTTCCTCCTTTGTTAGTTGCACATTTTCCATCAATTGATCTTTTAACTTTCCACATAGGTCAAAATCATGATCCTCCATTATCATTTTATGAGAGATGTAAACTACACCTACCGAAGTTGCACCTTCCCTATTTCCGAAAAAGATTTTGTATGAGATTCCATGTGCAATGTACCTTGTTATTGGATCTTTGATCATTGAAATTATCAAAGCTTTCTGATCTCTAGTTACTATAGTTAGGGTTTTGACTTCCTTGTTCTAAATCGACTTCTTTTACGGTATATCCCCAAAATTGCATAATCCAGTTAGATTCTTAATCACCTCTTTCAAAATGCAATAGGGTTCATCCAGAGTTAGAATGTCATCATTCAATCTATTCAAGATAAACCTAATGACTTCCGTATTATCAAAATAGGGAAATTCACTCCAAAGGTCCAAACTTTTGTGTTTCACACCTTCAAGCCATTTCAATTCATCGACTGACAACATATTTCTCACATCCCTAATCTTCTCACTACTATATTCATCTAAATTCACCATTCCTTTGATTTGCTTCATTTTCCTTTTCATATAGAACAAGTTTATGCTAAGCACCAAATTAAGTGAGAATTCTAACTGAAATACCCAACAAATTCGCCACTGAATTTACTTTACTCCTTCAAAATTTTGTTGCAAAGGCTCTCCTTATATTCTTCTTCAATGTAAGGTGACAAATGAGGGTTCCAAATACCCTTTTATAATTTAGACACCTAACCTTTTTACCACATTAAATGTTTTTCCCTAGGTGTTATGGATACTCTGTTTTCTCAAACAACAAAAGAAGAATTCATGTTTGGACCTTCTACTTCACAATTTTTCGCACAAGTGATCACCAATACAATTGTAAACTATTAGCACAACTACTAACAATTTCCTGCATTCCAGTGCCAACTACTGATAAGGCGACAAAGGATTTTCTTGAAAAACTCCCCCTAGGCCAATGGCCTAAGATTAATTTCTGGAGGAATTACCAGAAGCTACTTCTAGTGTAGGCTTATTTCCTTCATCAGATTCACTCTTCCTTACCCATGTTTTCTTCATCTGATCTCTTATTTCTTCCACAGTCACTTTACCTTTTCCTTTATCATCTTTCTATGAAATTCTACCCTTGTATACTAGACCTCTTCTATCCATATTTTTGTTCCTGTAGAATCTTGCAATGTGACCAAATTTGTTGCAATTGTAACAAAAAATTTATCTTTCTAGACCATTCATTCTATTTATTTCCTTTCAATCTACATTGATTAGCAATATTCCCAAATCTTCCACAAGTGTAGCATTTAGCATTCCTTACATTGACAGACATACTTCTGCATTCAATTGACTTATGACCAAACTTATTACAATTAATGCACTGACCGAGAAATGATGGACTACTTGAATTTATTTTACTTCTACACTAAGAACCCATATGACCAAATTTATTACAAGAAAATTAGTGACCATTAAACTTTGGAGCATTGGGTTGTCTTACTGGATACCTTTTTCCTTTGTTCATCTGATTTCTTTGTCTGGAATCCTTTTGTTCAGATCTAGAGCTTTCTCCCTTCTCATATCCAAGACCTCGCTTGTCATTTGCATCCTTCTATCCTTTAGTTAGCTCATCAAGCTTAGTAAAACTAATCCTAAACTTCTCCTTGTATTCATTTGTAGTAGTGAGTTCATCTTTGAGAATAACTATCTTTCTTCCAAGCTCTTGTTCATTATTTTTGGATTGTTGCAGTTCAATCTCTGACTAAATGAATCCACTATTAACTTTTTTGCATTCTTCAGATCTTTCTTTTAAGGACTGGGCCAGATTCTCTTCATTCTTCTTCCTTTCTTCAATCTCCTTAGTTAGCTTCATCACCAGAGATTCCTTCTCAAGCTTTAGAGTAGCATTGTCTCTAGCAAGCTTTTCAAATTCTTTAGTTATTTCTTTTAGGGTACGATTTAGGTGAACATCTTCCAAGCATTTACTTTCTTTCTACTTCAGTTGATCACATAGTTCCTTCCTCTTTTCCTTTGATTCATTTATTTTTTCCTTTAATGATTGAATGAATTTTTCAGCATCCTCAAGATTTTCTTTTAATTCCAGGACTTCTACTTTAGACTAATCAAGATCATCAAATACCACCAAAAGTTGTTGTTGAAGACTAGCAAAGTCCATTGCATTCCAAGATCCACCTCGAGCTCTACAAAGGAACCTTACTCTGATACCAATTGTTGGACTCAAGGAACACTAAGAGGGGGGGTGAATCAGTGTTCAACAATATTTAAATTACAATCCAAATCTTGAACCATTTACAACATTTAAACAAAAGTAAAGATGCAAGCACATGAAGGAAACAATCAAAACACCATAACACTAATATTTTTATGTGGAAACCCTATTAGGGGAAAAACCATGGTGGAGGTTAATCCACAATTTATACTCTATTAAAAGTATGAAGAAAAAGGGGAATGGACATGCATTCAAGCACATTGCCTAGAGCTCACCGCTCAAAATCAGGAAGGCTCACTGCCTTACAATATATTTAGATTAAAACAAAAATTTGAACTAATAAAGTAGCATCTACAAATTCTTGATTATAGTTCCAGTTAGGCTCAGTAGATGATCTTCTATCCTTCTATCTAATTTTGCACTTTTGCTCTGCTCTGCTCTAACTCACATCACAAAACCTTTAATGCACAAGTGAAACTATGCATAATCACTCAATCACCCTTCTAATATTTGCAAAACACATTGACACACCTTATTTACACACCAAAATGATATAATTGATCATTTATATATATCCTCTATCAAATATTTAGTTGTTTCAAGTTGGCTTTAGCAAAACAAAATAATTTTCCAATAGTCAGCTCAATCCACATTTAATATTTGATGCATACCCATCAAATTCGGCTAATGCTATTTTTTGGACCCAAATCAAAATTCTCAAACATAGAAACATTTAAATAATTACTCCTTAAACATCCACGACACACTACATACATCAAGTCGGACTCTGTGAGCTAATAAACAAAAAATCATTGTCGTATCTTCTAACTTGTACACCGATTAATGTGACATCACAAAACTTAACAATAGGATAAAATGGATACTTAACAACTTTCCCTGAGATCCACAACTCAAACTGATAATCTGATGAAGCATACAAATCGACATACGAACCAGATACCATGTTCTTCATTCACACTTTCGGTAATACTTTGTTCTTTACTTTGCTTGTCGGTATGAACAAATCCTAATCTATGGACTGGAATAATCACTTAGGTTGCCATAAATGACAACACTAGAAGCCATATGCCATCAACAATATCCTTGATTAATTCCAAAATTTATGAGGACAATGGGAACCCCCATCTTTCCCAATCCTAAATTCTAGATATTGCTAACTGGCCTATCTACATAGTCCTTTCTATATGTGTGTTTGAAGTGTGCATACCCTTCACATGTGAGAATGGGGTCTCTATAACCTCCATTTCTATCAACTAATTTATTTGTTACAATTCCCAACCCTAGACCCACTCTTTGCCTCTTGAATGACTTTGAGAGATAAGAAATTATTTCTTCATCTAGAGTCCTCTTCTAACCCCTCAAAGTTCTAGCCAAATTGAATGTAAGGCTTTGTTGATGTTGGAAACCTTGATTTTACTAAAGAACCCCTTTGTTTTCTCTGGAAATTTGCAACACTTTATTTCAACACTCAAAAAATGTGATTCAAATGAAATTGAGAAAAACATTTTATCCCAACCTTCATGAATTCAAAAATTATCAACCCCATCCACCATTAATTTTTCACATGCTTGAATGCGTGACCTATAATAGAAGTTTTCCAAGTTTGAACATGGATTATCAATCTCAAGATCAACAGTGATTGTAGAGATTTGAATTTTCCTCTACAAAGTGATAGCATCCTTTTTTCATTGTGCAGATAAGTGTCACCATTTTGGGAACTCACAAATGGATAATAAGAAAAAATATGAGCCTCTCTAATAGTGGAACTCTCTATGAAGCATTATGATCATGACACTTATCACAATCTCACAATCTTGCAAGAATAGGAAGTCAGGCCCACCTCAATTCAATGAAGGCTTTAGCCTTTGCAATGGAAAGTGACACATGCCTAAATACGTGTCACCATTTTATTTATTCATAGGGATAGAAGTGTTAGAGAGATGGGGTTCTACAAAGCAAAAAGAATTTGTGAAATGTTGCATTTTCTTTAATCGACAACTTCAAGCTACTAGGAAGCATGGGGACTGACCACATATGAGGAAATAAGGCTCAATGACTTAAGATTAAAATTAGCAAATAAACATTAGCCCATTAAAATATTAAACTTGGACATACATCTTCTTTTCGAGAGTTCATGAGGATAGAAAATGAAAAAACCAAAGCTTCCATGAACTAAAGAGATATATATTCCAACATACATCTAGGTCCCCCAACAATCTAAAAACATTAGGAAGGTGAATAATAATATTTCAATCAAACTTTGTGGACACTTCCAAATGCATGAGGGGACTTATGGACATATGATAACAATACCCCCAAGTTATAACTTAAGTGAATGAGTGACAAATTTTATCACACCAATGACAAAATAGAAAGAAGCTATGGTTTTTGACAAAGGAGGGTTTTAGAAAGCCTTAATTTGTGAATTTCATACCCTAACACAACACAATTGAGGAATTTCAAAATTTCAAAAGTTCCTAGAGCAAGCCTATGACAACCAAATTTTACAAGTACCACTAGTGGCTCTAGTTGGGGATGTTTGTTTAACAAAAAGAGAGTGAGGATCAAGAAAAATCTAGAGAAGTAGTCCAACAACTAAAAACCCGAAATAGAAAATGACAAAGGATAAAATTACATTATGATACAATGTGCATGGATATTCCCTATTTATGAAAACTAGGGTTTGAAGAATTTTCCATCCACTCAATTCAAGAACCTCTTCATCCATATTTTCTAGAAAATATGAATTTTCACCATGATTGTTATAGATGACATAAGGACCAATCCAAAGGGCCTCAAATTTACCATGTTTTCCCTTGTCTTGGAGCCTAGCATTCCACATCAAGAATAAGTCTCCAACTATGAACTTCATATTTGTCACTCTTTTGTCAAATAGGTATTTGACCTACAATTGCTTTTTAAAATTGATGTTCTATGCATTCCTTCTTGATTCATCCAATTTAGCCGATTGGTTAATCCTATTAATTATGCTATCATCCATACCACCTTCATATTCCTAGATGAATTAATATACTAGAAATAAGTTGTTTACTGGCATTCTTGTATCCAGTGCATACACTAGTTCATAAGGGGATTTTTTGGTGGCCTTCTTTGTTGTTGTGTTGTCCCCACATAAGGCTAGTTTCAACTTTGAGTTCCATTCCTTTTTGTTCTTCTCCATTACTCTCTTCATAATTTTCAAGATACTTTTATTACTGGAATCAACTTATCCATTTCCCTATGGACAGTAAGGGGAAGTGTATGACATAACAAATACATAATTGTCACATAATTCTACAAACTCCCCAGACCTAAAACACATTTCATTATCCATTACCAAATTTTTTTGGGTACCAAACCTGATTAAGATATTATCCATAATGAAATTTATAACAACCTTTCTAGTCGCCTTCCTTGTGGGGATTTCTTCTACCCACTTAGTGAAATATTCTATGGCTACTAGTATCCAAATGTGGCCACCACTAGATTTCTCATTCAATTCACTAATAAAATCTATGCCCTACTACTAAAAGGGGACCTCTACATTTTGTGGTGTAAGGGGTAAAGCACTAGAGAAATTTAACTTACCAATTTTTTTTTGGAAAGCATCACATTTCTTCACCATTTCATGGGTGTCAAAGAATAGGGAAGGCCACTAGTATCTAGATCTCAATATATTATGAGCATTTATCTTAGTCATGTAATAACCTCCATACACACCACTATGTATCTCTTCAAGGACCTTTGTCACTTGTTTCTCACTTATACATCTAAGCATAATACCAACCCTAACCCTCTAACGTAAACAATATTGAATTAGTCATTTTTTTATTTTCAGTCATGTGTTTAGGGAAATACATGTTTTTTAAATAGTATAAAATATCCTTATACCAAAGACAACATTGAACATCACATTCCTTTATAGGAATATCTTCCTCCATCTAATTTTTCTAACTAGCCTCAAAATTGGATTTAGCTATTAGTTTGGCTAAACCCTATCCTCTAACAAGTGTGGTTATCTAAATATCAATATTAAATTATTGGATTTTGTTGATCCATCTACACCTTCTCCCAATGACTTCTTGTTGAGTGAATATGTCCTTGACTGCAACATTAGGTACATAAGCCACTATTTTTGCACCTACTAAGTAGGGTCTAAAGTTTTTTACAGCCTTTACCAGAGCATAGGCATACTTTTCTAATATATCATACTTCAATTCTACCACTTGGAGTGATTTATTGAAGAAAGCAATGGGTTGTTCATAACCATCATCATTTTTTTGTAAAAAAATAGCAACAAAAGTGTGAAAGGATGTAAAAGAAAACAACTGAAAGGGTTTAGTAAAATTAGGTGACTTGAGCATTAGTTCCTCTTTTATGTATTTCTTAATGTTGTTGAATTCTTTGATAGGCTTAAACCCCCATGCAACTGCTTCCTATTTCTCAACATCTTGTAGATGGAATTTTTTGTCTTTGCAAAGTCTGTGAAAAATCTTCTAACAAAATTGGTTTTCCAAATAAATGACTAAATCCCCTTTATAGTCTTAGGAATTGGAATTCTATCAATTACTACAACCCTTTCTAGATCAATCTTGATCCCCTCCTTTGAAACTATATGGCCCAAAAAAATTCCTTTTGTAACCCCAAATGTGCACTTCTCAGGTTTCAATGAAATGCCATATTGCAAGGCTCTTATAAATATCTTTTCTAGATGCATACAATGCTCTTTTTCTTTATTGGAATAGGCTATTAGGTCATCCTAATACACATAAATATATATATAATCTAAAAATTCAACATCCATGGCTCTCTAGAATGTTACTCCTACATTAGTCAAACTAAAAGGCATCCTGATATAAACATACGTCTCCCATAATGTGGTGAAGGTAGTTTTATACTACTCTACTTCCTTTAATTTTACTTGGTTGTATCTTGAGAACCCATACATCACAGAAAAGAGCTCACAACTAGTGATCTTGTGCAGCATTGCCTCCATATTTGGTAATGGGTAATTATATTTTAATGAAGATATATTTAAGTTTCTAAATTCCATTCACAATCTGATATCTCCATTCTTTTTCCTTTATGGCACCACGTTGGAAACCCAAGTGGAATGTCTAATAGGCTTTATGATCCCACCATCTCTAAGCTTCATAAGCTCCTATTACATTTTGGGTGCCAGTATAGGATTTATTGGCATTTGCTTCTTTCTACAAGGCTTAGCATTTGGTTTCAAGGGGATTTCATGCTGAAATAAATCTTCTTTATAAGCCTTTACGTCATCATATGACCAAGAAAATACATGTTTATATTTCCTGAGAAAGGAAATTAGCATTGTTTTGATCTAGGGTTTATTTTCTTTCCAATATAGACTTTCATGGGTGCATACTTAGTTCCCAAATTGATCTCCTCTAAATCTTATTCATGTGCATATTTTTTCTTAACATTACATTTGTCAAAGTTATCAAATACTATTTCTAGGGCTACCAATCCTTTAGGGATTTTATTAGTCTTGATTTGAATTACCTCATTTCCAAAAATAGTATCCTTCTCATCAATTTTTTCCACAAAATTTTGGAAATCAATTCTTCGCTATGATATTCATCCACATAATGTAGAAATTTCAATAAATCTATATCATTATTGAATATCTACCAATAATGAATGTTATCAGTTATAGTAGGCCTCACTTGAACCTCTACTTTTGATATTCCACCAAAATTTATATTATCAAGTCATAATGAAATGTTGGCAAGAAGGTCTACCATGGTATTCTTTAATCTCTCTATCTAGTCAATAGAAAAAGAATCAAACATCTCCACTATGTCCCAAACAATGTTTTTATATTATTTCAATCTTCTGTTTATGGACACATACTTAGCTCTGATTTGAGACACTACTAATTCAAAGTCACCAAAGACCTTAAGCTCCCCAATCTTGTATTTTTTTTCCATATTTAATCCTAATAATAAGGCTTCATACTCGACAACATTATTTGTACATTCAAACTTTAGTGATAATGAATAATTATAGGACTAACCTCTTGGTGATATAAGAATCACTCTTGCACCTAAACCCTCTTTTGAACAAGTCCCATAAAAATACATAGCCCATAATCCATCCTTCCGAGCATGCTATTTCACTTCCTTAGTTATTTATACTTTCTAATCTTTTGTTGGTTGTGCCTCTACAACTTTGAAGTTGTCCATATCTATATCAATAAAATGCAAATTCTCTATTAGATAAGAATCTTCAACAAGTTTATGAGATCTCTTTTCTCTAATTAAGTTGACTTACCTTACATTCACATGTATGGTGGCATAAGAGAGGTCTAATTTCATTCTTCCTCCAACTATTTCCACCCATCTTCTTGATAGGAACATTCCATATTGGGTAGGAACATCAACAATAGTCACACTCATTTCATAATCCTTTTCAAGGAATACTACTAATTTAAAAGGCACTTCCTTTACTATTCCAATTACTATAACTTAACTTGAGTCCATAGAAAAATACTTCCCATATGTTTGAATTACTTGCAACCCCAATTATCTCATGATTGTTGAAGACATGACATTAGTGGATGCTCCTTAATCAATCATGCTATTTTTGATCAATTTAACATTCACTTGTAGGGCTACATAAAATGGATCTACTTGATTGGGGAAAGTAGTTAGGTTGGTGCTTAGAAATACTTTAGGAAACTTAGTGTGAATCCTTTCAAGCTCAATTTCATTTTACTTTCCTTTACCCTTATTAGAAGACATAATTTCTTTACTTTCATTACAAGCAATGATTGTACCAACAATAAGAGCAATTTCCTTTCCCTTTTTCTCTTTTATCCTCATTATTTCCAATAGAGGAACAAATATATTGATCTATGATAATATTTGGCTTATATCCATTGTGGTGTACATTGGAATATCACAACTTAAATAAATTTTCTCATTTACCTTTGCTTGCTTATTTCTAGGTTTACTCTCTTGAATAGGTCTATCTTCCATGTTTTCTTGATCATATTTTAATTTTTGATACTTATCTTTGATGAGGGAAGATACAAATTAGTCTTTAGGTTTTTTAATATATTTCCCCTTGTCATGATTCTTGGTAAGAGTTTGAGCTCTTACATCACTATTATCTTCTTTTATGAAAAGTCTACTAGGCTTTCCTTGATCACTGTTCACTATTTTGTTCCTCAAATTGTAAGTGCTATTAACTTGAGTAATAGTTGTAGAAATTAATGATCTGATCTCTTTATTTGAAGTTTTTCTTAACTTGACCTTTGATTTTGATTCCAAATTATTCATATTAGTATGATACTTATTTTTATCATCAAAAAATACATGTTGATGATAGGAATAATTTTATTGTCTTTTATCCTAAACATCCATTTTTGAGCATCGCTCATCTGAAGAACAATCCCTAGTTATTAGATTCATCATAGTAAATAATATATTTTTACCTTTTTCCTTGGTGTGTGAATTGTCACAATCATCATATGGTATATGGCCCTCTTCCAAAGATTAAGCAACCATACATTTCTAAGGAGAGTGTGGTAACTAACAATGATCATGTCAAGGGGTTTGCTCTAGAAAATTTTCATTACTCATCTTCAATGGATTAGGAGTTTCCTTATTTTGCATAATTCTTTGATTATTTTGGATATGCCTACCAATATTCCAATTAGTTTTATATGGTTGATCTAAGAACTTTGACATCTCCTACATTAGATAATTTTACTTATCATGAGGTTAACCCTTACCATTTCTTGAAACCTTATAATTGAGATCCTTCAAGGCACTCATCACCTTTTTCAATATTATCCTCAATAGGTGTTATCTTGTTTAGGTGTCCTCTAGGGTTTTGCAAGATATCAACTTCATCCCTTTCATTCACTTTTCCTAAATCTTTCCTTTTATTTTCAATATGGGTTGCAATCCTAAATGCATCCCTCAAGGATTTAGGGTTCTTACCCCTTCATTTATAACCAATTTTTGGGTCATAAGCATTGAAATATAGGACCAAGCACATAGACTCAATAGGTCTCATATCATTTGGGATCTTGTTACAAATCTTATTAAACCTTGCATTGAATTTTGAAACAAATTCATTTAGCCCCTTGCTTATGCTTTTGAACTAATTGATCAAAAATATAGGACCAATATTAGTTTCATATTTCTCTCTAAAAACCCTCTTGAAATCATCCTAAGATCCAATGCCAACATTAGGTAAATTTCTATACCAATATCTAGCTTCACCAATCAAATACTACATAAACAGTTTCATGACAACATCCTCATATTCCACCTCAAAGTCACCCAACAAGTTTAAAAAAGTGCTAAGATGTTCTTCACAACTTACTACATTAATTATTGAAAACCTAGTAAGGTATGTCCTTACTTCATTAGGAAATTGGTTGGGATATCAAAGGATACCAAAAAAATCAAGTTGTCTATATCTATCCATCTAAAGGGGCCTTTTGCCTAGAAAATTTCCTACTCCAAGATTTTTTGACTACCTTCATTTAAAGTGATATTATGTTGTACATTTTGATGTTGTGATGTGGGGACATATTGATCCCCTATTTTCAATGGGGTGGTATATTACATTTGAGAACCTATTTGATACTGCCTTTGGGTGTTTGGTGCATAATTTCCAACCCCTAAATTTGGTCTGACCCACTATGGTTGAGGCACTCCTCCAATATTTGTATTTTTTTGCAACTCATGACTATATATAGGGTTTATCTAAGGGCCTATTAAGATACCAAAATTTATAGGCATGGAACTAGGAATAGGATTACTTTGTGAAGTGGAGGGATTTTTAGCTCCTAATGAAATATTTCCCACATTTTTTGTGTTAGGAACACTTTGTGATACATCATTGGGCTAAGGATTACTCCATGTACTCACATGAGAAGAATTCAAAGGAATACTAATTTGATGGTGTTGGTGTTTTTTCTTGCAACCCCCAACCCTAAGGAAAATCACACTACCTAAACCAAGGGATGAAGAGGTTAAGAAAAAGGTATTTCACTATCAACACATTAGGGACAAGAAAATCCAACAAACAAGGCTATAATCATCCTTCTACACTTTGAGATCCATAAGAATCAGGAGGGTGTTCCTATTCAAATATTTTCACTTATAATATGACTTGCACTAGATAACATATTATAGATTTCTAACATGTGGATGGATCTCAAATGAATGTATAAAGAGTGTTATACATTTCACTACATTACGACATGATCCCCTTGCACCTTGAATCCAAACTAAGAACATATAAATTAAGATAAATATTTATCTCAAATACACAAAGAAGCTACAATAGGATCATTCCAAGAACAATCTATGTGTTCTCTAATCTCCATGAAGATACATAAAACCAGAGAAATATTCTTTAAGTTTTTCAATGGTGATTCCTTCTAGGGTTTGCATAAAAGAAACATATTAGACTAGTGACTTTTCCATAACAGAGTCAAAATGAAGTAACCTATCTAGTAATAGCCTAAACACAAAACCAATGACCATTAAATCATTACTACATTACAATAATGAGGTCCCTTTAAGACACATTTGCAACATTCTTATTGATCCTGAATGTAACACAATATATTCAACATTTAAATGAGAGCACACTTTAACCTATTCTTTGAACATGATCCATCAATCCAAATACCCATTACAACAAATATGTAACAAAAACCATCATAATCCTTGATTACTTTGATTAATAATACAATGCATACATTCTAGAGACATTATAGTATGGTAGTTCATCATAGTTTGGAAATTGATTTGCTTGCCATTAAAAGATGGATTACAACATTAAACCTTAAAATTTGAAGAACTCATAATCTAGATATAATCCTTGTGCAAAATTACAATACTCAAGACCTAGAAATTATAGAACCCCTATAAAGGAGACAAAAATTACAATATAAAGAAGAGAATAAACTCAGATTGAATCTATGTCTAACACTTGTCACTAATTGAATAATAGATCTACAAAAAAATTACATTTAAAGAATGCCTCTTTACTTTCCACTTTTCCTCCTTATTTGCAACTAAAGTTTGTGCATCCTTTTCAACTTGAATATCCAATGCAACTTTTCACCCTACCTATAAAAACATATTTACTAGCTCTATTTTCACTTTTCAAGTGAAAAATATTACTTTTGGGTCAAAACCCACTTATTGGTAGTTAAAACATGATGTGAACCTTGCACTTCAACCTTCAAATCTCCCATTTTACATTGCACTTTAAACATTTTCATTTTAAACATTAGGAAATAGGTGAAGTTTTAATTTCTCCTATCACTCAAATGGTGAAAATTTACTGTGCACAAAAAGGGACCCTTGGAGACAAGATTTTTGTGAGCAGCCATAATCAATTATTAAAAAAATGGGTTTTAAATCAAATTTCGCCAAACAATTAGAAATTAGGTACCTCCTTTGTAAATGGCCCTGTTAGACGTGTTTGTTGCAACTGAAACACATTAAAATAATGTATCATATGGACTCCATTTTTGATGAAAATGGAACTCAAGATGTTATAGACCAAAACAAGAAATGGGTTGCCTTTAGAATTGTGAAATTTACAACTTTCTAGAACACCAAATTTAGCCTGGCCATAGTCAAAAATGTATTAATTAGCCCATCATAACTCATCCAAGAAGCATGAAATTGAGAAAGTGTACTACCATATGTACTAAAAACTTTCTACCATATAGATTTGCAAGATGACCTCTGAGTTGCAAAATTTTAATTAGAAGATGGGCTCTAGGGTAGATTTGACAAGAAGTAGACCTACCTTTGTCATCAAACTAAAAAGGAATAGGCACTTCAAATTTGCAAAATTTGAAGGTTCCATGAGTGGTTCATGTTCAAGGACGCATGCCCCTTATGAGCATGGCAAGATTTTAGATCTTTAGGGAGTAGACCAAGTGCCAAATCCATTGGGTTCTTTGTAATAGATCCTTTGTGTGCCATTGAAACCATTTTTCAAACCTCATTTGGTGGCCCTAGGCCCCCCAAAAAGTAGAACCAACATTTACCCCTATCAAATACTCTATTCCCCACTATCTGTAGTAGGCCAAGTCTGAAAACACTACCATAATATATCTAAGAACCAACATCAACATTGGCATGCTTAAACATATCATTGTGCTTTCCAATGTTACTATTAATTTTGTCAATCTAAAATATGCAATCAAACACAAACTAAAATCCATAACCACTGTGACATTTTACCTTATCTAGCTCATTGTTATGTTCCATTAAATGCTCATCTAACTAAATTGATAACTCGAAACATTCATAATCCACTTGACCAGTGACATCATAAAATTTGACATCACATTCAATATGCACCTCAAACTTAAAGTTATCATAAACACTTTGTTGTACAATATGCAAACAACCCTCAAGTGCATCAAAAAGAAAAATTTCATATTTAGGAACTTCTTTGAATTGGACATCATGACACAAACACACATCTAAGAATTTTGACTTAGCCACATCATAAGACTCCTTGGTGTCATAGAAATGAAGATATATGCATCATCAACATCCCAAAACTAGGTAAATCCACTCATCTCAGGTTTAGTAACATAGTCTGATTCATTTCTCAAATCATCATTCAACTCAATGCAAAATGTTTCAAAGGAAGGATCAAATAATTTAGAACCTAACCTTGAGTCAAACTTTTCATATTGACCTTTTGTAACATATCCACTATTGTAATGAGTAACACACTCAATATTCCTTTCCACCATGTCAATATGAATATCTAAATCATTTTGAAAGCTAAACTTTTAGAACTAACAAGGTCAGTAGAAAGATATTCATTTGTGCTCACAACTTCATGTGCATCATAAATGGATAGGAATTTTGACCTATATGCCATAGATTCATTGTTATCTGAAGTTTGTTCATTAACAATTGAACAAGTATCTTCATTCTCTTTCACATTAATGTACTTATTTAATGAAAACATTTCCATTTCTATAACTTCAAACAAACATATTCCATCTTTGTTTCATATAAACAATCATGAACAATAAGGAAATAATCATCTTCATATGTGTCATACTCATCCTCATCAACATATTCATAATATTTGACACTATGCTTAAGATCCAAATATTGAACACACACATTTTTATTTTCAAAGTTATCATCATTCACAAAGTTAGTATTCTCTATTGATAGAAAACCTGAATTACATTCTAGGTATTCATCATATGAATTTTTTTTATTTACTTGTGAATAAGTGACTTCATCAACATTCATATCATTACATTCTTTATATGAAGAAAACACATCTAGATCATCCTCATAGGAGAATTCATAATCCTTAGAAGAACAACTAGGTTTGTTGTCATTATGATCCCCATCACAAGAAAATTCATCACTACATAAACCATGCTCAAAATCTTCAAAAGGAGTGCCTAAAATTTCATTTTCAAAACCATGACCATTGATTTGCAATGAGATATCTATATAACTCTCACATGTATTTTTATCTTCATCATTGTTGTATTGATCTACATATTTGTTTCTTGTGGGCTGATTACAATCACTATCCTCATTTACACAAGATGGATTTTCATTTTTTGATATATCTTTTTCAGTTATGCACATTATGTTTTGATTTTTCTCAATAAGATTACTATCAACATTTTGAGATCATATTTTGTGCATAACCACATTGGGATCCTTCAAAAATCTCTATCCAATCAAGTACCTGATCAAAACTATGAGGCTTCAAATCTTTTGGCAAGGTACTCAACCCTGACTCATAGATTTCACAAAACAAATCAATGCACATTGAATCCTCAGGTTTGAAATTTTTGGGGACCTCCAACAAGGCATCCAAAAACCTTGTGAACAAATCAAATGGTGATTCCCCCTTGTGTCTATTCATGTCATACAATTCTTGAATAAAATACATCTAATCAACATTGATCAAAATTTGTTGATATTCAACTTGGAGTTCATTGTGATTTGTATGTTGTAATGATGGAAAAATCAGAACAATGGAGGCATAACTATCTGATAGTAGTTTTCATTTTCTAACTTGCATTGGATGTATGCATAAGATGTTCTAGGACAACCAACACTTGCAATCGTGTGTCCCTTCCTCCTTGAATATTTTGAGATTTTTTCAATATCCATGGTAATTTTATATGCCTAATGTAATGTTGCAAGCTCCTTGTCTCTCAATGAATAACTCATTTCTTCATCAAATGCTCCAAGGTAAAAAAACAAGAACAATGCATCATTTGTTCTGTGGTATTTTAGAACATCCCTTATTTCCTTTGAAAATATGAGATTGAATGTAGGGAACAACTCATATTCTTCTTTCTAGATGTTTTTAAGTTTTTGTCTAACTGAACTTCGATCAATTCTCTCACCAAACCATTCTATGAATACTTCCATTAATTCATTCCATGAAGAGATGGAATATACTGGTAAATATGAAAACCAATCTTTAGAATCTTCCTTTATATATTGAACAAATAACTTCATGATAACATCTTCATGCCTTATCTCATAATCTCCCATCATTTCAAAAAACTTGTGTAGATGCTAAGATGCTAATTCTAAGATTTTCCCTTTGAACTTTAGCAAGTGTTCCTTGACTTCATTAGGAACAAGGTTTGGGAAACCTTGAATAACATTAAAATTTAATGGTCTATATCTTCCCATAGAGAAAGGCCTTCTCTAAGGACACATCTAGAACTGTGGTTGTTCTTGCATTATAGGATTTAAAAATATAGAAAAAAAGCCATAATAACAATCCTTATACAACTAATTATGTGATTCATTTTTACCCTACTGAAAACCATTAACTCTTAGATTTATATAATCCCTTTGTATTTGATGCATATCAGGGTGGATAAATTCAACATAACCTAAATCAAACAAACTTTGAATCCTAGAACATAACTTGATGGGGTTCCTTCACAATCCTTCAATTCCTCTAGTAGTCATTCCTAACTGGTTTTACAATCACAACTTCTTGTACAAAACTCATACCCAAACTATAAAAGTATTTTTGAATACCCATTTTTTCCTTTATCAACATATCCAAAATTTGGATGGGGTTTTTTTTGTACAAATAGGCCCAAATTTTAACTGACCTACTTTTTTAGCCCTAGAAGGTGGGGTAGAAAATTAAGTTTTTTGGCCATAAATTTTAGTGAAGACATGATATCCAAAATGTAAAAATATTTATAGATACCCATTTTGGCTATATACAACATAATTTAGAACCAAGGTAGGTTACTTTGTATGGAACCATTCAAAAATTGACTTTCCTTTTGCCAATTAAACCCAAAAACATAGATAAATCTAACCTAGGGCATCACCAAAACACGTGAAAACCTTCTCCCTTGAACCTAAAAATTTATAGAAACCAAAAAAAATAAAATTACAACCATTCCACCAAGTTTCATGAGGTTTCACCATTGGAATGGTAAGATGTTCATTTTTTCTTCATTTAAGGCACTAAACCTAGGGTTTTCAACTAGTTCAAGGTAAATTGGCTCTAAAACACTCAAATCTTAATAAAATTTAATGAGACAAAGTGAAACAAAAATTAGACTCAATTATACATCAACTCCAATTGCTTTTAAATCATTAACCAATTTTACAAGGTCGTACCAAGCTCTAAAACTACAATTTAGTGTTTAGAAATTCAAAAACAAGGATGTCTTTTATTGATTTCACTTCAAAAATGCCACAACCAACCTTCGGTTCAACCTCTCCAAGGCTATTTAAACATGTACCAACCATTTAAAATTGATTTTAAAACTAAAACCATTCTAATTCCTTCATTTACACCATGTGACTCTTTAAATTCCACAATTTGCAACATTTTAGACAATATTGATAACTTGACCACACCTATCCTCCTAAGACCTCATCAAGACCCTTACAAACATAAAGATGATCCAAAAATGCCTTATTACATAAGAGAGACACAAAACCAAAACAATGACAACCAAAATCTCATGGGTTCTCCTGCACCACTATTGATGCTAACACTCAATAAATAAGGGAACATAAGTTTTTCTAGAACTTTCACACTTGGTTTTCATACATAAGATTATCCTTATTGAAAACCAAAAAATACCTCGATATGTTGCAGCTACTGCAAAATTTCTTTCCTAATTGGAAATCTTTGTAGATTTGAAATATTCTTAACATCTTCATTAGCTTCTTTTCACAAAGTCACCACCTCTCTTCACAGAGGACTAGAATTCAAACAATATGAAGCTCTTTTAAAGCTTAATTTCATTATGGGTCTTTCCCAACAATAGAGTCACATAGTTTCTTTTAAATCTGATACAAAAAAACCTCTTCTAGGTTTGAAATTGTCAATATCTGAACCATATGTTTAGATTCTTCAAATTATTTGACTCTTTCCAAATGGACACTCTTATGATCTCTCCAACAGAGTTGCCAATCTATTGGTGTTTTTTTCTTGCAACACCCAATCCTAAGGAAAATCACAATGCCTAAACCAAGGGATCAAGAGGTTAAGAAAAAGGTCTTGCACTATCAACACATCAAGGACAAGAAAAACCAATGGACAAGGATATAATCAACCTTCTACACTTTGATCTCCACAAGACTCAGTAGGGTGTTCTTATTCAAATATTTGCACTTATAATATTACTTGCACTAGATAACATATTGCAGATTTCTAACATGTGGATGGTTCTTAGATGAATGTATAAAGAGTGTTATACATTTGAATACATTTAGACATGATCCCTGATGAGTCAGAATAATGACTTAGTTTTTATAGGGTTTATCATATATTTGTTGTTGTTACTATGGGACTTTAGCACCTGGTTATTAACACTCTCTATGTTATTTCCCTAAATTTATGAACTTTGGGCATGAACTTATCCCTATGACTTTTGATAGTATTAACCTCCTATGTGACATATATATATTTATTTTACATGTGATTGAATGAATGCTATTATAAGGTGATTATGTATATACAATTTTTTTGTGCATGTTAATGTCATTATGTAGGTTCACATTAATATGTAGATATAAATGAAGCTTGCAAGGTGGAAGAAGTTCATGCCAGTTGGACGATTGCTAAAGAAGTCAAAAATATGGTCATTAAAGAGGTCAATGGAGGGAAACTCCCAGCTCGTGTGTAAGTTGTAACTTACCTTTAAATGATCATGTATGTTAGTTGAGTAGATTTAGGAGGTGTTGCTATGTTGGATCCTCGTTGAGGCAAGTATGGTTTGATTAAATCTGGTGCATGCATAACCTCTTTCATCTTTATCATGATTTTAATAAATGGTATCCTCCTAGTTTGTTGAAGTTGACCACCCAACTAGTTAGGGTTAGTTAGAAGCTTTCCTTCTATAAATAATTATCAGATGTCCCTCTTCACAAGGTTGGATGTTCTAATATTGTACTTGCATTTTTAGTTTCAAGGAATACAGTCATGTTGCTATTATGATGTACCAATTTTTTCAATAAATAAAATGATAGTTTGATTTGTTGTATCTGAGTTAGCTTAGGGAAGACTCATTCAAGGGGGCCCACTTGGTGATAATTCCATCTATTCATCTTAGCAATTAATTTTTTGTTAAGTAATTAGTTACGGTCTTAGCAATTGTCTATTCCTCCAGCCATTAGAACTTTGTTCTATGTTTGTTCCTACAGCCAAGGTAGACATAGTAACTTCATGTCTATTTGCTGAGATTCATGTTTTTGTCATTCATCTCAACTCTATTTAGTTGTTGATTCATGCTCAATACTTATGCTAATTTCTTTCAATTATTTTACTTTCAATACTGTTTCCTTTTTAGTTATAGGATAAGCATGACTACAGTTGAGTCTTAGTGCATAGAAAGTGCTGACCCATTTCAAGTTCATGTCCCTGGGTTGACAATGAAATGAAACTTCATGATGAGCAAGATAACTACTTAGTGCAAATATCTAATCTCTAAGTTATAGCTTTAAGGGCTTAGTTATTGAACCATTAGAGGAGGCCAACAATCCCCTTGCACCTTGAATCCACACTAAGAGCATATACATGAAGAGAAATATTCATCTCAAAGACACAAATAAGTTACAACAAGATCATTCACTACACAACCTATGTGCTCTTTGATCTCCATGAAGATATTGAAAACTAGAGAAATATTCTTTAAGTTTTTCAATGGTGATTCCTTCTAGGGTTTGCAAAAAAGAAACATAGTAGACCAATTCCTTCTCCATAACAAATTCAAAATGAAGTATCCTATCTAGTATTATCTCGAACACAAAACCAATAACCATTAAATCATTACTACATTACAATAATGAGGTCCCTTTAAGACACATCTTCGACATTCTTATTGATCTTGAATGCAACACAATATATTCAACATTTAAATGAGACCACACTTTAACTTGTTCTTTGAACATGAGCCATCAATCCAAATACCTATCATAGAAAATGTGCAACAAAAAAATCATAATCCTTGATTACTTTGATTAAAATTATAATGCATACATTTTGGAGACATTACAGTATGGCATAGGTCATCATAACCTACAAATTAATTTTCTTGTCATTAAAAGATGAATTACAAAAATGAACCCTGAAATTTGAATAACTCCTAATCTAGATACAATCCCTTTACAAAATTACACTACTCTAGACTTGGAAATTCTAGAACCCCTACAAATGAGACACAAATTACAATATAAAGAAGAGAATAAACTTTGATTGAATATTTGTCTAACACTTGTCACTAACTGAACCTTTAGATCTACAACAAATTTGTGTTTAAAGAATTCCTCTTTACTCTCCATTTTTCCTCCTTATTTGTAATTGAATTTTGTGCATCCTTTCCAACTTGCAAATCTCATGCAACTTTTTACCTTGTCTATAAAAATATATTTACCAGCTCTATTTTCACTTTACAAGTGAAAAATATTACTTTTGTATCAAAACCCATTTACAGGTAGTTAAAACATGATGTGAGCATTACATTTCAACCTTCAGATCTCACATTTTACACTACACTTTAAGTTTGACATTTTATCAAATAGTTCATTGGTAACTATTTTACCTATGCATTTTGATTGCAACTAACCCATTTTTACTTTTATTTACATTTTGATAATCCATTCATTCACATTTTTCTCATTTGGATTCAACAAATATCTCCATTAAACTGATTTTTTACACTCAAATACTCTCCATTCGTTGAATTATACATCTTTTCAACAATGCAATAATTGGATCTCCTGCACACCATTTTGTTGTATGCAAACAATTTGCAATTTGTTTGGGTCATTTTTATCACTATTAGGCACTAAAAAACATCTTAAATTATGTTAAAAATGCTTCCTAAGGAATATAAATGGTTGAGGCACCATTCTCGAAGTTGAAATAACATTTTCCAACCTGTAATGCATTTAAAAACCACCCCAATCCAAAAAACATGATTACACATTAACATTTTCCCTTCCACAATGAAAATCTCCTCCTCACAATGATGAAAGTAATTCAAAACACATGGAAACAACAAAAAATGAGTGCCCAACAAAATTTTCCTCCAAAAACTGCCTTCCCTACACCTAAACATCTACTCTAGTGGTAGTATTACTTGTTGTGGATGTGATGTAGAGTAGGGGAAAATCCTAACACAATTTGACTATTTCAACGCACTTCTTCAACGGCTTCATTGAAAAGCAATGCACAAGACTTCTTAGTACACCTTGTCATCATTGACAACCTAGCCTAGTGGGCATCCAAGGAAGGAAAAACACTCAAACAAGGTTAGAACAACATGAATAGTGGGGAGAACAATGTTTCAATACCCTCCAACACATTTGACAACTCCAAACATTCTTAAACCAACCAATCTATCCAAATAGTCACTTAGCATTTGGTTCTCTTGTCAACTTTGGCAACATAATCACATGGCCAATAACACAAAAAAAGGATGGAACAACATGATCATAGACCCGGGGTTGTCTTAGGTTATTAAAAAAAATATTAAGATGATTCTCAACTCTTTTTGGACTTATATTTCCATGGTATAGCATTCCAAGGCACAAATCAGCATTATGGTTTATTGACACAAGGCATAAATGATGCACTACTACTCAACCAACATAAGAACAACTGATCCAATGGAACCTTTGGTCTACATTGGCTCCAAATAACATGGAATAATGCTCTATACCCAGACAACATCAAACAATGCATGGATTTATCAAACCCTAGGTTGGAGGTGTGTGTTATGATTGTTTCACCATGGAAAGAAGCAAACTATAAGGAAGAATTTTCACCCACATGCAAGAAATGAACCCAAACCTTGCAAGGATGTAGATGAGGTTAAAAAAAAAATTCCATAAATTTTCAGCATTTCCCCATGGTGGAATCTCGAGATATGGCATTTTCCTCACAAGTCTAAAACCTTAGGCAAGGTTTAGAGTAGTTTTCACAAAAAATGTTTGTATCTTCCTCAAAACTCAATGGATTTGTGTCAAACAAAAATAATTTCAAAGGTGATGAACCCCTACAACTTTTACAATTAACTTCTAGTCTGTACCAACAATTACAATTTCGTACAATGTGAAAGAACGACTAGATTTTGCAAGAAAATGCAGTTTAAAAGATGAAAACTTGAGGTTTTCTTCATTCCAACTTCAAAAAACCTTGGATTTTTTGTTCACAAGGCATATTTATGCTTCTACGATCATTTACAAGCCTCCAATCGACCCACAACTAATTGGTTAACAAATTTACAAAGTTTTCATTACAACATTAACAACTTTTACAATATTTGCCTAAATTTCACATAATGACCAAAAAAGGTCCTAAATCACTTACAATGGTCTCAAATGACCTTACTTACATCAATCAAGTCATAGAAAAGAAAAAACCAAAGTTTCACAATATAACCCAAAATTATATCAAAGGTGCTCCTGCACCATACTCCTTAGAGAGAAAAGATTCAAGGTCCCCTTGAATGGAGGTCTGCAATAGTGTAACCAACTAGCATCTATCATCTGAGAATGAATGTAAATATTCTCCATTACTTGTACAAAATACTTTATTAAAGAGCACAAATTAGAACTAAATCCGCAACCTTGAGATCAACTACTCTTCCTCTCACATCTGCCCTTCACTTGCATTTGCTAACTCTACTTTGTAGCTACTCCTTTTCTTGTTGATGGATTGCATGCATTGTGTAAAATCTAGAAAATACAAAAGAAAGGTTAAAAGAAAACAATCAATGCGATCTAAGCTCTAAATGAAATCTAAGTCAAACAACAGAGAACAAAGGAAAGCTAAAACATAAATAAACTGAACAATCTCACCCAATATCTACATAATTCCATGTATAACCTTGATTTCCCTTCTCCATTTTGTCATTGTAGTATAATTTCCCTCAGATTTCTCTTGTGAAAGTATAGCCTATGATAGTGATTTAGCAAAACATCGAAGATTCAAATAATAGATATGCTTCCAAAAGTCACAAGATTTCAGGAGAGGTTGAAATGATGAAAGATAGATCAATTTATAGAAAATTGATCATTCGAATGATATGTCAATATCAAAAGATCAATAGATGGATGAGATCAAAAGATTAGACATGC
Source organism: Sequoia sempervirens (assembly GCA_007258455.2). NCBI lineage: Eukaryota > Viridiplantae > Streptophyta > Pinopsida > Cupressales > Cupressaceae > Sequoia > Sequoia sempervirens. The sequence goes on along the minus strand of VDFB02373365.1, from coordinate 296,314,029 downwards.
ATTCTGATAAGTGTTAGTCATGACATGAGTGATACAAATTAGAAATAGAAATAAAGATTAAATAAATGATTTAATCTTCGAGTTTGGTATTCGAAAATAGAAGAATTATCTTTGCATGACAAAGATAAAGATAGGATTAAAGAAACGTCCTGTTTGAATGCACGCACAAGATTAAATTAATTAAATAAAGATATTTAATTAATACACATGTACATACAAAAGATTTAGAACTAGATGACTGAATGATATGACAAAGAGTTTATTCATGAAAGCAACTCGAACACTAAATCCGAAGTTAATTGACCAATTTAAATAGATCTCGAGTCAAGTCAGAGTGAATACTTAGATAACTTACACAATTATCTAAATATAGAGGAATGTGTTAAAATGAATTTTTACGAATTAAATGATTTATTTAATTCAAAATTTGATATTTGATGAATAATTAAATAAATAAGAATTATTTAATGAAGTGATAAAAAGGGGTTAAATGAATAATTAAATAAATAAACAATTTATTTAATTATAGTAGAAACATGATAAAGATAAATTAAATAAGAATTTATTTAATTCAAGAAGGAGAATAAAGTTTAATTAGTGACGTAATTAAATAAAGAATGTTTATTTAATTAATCAGGATAGAATAAAGATAAAGTGAATTCATTAAATAATTAAGATTATTTAATTAATAGTTGAATAAATGTTAAAGTAAATTAACTAAACAATTAAGTTTATTTAATTAATCGAAGAATTAAGGGCTTTAGAGAATAATTAAATAGTTGACATTATTTAATCATGACCATCAAAATACGAATTATGAAGAATATTGAAGTCGCAGGCTTAGACCAAATTTTAGTGTCTACACATTGCAATAGCAACTTGCTCTCGTTCAACATCTTGCTTCATTTTTACCTTAGGTCTCTCACTCCTCAATTGTGCAATCTCAAAAAGAGCATTTTGTCTCCTCTTTTTGTCTCTAGCCATCATGGCATCAAGCATAGGCTCTTGATCAATTTGTTTTCCTCTTCTAAAAGAAGAAAAGCATGTCTAACTTTGAATGTCTCCTTTTGAAATGTATGCAATTTATGTGCATATTCTTCATCCTCAATGGAAAATAGAAAAAATTTAGTTCTCCCTTCTTAACACCATTAATTCTCATATTTTGAAGAGATCACTACATTACAACTATATATTTTCTTCCATACTCAATCAGTGATCCTTTCAACATGTCAACTACTGATTGAAGGGGCTTGGTCTAAGAATCAACAACATAAACTATATCCCCCAAATCTACAATGTTTAAAGTTTCCATCGCCATTGAATTTGCATAATGATTGTCCTCCTTTTCTTTGTTTATATCAGTCTAAAAAATAGAAAATGGAACCTCTAGCTTGGGATTGAGCCTCTTAACCCCATCTTGTATTGGATTACATTCACAAAAATTCTTAAGCAACTGAAAGGTAACTTAGGTTGCATTCTCATGTTCCAACTATAAATACTTAGTTCCTTCAACTAAATTGAAAGGTTTATCTTCCCATTCTAGCAACGTTGCATGAGGACCGATACCTCTCTTTGGGATGTCATCTACCACCATATCAACATGTTCCTTGAGAAAATTTTGGATCTCCATAGGCAACTCATCCACCTTAACTAATGTCACAACAGTCCTAGGTCTGGTTGTGATTGCAAGGCCAACAATCCTAGGTCTAGTTATGGTTTTTATGAACTCCTTCTCATCTACCAACATTACACTAGATCTCACTTGTTGTTCCTCACTTTCCTCTTTCAAAGGTGTTAGAGTGTAAGATACCCCATCCTTCTCTATGACATAGGTGTTTTTCCTACCATGACTACCTTCCTATCATATTTCCATGGTCTACCTACCAGCATATGGCAAACATCTATGGGAATGATGTCACACAACACTTTGTCCTTGTATCCCCCTATGTGGAATTCTACCCAAATTTTCTCATTCACTAAGACTTGCTGCCCTTTGTTTAACAAAGAAACCTTGTATGGAGTTGTATGAGGTAATCTTTTCAACTTTAACTTCTCTACCATTCCAATAGAAACCAAATTGTCAGTGCTACCAAAATCAATGACAAATTTATAACATTTACCTTGGAATTTGCATGTAGTCCTGAAGAGTGACTTTCTTTGTGGTGGTTCCTTATCCAGGGGCACTTTGATCAAGGTTCTTCTCATCAACAAAAACTATCCAAATTTTGGTTCTTTAACTTGTGGTGGAGAAGTTACACTTTTAGCATCATCTCTACCTTGTGTAACCTGATTCCTCCTTTCACTCATAAAATAAGTAAATGAATTTTCTTTAGGGAATTTCCATGCTTGACATGACCTGAAAATTTATTACATTTGTAACACTTTCCAGTGAATGCACTTGATCCTACTCTACTCCTAAATCTACCCCTAAAATTTGATCTTCATCCCCTAAAACTGCCCCTTGAATCTAAGGTTTGTTCTTGAGAACTAATTGTCTCTCCTTGACTCTCATGTGACTGTCTTGGATCAGAAAATGATCCTCTCCCTCTAAAATTCCTTCCTCTACCCCTTAATTTCTTTTCTTGTCTCCTCAAATTTTCTTCATCCTTCATGGCTAGTTGGTAGCATTCTTCTACCATTCTAGGACTTGTGAGACTTAGTTCATCTTGTAGACTATATTTCATTCCATTCAAATACCTTGCAACCTTATCAGTATACTCTTCCATATTGCCTAATCTAATGCTCAGATTGTAGAATTATTCTATATAGGTCTTTACATCCATGTATTTTTGTTTCAAATTTTGTATTTGCCTATACAATTGAATGGCATAATCACTAGGTAGAAATTTACTTTTCAACTTTGCAACCAGTTTGTACCAAGAGGTTATATTTTCCTTTCCTTTCCTTTCTTCCTTCTCTCCTCTTGCACATATTCCCACCAAAGGGATGCATGGCTCTTCAATTTTATTCTTTACAAATCCACCAATTGTTCCTCTGGCATATCTTTAAATTCAAAATATTTGTCTAATTCTCCAATCCAATCAAGAAGTTCCTCATTGTTTAGGCTACCTGAATACACTAGGAGTTCCATCTTCAATTTGGAACCTTCACCTCTAATTGCTTTCAGTAATCTCTCTAACCTCAACTCTTTAACATCTCTTTCTTCATGGGGTTCCCCTTGTTTTGGATTGTTTTCATCCGTTTATTCTTCCAAATCACTCAAATCTCCTATGATCACACCTCTTCTTTGATTCATCTCAACTACTATAATCCTTCCATCAAGACTTGTTTTCATTTCTCTCATCTCTTGGGCTAGTTTGTCTCCCATCTCTTTGGCCAACCTTTCTAGTGCTCTTTCAACAACATTTACCCTTGGAGGCATCTTTTATTATCTTCAACACAGTAAACTAACTTTTTCTTGACTTTATTGGCTCTAATACCAAAATTATGTAGAGAAAGGGTAGATCCTAACATAATATGACTTTCAGCACACCTCTTCAAGGGCTTCATTGAAAAGCAATGCACAAGACATCTTAGTACACATTGTCACCATTGACAACCTAGCCTAGTGGGCATCTAAGGAAGGAAAAACACTCCAACAAGGGGAAAACATCATGAATAGTGGGGGAAACAATATTTCAATACCCTCCAACACCTTTGACAACTCCCAAACAATCTTGAACCAAACAATCTATCTAAATAGTCCCTTGGCATTTGGTGCTCTTGTCAACTTTGACAACATAGTCACATGGCCAATAGCACAAAAAAGGATGGAACTGCATGAGCATAGACCTAAGGTTGTCTCAAGTTATTAAAAAACATATCAAGATGATTATCAAGCCTTTTTTGACTTAGATTTCCATGATACAACATTCCAAGGCACAAATCAACATTATGGTTTATTGGTACAAGGCATAAATGATTCACTACTACTCAACCAACATAAGAACAACTGATCCAATGGCACCTTTGGTCTACACAGGCTCTAAATTATATGGAATAATGCTCTATACCCAGACAACATCAAACAATGCATGGATTTATCAAACCCTAGGTTGGAGGGGCATGTTATGATTGTTCCACCATGGAAAGAAGAAAACTATTAGGAAGAAATTCCACCTACATGTAAGAAATGAACCCAAACCTTGCAAGGATGTAGATGATGTCAAAACAAAATTTTCCACAAATTTTCAGCATTTCCCCATGGTGGAATCTCAAGTTATGGAATTTTCTTCACAAGTTTGAAACCTTAGGCAAGGTTTAGAGTAGTTTTCACAATTTTTTTTGTATCTTCGTAAAAAATAAATGGATTTGAGTAAAAATAAAATCATTGCAAAGGTGATAAACCCCTGCAACTTTTACAATCAACTTATAGTCTGTACTAGCAATTACAAATCCATTTTATGTGAAAGAATGACCAAATTTTGTAGGAAAATTAGTTTAAAACATGCAAACTTGAGGTTTTATTCATTCCAAATTCAACCAAGCTTGGATTTCATGTTTACAAGGAATATTTATTCTTGTATAATCATTTCCAAGCCTCCAACCGATCCACAACCAATTAGTTAACAAATTTGCAAAGTTGTCATTACAACATTGACAACTTTTAAGCAACTTTTACAATATTTGACTAAATTTCACCTAATGACCAAAAATGGTCCTAAATCACTTAGGATGGTCTCAAATTACCTTATTTACATCAATCAAGCCAAAACAAAGCTAAAACTAATGTTTCACAATATAACCTTAAATTGTATGAATGGTGCTCATACACCAAGATGGAGGGAAAAGACTTTTCCGTAACAAATTTATTTATTTCTAAAGTTTTAACAATGAGCCATTGTAAATATTTAATTATCTATTCTTATCAATTATTTTTTCAAATATTTAATTCCAAAAGCTCCCCACACATCCCTGCTTCCCTACAAGCTTTTCTGATGACAACACTACAATACTATAGGATAGCAAAGAAGACATTTTATAAAGTTTAAAACTTTATATTTTTTTAAAAGAAATTAACCTTTCTTCTAGAGTAGAAATGAAGTCATTTTTACAAATAATATAATCCCTGAACACTTCCCTAATTCCTTGCTTTGTTAACATCAACACTGCCATGTAGTGGGATAATAGGGAGATAATTTATAAAGTTTGAACTTTACAAAATTTGAAATGTATTAAACTCTTCCCTAATTGACATGCTTTTTACTTGAAAATTATTTGAAATATTAAAATATTTTAAATATTTGCATTTTAAACATTAGGAAATAGGTGAAATTTTAATTTCTCCTACAACCCAAATGGTAAGACTTTACTGTGCACAAACAGGAACCCTTGAAGATGAGATTTTTTATGAGTGGCCATAATCAATTGTTTAAAATATGGGTTTTAAATCAAAATTTTCCCAACAATCAAAAATTAGGTACCACCTCTATTAATAGGCCCGTCGGATGTGTTCGCCACAATTGAAACACATTAAAATAATGCATCATGAAGATGGAAGTGAAGATGTTTTAGACCAAAACAAGAAATGGGTTTCCTTCAAAATTGTGAAATTTGGAACTTTCTGGAATACCAAATTTAGCTCGATTGTAGTCAGAAACACATTATCCCATTAAAACTCATCTAGGAAGCACAAAACTAAGTGTACTACTATATGTGCCAACAAACTTTCTATGATATGGATTTGTAAGATGACCTCTGAGATGCAAAATTTTAATTGGTGAAGATGGGATTCGAGGTAGATTCGACAAGAAATAGACCCGCCTCTATCGTCAAATTGAAAAGGCATAGGCATTTCAAATTTGCAAAATTTGAAGGTGCCATCAGATGCTAGTTCTAGCTTGATTTTGAGATGAAAGTATAGAGGTTCCAATAAAATTCTGAGTAGGTCTCATACTTTCAAGAATTATCTTCATATAATCTCTTATTTTTGTAGCTTCCCTAATTTTTTCTTGTTCTATTTTTTTCATTTCTAATTGCATATCATTATTATCTTTCAATAGTTCTTCTTTAGTTTGGACTGAATTGTTTAGGATAGGAGCTTGTGGAGTAGCTTGGGGAGATTTTGTAGGCACCTCATAAAGTATGTACCAATTGTAAACTGGGGATTAACAAGGTTTTTAAAACAAAAAGTATGGACCTTTGATGCTGCAAGATTATTATAAAGTTTTTGTATCACAAAATTTCCTAGGAGAGAATTTTGGTCTAAGAGTTCTTGTGCAAGATCAACCCTACTTTAGGTTGGCACTATATTCGTTTCTTTTCTAAATCTTTTATATGAGCTTGTAGGCCTAAATAATGGTGTATCCAATGATGCTTCCTCCTCATTCAAAAGATCATATCTACTTTGTAAATTATTAGAACTATCCTCACTATGCAAGACATAATCAATATTTTTATCAAAAGTAGGATTTGAGTTACTTGCATCTTTGTTCCCAGCATCTTTTTTTCTCCATGTTCGCTTTATGTTTGTGAGTTCTCCCTCAAGTCTTCTTGTTAGGTCAACTTTTTTTATGGATCTTCTATCATGCATGATGATAAACTCCTTAAGTCTTCTTTTTTTCCACTAGTCCTTTTGATGTATAGTAGAGTACCAGAGTCATCTCCCAACTTAATGGGGATAATGTTCATCTTCAATGTACTTTGATAGAAACTCTAAACTTGACAACTTTCTTAGGATCTCTTTCAACAAATAGATTTGAATAAAACTTAAGACTCAATCATCTTGAATATTGACTACTAGATAGAAATTCTTCTAATCCCCAACAAAGTCACCAATTTGTTGGTGTTTCCAACTTATTTTTTGGGTTTTCCTAAAGATTATCTAGTTATTACTCTTAGAAACCCTAGGTCAATGGCCAACAAACATGAAACATGCTCTATATTTTTCTCCTCTACACTTAAACTCTACAAAACAAAGGTGGGTTCCCCTATAACACCATTCAACAATATAGTAGTTATTTACAATGATGCCTTTGATAACAGATTCCTCATACCAAATTTATAAGAGGTATGTATGATGGGCTAAATAATCTTCAAAACCCTCTATATGAAATGTAATCACATTTTAGTGTGGATTTGAACATAAATAATGAAAAGTATAATAAAGTAAAGTGTGTTTAGATTTTATATCTAATTCTATCTTAGGCCTAAAGTTTGTGAATTAGTTTGACTACTACCTTATCCAAAATAGAGTTTAGAAATTAAGTAAACTCCTACAATATACTAACTTCTAGCTTCTTATAACCTCGCTACCTAGAAATGAGAAACCAACAAAGTATCAATACTTATCAAACTACTTACAAATCCATATTGTAACCATACAATCTTCGACAAATGAATTGAAAGCAAAGTTATTCTATTTCTTGAACAAAAAATAACAATTAAAACATCCATAACACAAAACATGGTATGAGAACCAAATATAATCCTTGATTATATTGATCCAAAAGATAATATGTACAATGGTGGAAAGAATGATAGACTGATATTCAGACTTGAGATAGTATAATGAGTATTCAAGTCATTTGTTGTTATTACAAAGAAAAATTACAACATTTCCTCTTCGAGTTTTAGAGGAATTACCTATACAACCTAAGACCTATACAAATATTTACAAGTTCAAAGAATCATAACCATTTGAATGAGGCTTGGAATTCCCTTAAATAGATAAAAGGGAAGCAATAAGAAAAAACCCTCATTCAATTTCCTAGTCACTATAAGACAAAAAACTATGTGGTACGACAATATTTTACAAAAGGAAAAAGTTATTACAAAAGCGTCTAGCCACCCAAAAATAGTTGGAGATCTTTGCAACATTGAATTCAATGTATGATAGATGGTCTCCTAAAAATTACCTTTTGTAAATGAAAGAAAATCCTTGGAAATCTCATGCAATAGTTATACTTGGTTGTTGGAAGTCGATTGAAATGCAACTTGTTGATTGTTTTTTAAGAACCAAGCTGATCTTCAGAATTGCTTATGGAATTTCCAATTCCAATCCTTAGCAACCCAAAGGGTATGGCCAATGAATGAGTCAAAGAAACAATGCTTTCCTCCTACACTTTGGGCTCTCTAAACTCAGGAGGGTGATCCCACAATGTATTTTAAAGGCCTTTGCACCTAATATCTGAATACAATCTAAAAAATAGATGAATTCCTATGTAATACCTCAACAAATGGAATGTATCAAGGAAGTTGGCTACTCCTCAACAACACTCTACATTCAGAGCATGGGAATGGTGTAACTTTAAAAAAAAAAATAACAATTGTAACTCATTTGAAAGTTTGTTTATAAAAGGTGATTTGCTATTGAGTTAACCAATAAAATGTATTAAGAATAAATTTACTCATATCAGTGCCTCATCCTAGGAATGTAGTCAATCCCAAAACCTATATAATCTTATAACAATTTAACACATAGCATCACTTAAGCTTCAAAAATACTACATTACAACATTTGGACATTATATTCTCAGCCACCACTTCTTACTAATATCCTAGCACTTAATTGAAATAAACCTATAGCTTTACTCAAGCATTTACATTAATCATTTGAATTAACAAGCAAGAACAAAGCTATACATCCACTGGATATCAATGGATATAAATAAGATCATCCTTCCTTATATTATTGATAATTCATGAAACAAGTACATAGGAGAGAAAATGGATTTGAATTTGTGTCATTCTATATTATATTGTGAGTATTGCTATCAAAATTACATATGTATTAGTAGAATCAAACCTAAGAAAAAACTTGAATATGCTTAGTATTCTCCTTACAATTTTCTCTGCGATCAATTACAAAACAACGAACCCCCTAATTTTGGCCTTAAATTCCTTCTTATAGAAATGAAGGAGAAAAACAAGCTTTAGGCCAATAAGTACACATGTCACAATTCAATTCAACTGTTACAAAATATATTATCTTTGTAGTTATATTTGCATCCTCAAATGGAGGGAAACACACATGAGATACAAGTTAGTCTCATTTGTTGTTGAAGGTTAGGTCCCTCCTTCCAAAAGGAATCTTCAAGCTTATTTGACAATATCCACATTCTCCAAAAACATGTCCATGTACACCAACTAAAGATGAAGGAAATAATGAAAATAATAAAATAGAAAAGATAAGGAACACATCCATGTCTGCAATCTTGTCATCAATTTCAAATTGGGGAGAAGACAATATATTATCCATACTTTAGCAAAATCCTAATTTGTACTAATTCAAGGCTATGCATTGTGCTTCTCCCATTTGTTATTCACCATGGTTGTAGATTCAAAACCAAAATTATACTCACCAGCCCACCACCACAACTCAATCATCCAACACATCCAAATACTTGTCCTTCCAAGCTTGGAATTCATCCTTAGTGGGCCAATTGAACACTATGACCTCATCAACCTTCTTATAAGGTGAATACTTAGTAACAACCTAATTTGTTTCTTTATCAAACTTTGCAAGAATTTTTTTAGCATGGGCCAACATATCCATTTTTTTCTTATGCATACTCTTATCATGCCCTTCACAAATCAATGCAGCTTGTGTTGAAATGACTTTATTTATTTCTCTTTTCTAGTTTTGCAAGGTTTTGATGTTACCATCATCTTTTAATATGGGAGGAAGGAGACCATGATGTGTTTCATGAAAATTATTGATCAAATCCCTTATTTTTTCCTCCAAAGGCTCAATTTGTCCCCTGAACTCCTAGATTTCATTCATAGTTTGGATGGTAGGATTAAGTTTTTATGGGGGATTAGCAACATGATTGGATCCTATATACATCATCCTCAACTCCTGTAACCTAGGGATCCATGTTTCCATTAGTGGAATAGCTATCTCCTTATCAATATCAAAATTGTTTATAACAAACCTCATGGTAGAATAGCTAGCATGAATGATATTCAATTTGTTATTGACCCCCTTATTTAAATCTTCCAAAACTACAGTGAAAATCTTCATATTGTTGACAAAGATCTATCTATTATGATTGCCACATTTTTGTTTGTAACCCTTTAGTTGTTCAATTAACTCCTCCATGCTAATACATTCCTCTACCTATGGTGCTTCTAATGTATTTGGCCCCTTAATTGAGATGGGCATAGTTCCCATGTTGTAAGGCAAAATTTCCCATGAAGAACTTGTTGGTGGTGGAGTAGTAGCTATTGTTGGCTCATATGAAGAAGAGGGAAAAGTAGCATTAGTCTACATTGGTTCCCTTGATTGCAAATTTTGCAAATTTTCTTTTAATAATGCTAATTCTAATTCAATATGCATTTTTTGTTGTCGATTCTTTCCATAATCAACCAACAAATCATTATAATGCTTTCTAAATTGCTCCTTTTTAGTGGCCACTGATTCCATTGTGTCCTTTATGAATTGTCCCACATTCACTGACATGATAGTAGACATAATATCTAGTGTATCTGATACCCTCTTTATTATCAAACCTCCCCTATAGACTAAAGCAGGCTCTACAACTTAAACCTTCTTTGTGCTAGGGGCTAAGGCCCAAATGGCCAGTGTATCCCACTACTCACTAAATGTATATCCTTCTAGTTCTATGGTGGCTTCCTCCTCTGAGTTGTAGAGGGGTCTATCACATCTTTTCACTGTATCAAAATCAATTGCAGAGGCTAGGTCCCATTATGGAAATAACAAGATACCACTTTTCCTTACTTCAGACACAATCATTCACTAAAATTTTTCCTTCATCTCCTTTAGAACCTATGCTTGAATGGTTGCATTAGGTAACTCTAGGTGAAGAATCCTTTTCAATGCAACATTGTTGACATATTCATCCTTCTTAGCTCTGTAAGAAAACTCCATGAAAGCCTTGGTCTTTACAAAAGAATCGTCATCAAGGAATTTATCACATGCTTCAACCCTCAGATCATTAGTATTATTTATCCCAATAAGGTTAGCTTTTCTTAAACTTAAACCCAATTGTTGTGGCACTATCCCTACTAATGAAGAAGGAATTCTCTATTACATTTCTTTCTTTGATACCCAAATTTCTTCCTTAGAGTCAACATCATAATCTATTAAACCCTTGGATTTAGTATTTTGTTTCTTCATAGGTGGTGGCCTTGGTGGTGATGAATTTCTAGGAGGAGAGTCAACCTCAACAAAATTGGTTCCAACTAATCTTTTGGGAGATTGAGGTGGCACTTCTTGAATTGTTGGAGGGGCTCTTTGCTCCCCTTGTTGAGAAGAGATAAATTGTATCCTTTCTCTTTGCTTTATTCTTTCTTCTTGTGAAGACAATCATTATATGTTCTTTAGGAGTAAAGTATGTGGTTCTTTCCTCCATAATTGGGATCTCTCCTCCACTATTCCTCCTTAATAGGTGCCTTCCCTTTATCTTGAATCATCCTCTCACCTTTTAGGTGACCCACCACTATCTCAAAATTTTAAAACATGTGCTCAATTCTTTGTATCTCATTGGGGATTTCAATGAGAGAAATAGATTCTAGATCCTTCTCCCTTTTTTTTCTTTGAATTTTTTCAAATGAAATCCATTTTTCTTTTCTATCTTCCTCCTTCAGAAGATCAAAAATATTTTTGATGACATTTTCAAGGAAATAAAAACATGGGTAAACTTGGAACTCCTATTTCTTATTTTCAGCCACACCATACACCCCTTACAATCATGAGTCCTTACTCCTACTCTCCTCATGCCAAAAGTTTTGAGTGTGTCATTTATATTATCCCAACCTCCTTTTATCATCTAAAAATTAGAGAAGAGTGTATATGTTGGGAAGAATGTTCCCTTTCCCTAATTTTTCAAATGTTTATTTTCTACACTTCCTAGTTTTCATATTACTTCAAGGGAGCTAATTCTTTCTGGTACATAATTCAGCAAGAAGTGGGTTGAGATAGATGCACCATGTAGACACCTAAAAATGACCTAGGCCTACAAGCTTCATTTTTAACACTTTCGTCCTAGCATAATTAAGACATTTAATTATGTCCTTGGTCCACATTCGGCTATTGATTAAATAATTCATAATTATTTAATTAATTCATGTCCTTTTATTCTTCATGATTATTAAATAAATAAATCTTATTTATTTATTTAATACGTCATTAATTGTCTAAAGTCTTCCCTTAATTAAATAAATTTCTTAATTTATTTAATCACCTTCTATTCACTTTATTTCTTCTTGATTATTAAATAAATAAGTTTCTATTATTTATTTAATATGTCACTAATTGGCATAATTGAATGAATTAAATAATTTATTTAATTATCAGTCTTATTTGCTAAATTAAATAATTAAATTTAATTATTTAATTGCCAAATTGGATATTCTTCTCATTTTAAATAAATTAAATTATTTAAAATGTCATCTCATTCTTAACTACAAGTTCATTTTGGTAAATAATTCGAAAACTGATTATTTACTATTTCTCAAAAATTCACATTTGGAATTAATTTAATTCCAAATCGGTAACTTTCCTCCAAGAGTCAAGTGATCGGGCAGGTTCTCGATCCTTCCAAAATTGTTCTTCAGTATGGTCTTTATCTTATTCATTTTCAAAAATCTTTTCAATTTCCTCATTTATTCTCCACCGCTGATTCAATTTTCTTTGATGACATCTTGACCGCTCGATTAATGACTTTTCCCTAACCCTAATTAGGGATTCTGAGATTTAATATGGGCCTCTCATTCTAGGTCTTTCTTAGAATTCGATCTCACCCGTCCATTCGAAATGGAATTTTCTATAAAATGCCATTTTCCTCTCACTTTTTGATTACACATGGACATATTATACACTCTTGCGCTTGCGCACATAGGCCTTTCATAGCAATTATTGTTTTTATTTGATCAAGCCTTATCATGTTTAGGCATTGTCAATCATAGTCATTTAGGTATAGGCATTAGACATTTATGGAAATCCTTCAAAGCTTGGTGTAGGACATAGGCATATATTTGCAGATTGCTCGCACGACAAATTTGAGGGCAAAGCATCATCCAACAAGTAAGAAGGTGTTACAAAGGTGAGTCATGGAGGCTTCAGCAATTATCGGGTATACTTGTTCATTTATGTTTTGTGTCCTTTGTTCTTTGTAATTACTTTGGGTTTTTTCTTTTATATTGATTTGATAATTCTAATCTAAACCTAAAAAGAAATCCTCAGTTACATTGGTGAGCCCGACTCTGTGTTTCTTGTTATTTCTGTACGTTTTTTTGTGTTTTCTGCTATTTTGCAAGTACAGGTACGGAGCGACGCAACTGATTTTTTTTAACATCGTGACGCATCTGATGCGTCGCGACGCATTCGCCAACCTAAACGCCTCAATCGCTCTATCGTGCTGCAATTTCACTCGGGAAATATGCATTTGAAATATCGAGACATATCTGATACACAAAGAGACACAATCGCTCTGTCGTGATGCATTCGATTGGTAAAATTTTCTATTATTTCACATTCGGTTTATTGTTGTTTTATGTGTTTCTTTTATTCTGGTTATTTCCTACATTTTGCCTAGCATAGGTTTTCTATCACTAATTATGATTTGCAGCTTGTTGGCGGCTACTTTTCGTGGGTTGAAGACAAACACTAAAACTACTAACAGATTGTCTTGTAGGTTCGATCGTCAAAGACCAAACATCAAAACAATGTGCTTGCATTTTTAGTAGTATAACACACATTTTATTTTGGTGAAATTAAAATGAGCCTCTGCTTGACTATGTTTGAATGTGTTTGCAAAACGGTAGGTGAGTATGCTCTCACCTTGTGAAAACTTGGTGATCAGAAAACCAGACCCGTTTTATTTGTTTTTACCTGATGATTTGGTATATCAGAGTATCCTCTCCCCGTGCGCTTTTGGGTGATCTTGGGTGTAAGAGAAATGGTTACCAACTCTAGAAATTGGGCCTGCCTGGAGATTTCATCACCCCAACGCGACTCAAAGTGGCAACGGAGCTAAAGCCAAGCTACCCCCGACCGGTATATAAATGTAAATCTTAAGGGAAAACCTAAGATTGCGAGTGCAGATGTGTCATATGGACAGAGTTGTACTCCCTTAAACCCTGTTGAGCTTAACCTCTTCAGGTTGGAGTGCCACCTTATTAGTGATTAATCTCTTTCCCATTGTATGGCCACTTGAATGGGGGTCCAGAACTAAAAACCTTTGTGTAGTAAGCCAAAAACCTTCTATTTGCTAGTGCAACACCGGTCGGTGTGAAGGCATCCACACTTTCGCAATTTGTAGTAGACGTGATCAATCTGCCATGGGAGTTTCATGGGGGTTGGAAGCTTGGTTGGATTGAGAAGAGAGTGAACTATAAGGGGGAGCCCGTGTAGCCAAGCTTCTGAATTCACACGCTACAGATATGCGGTTGGGGAAACTCGCGTGGAATCTAGTGAATATTGTCCTGGCCTAACCTAGGATTGTACTTATCTGATGTGCGATTGGTTACATTCAAAACACTGTGTTTGTCAAGTGCTTTCTAGAATTTTCACATTTACAGTTCTAAACAAAGCAGTCAATATTAGACAGAACAAATTTTCCATCAAAACGATAATAAACTCATTTTTCACAAACTATGTCGCATTCGAGTTTCTGAGTCGCAATCGCTTTGTTAAACTGCAGTCAAGATTTCAAACACCGCATGTGTATGTGTCACGACGCAACTGACTATCACAGAGCCACATCTGCTAAACTGAGTCGCATTTCTCAATTCCCGAGTTGCATTCGCTCAACCTGAGCCGCATTCGCAAAACTGTGACGCAATTAAAACCTCAAACGACGCATTCACCTACCACAATTTAAAACTTCATACAAAGTAAAAACTGAAGTCTTCATCTTGTCAATCATTTGTCAAACACTATTTCCAAGGAGACTCTATTAGAACCAATTCTGAAATTGCTCAAAGTTTTGACCATTAGTTTGCATTCATCATCATAGGTTTCATCCCTCATTCTTGTTAGTTGCATACATTAGGCATTGGGTTGTCCTTAGGTTTACATCTTGCATACTTTGGATTAGGAAAAACTCAGCACAATTTGCAACGTCATTGCTTTCAAAACTAGGCTCTCTTGGACTAAGTTGTCAAGCCCCTTTTTTAGTCGTTGTCCTCTTTTGTGAGAGTTTCCAACTCGAAATTCTAGTTAGGAAAACTCACTAGTCATTTAGACCTAGTCATCTTGTCATTTTCAACAAAGTCCTCTAGTCACCAAAATCGAAAACAAAGATTGAGCTCAGAAGTGCTTAGATACCCTTGTCTTAAATTGCATTATAAGTCTAGACATTGCATATTCTATTCCCAAAAATCCAAAAATATTAGTCATCCTAGTCGTCATTTTGAACTTAGGCCTTGCATAGTGTCATCATTGCATTTGGTTGTCATTTTCATTTGAGCAATCTCATTTATGGTAGAAACTAGACTCCAAAAACAATGACAAATGGAAAATTTTTGACAAGACCTCACTTCCACTATTAACAATCCCACCTATGAACCAAATTGGACTTTCAACGATCCATTTGGCAATACAAACAATCAATCTCTCACGACGATACTACCCTCATCAAACAGCCCATTTGAACCATTCTTGCGAAAAGATGAATACGGTCACATACTTGAGGAAAACCTAGAGATAGCGGCACAAGACCCAGAGGCCTCTCAGTTCATTGAAACAATGGGTCTTTACGATAGAGACAGATACTTGGATATACTCTTGAGTCAAGGAGCCAAATTACCCCAAGGATTCAACATTACCATGATACAATCAACACCTCCAGACCCTAATGTCAACAACATGCATAACATGTCACATAGTGGTCAACCTCCAAACACTACGAGCAATACCTTCTTTGACACCACAACAATAGTGCATACTACCTCCAACATCCCAAACACCTCCAACACAATAAACACTACATCTATTGGAGGATCACAATTGGCTACAATACCCACCACATCCATGACACAATCACAATCGGCTGGAACCAGATTTGGCTCCTCGACAATGAGGGAAAATCATTCAAACCCTCTAAATACCACAACAGTAAATACGACGAGGGCATCATCAAGTCACAACAATCCCCGCTTGACAGCTACATCTACTACCACGAGCACACCTTCGACATATCTGCTCAGTGGTATCTCACAAAATCCTTTGGGAGGAGGCAAAGGACATATCTTTATCCAAGGACAACAACAAAATGTTAACACGACAACACAGTCACATGTCATTGCCTCCCAAGGTACAAATACAAATGTTCCCCTTGTGAAAACCCAACAATTCGCACAAGGTGGCCAAATAACACAACCCATGGCATCATTAACACATCATAATGTCCATGGTCATCATATTCCTCAGGTAACGACACACATAGCTGGGGGACACATCCCAACCTACTCATCTCACATTCATACTCACCAACATACACCAAACCCTAACTTCCAGTACCAGCAACACGCCAATCCACACATATCATACATGTCACAACAATCCATACCACCACAATACACCAATATTCACGCACAACAAATGGGAACCTATGGTGTACCAAGTAATCCAACGTACAGAAACACAAATGACCCTGTTGTGGATGTCGTCCAAACAAGGTTGATGGGTTTAGAAAAAACTATCCAAAACATATACATTTCAGGCAAGAAATCAGAAATATCATATGACCTAAATGTATACCCATTCGACATGAGCTTATACATGCCTCCATTTCCTCTGGGATATGTGTCACCCAATTTCACAAAATACAAAGGCAAGACAAACCCCATTGAACATGTTCGCGAATTTGCAACCAATTGTATGGACATCACCTACGAACAAACATACTTGATGAGACTTTTTTCTAAAATTCTAGCGGGTCCTGCCCTTGAATGGTTTTCCACGCAAAAGGATATCCAGACATGGGATGAGCTTAAACAAAAATTCATAAAAAATTATGCGTACAACATCAACATGGATACCTCTATCACTAGCTTGTGCACTCTCACGCAAGAGGATGTTGGGGAAATGTTTATCCCATTCTTTCAAAAATGGAGAAGCCTTGCTAGTCGGTGTCACATTAACATCCCCGAAAGGGAGAAAGTCGACATGTTTGTCCAAACACTTCTGGGGCCCCTAAAATATGCATTGCAAATACATTGCTGCACAAACTTCACAGATTTAGTTGAAAAAGGGGTCTAGATTGAGAAATCCCTTATCGCAAAGGTAGAATTAAGATATGGTTCCAAAAACACAAATTTCAATCCAACCACCGACAAGAATAAATACTGGGTAAAAAATAAACACATTACAAATGACGGTGTTGTTGATGCCAAGACCACAAACATTGTGGGTCCTGTATTGGCTCTGAAAGGGGTTCAACAACAAAAAAAACCAACAACGACATCAACACCCCCTACTAATGTCCCTACAAACAATCAAAACGGTCAAACTAATTAGGGATAGTACCGTCAGACGAGACAATTTCCTAAAGGTCGCACATACACTTCTTTGGGGGAACCCATTGAAGAAGTCCTTAAGAAATGTCTCCAGAATGGGGTTATCATACTTCAAGAACCAAAACCGTATGACCCAGGAAAATTCAACCCAGCATGGTGGAATGATAATGCATTTTGTGACTACCATCGAGCAAAAGGACATACTACCTCTAACTGTCAACAGTTGAAAAATCTAATACAAGATCTTATTGAAAGTGGCATCATCGAAGTAGGTGGATCACAATTCACCTCCAATTCAGATCATACTATCCATAAGAATCCACTGCAGGACCATGGTTCTCATAAGGCCTCCACTTGAGGTCCACGGAATCAAGATAACTTTTCCTGAGCCAAGTACGATTATTCTAGTGGACCTATTATAAATAATGTCCGAACTGACAACGAATATATCAATACCATTACGGTCAGGAGAGCACCCCAATTTAATGCTACTACTTGCAGTGGCAAGGTCACTATAGCGGGTCCACCTCCTGCTAGACAAGCCAAAATCACCATACCAGGCCCATCTGCTATACAGTTGAAACCTGTCCCGACCACAAAGCAGTGGAAACCCAAAAGTCAGTTCAACCTCATCGACCAGTTAGGAAAGACTCCCGCACAAATCTCTATACTAGAGCTGCTTCGTATCTCTCCTATGCACAAAGATATCCTAGATAAAACTCTGCTAGAGTCATTAGTCCCCAAGGATATTGATGTCAACCAATTTGAGACCATGGTGGGATACCTCACTACGCCTCACCACGTCACCTTCTCGGATCAGGACTACTCATCACCCAAAACCAACCATAATGATGCATTGCACATAGAAACTTTTGTCCACAAGCACAAAGTCAGATGGGTTTTAGTAGATGGCGGAGCAGGATTGAACATATGCTCCCTCAAATTGGTTAAGGCTCTAGGGTTCTCTGATGCATGCGTAGACCCAACAAAGAGTATAGTGATCAAAGCATATGACGACGAAGAATGCTCTTCACGTGGCATTATCTCTCTCCCTCTCACAGTGGGACCGGTCATTGTGGACACAACCTGCCAGGTCCTGGATTTGGAACTACCATATAACATCTTGCTCGGTCGTCCATGGATTCATGCCTTAAAAGTCGTTTCGTCCACATATCACCAATTCCTAAAGTTTCCATTTGACGGCACAGAAATAACCATATATAGAGACCCTGACACCTTCCAATATTGTACCAACCTAAGGGGTATTTCTAAAAATTGAGTTCCTATTAACCGAGAAGCACTTGGCTCCTTGTCATCCAAATACATTGACCCATCTGCACTCACATCATCTTCCACATCCGCTCCATCCACGTCTTCCGCCACACCACCACCTACCGCAAACCCTAAGGCTGAATCCACTATAAAAATCCAGGACCTCGGCTGCAAAGAATTCAAACTGCACACAACATACAACATATAAACAATTCCCAAGTCTCCATAGGTCTATGGTCGGCCATGTTTCAGAATGGAACCTCAGGAAACTTTCAAAGTTCCACTGAAAACAGTTTTCATTAAATGGGGAGACATGAGTAATGAAGACCTTGCTGACATCACAGGATGGATGTATAAGGATACTGTCGCACTACCCCCATTACCAGTTCAAAAGTATGGGAAAGGTTATGACATCATGAAGGCTAAAGGCTACGATGGTACCAGTGGCCTAGGAAGAAATAAAACTGGCCGAAGGGAACCCATAGAACCTTTCCAAATTCCAAAGTATCTCAGATTAGGGTTTGGATCGCTCGACAATGACGATCGATTTACCTTCGGACTTTCGAGTGAGAGAGTACATGCTTTGAAAAGTGTCGAGACCACTAAGGAAACCCTCACCGAAACTGACTCCCAAGAATGGGAATTTGGCTCAGAACAATCCCTAAGTGACTGTTGTCTTGATGATTTTTTTGTCAAACCAGGGGAACTGACCTCTGAACAACGATTTTGGAAAACATTCAAAATTGAACAGACACCAAATAGTCAAAGTCCCATCACCACTTCCTATGACATACAACACCCATCATATGAACCCTTTCAGTCCAATCCATCGGAAGTATCAGACGACACTGACAACTAGGGCTCTAAAGCTTTCACCCCTTATTTCGACAACGAATATGACACTAGTGAAGGGGAATATTGGATAGAGTTCGATGTAGAGTTGGATGATGATAACCTCATCTACAACACCATTGAATCCATCTGCATGTTGTCCCCATCCTCACCTCAATTCACCAACATTGACAATGGCATTTCCTTAATTTACCCTGAGCTAGTCAATTGGGACCAATAAGGCCCGCCAGTTTTGGACACATTCCAGAATGATGAGGCAATTGTAGAATTTATGGGATTACGTGAAGGCATACACAGTGGAGACCACAAGTCAGGATTCACCATTGATTTATACTGCACGACATACTTCGGTGAGACTGCTCCATCCTCTAGTCGCAAAAGTAAAAATAAAAATAAAATAAAAAATGAAACATCTCTAGGTGAAAACCAAAAGGCACCTCTTGACCATAAAATAATAAAAACAAAGGATGTATCTGTGGGTGAAAACCTCTCTAAGGTGCCCAAAGATGGAGGACTGGACTTTCTCCCCGTGCAATAGGAAAAATCAGCTATGCTTATCGAAGACACAATAGAGGATAACATATCAACTGTAGAAGATCCCAAGATGGTCCTCTTTGCTACATCATTGACTGAAGAAGAGAGATCATAATTCCATAAATTCTTTAGAGAATGAAAAATCAACTTCGCATGGTCCTATGCTGACATGCCAGGATTGGACCCACAACTGGTTCTACACCATTTGCCACTACTGCCTAATGCCAAACCGGTCAAGCAGAAGTTACGCAAAATGCACCCTCAAGTTGCTCTATTGGTCAAGGCCAAGTTAAAGAAATTAATAGACACCGGATTCATACGATCTATTGACTATGCTGAATGGATTTCTAACCTGGTGCCAGTAACAAAGCCAAATGGGTTGATCCGCGTCTGTACAGATTTTTGAGACCTAAATAAAGCATGCCCAAAAGATGACTTTCCTTTGCCAAACATTGACATCATAGTTGACCTCACAACAGGATATGAGATGCTATCCCTCATGGATGGTTTCTTCGGCTATAATCAAATTCGCATGGCTCCTGAAGACCAACACAAAATGACATTTACTTGCCCATGGGGTACCTACTGTTGGAATGTCATGCCATTCGGTCTCAAAAATGCAGGTGCCACATACCAAAGGGCTATGACCATGATCTTCCATGACATGATGTACAAAATAATGGAAGATTATGTAGATGACCTATTGGCCAAATCAGTTACCAGGAAAGATCATTTGAAGGTACTCGACACAATTTTCAGGAGACTTGAAGAGTACAAAGTCCGGCTAAATCCTAAGAAGTGTGTTTTCGAGGTCACATTGGGTAAACTCTTGGGATACATAGTTTCCTGAAGAGGCATAGAGGTTGATATGGAAAAGGTCAAATCCATCATAGACATGCCTCTGCCCAGAGGAATCAGCGAACTCAGAACTCGACAAGGCAGGGTACAATCTATTCGGCGTTTCATAGCCCAATTGGCAGATAAGTGTCACCCATTCCAATATCTGTTGCGCAAAGGTATCCCCTTTGTATGGACAGATAAGTGCCAAGATTCCTTTCAACAAATCAAAGATTACCTACTATCAATGCCAGTCCTCATGCCTCCCATTCATGGAAAGCCATTGATCCTATACATCTCAACAACTAGTTCAACACTAGGGGCATTACTAGCACAGAATGACCAAGAAGAAAAAGAACGAGCTATATATTACATCAGTCGAACATTGGTCGGGTATGAACTGAACTACACACCAATTGAACGAGCTTTCCTAGCCATGGTCTTTGCAGCAAAAAAGCTAAGACATTACATGTTGAGTCATCAGACACAATTAATAGCCAAGATCGACCCACTCAAATATTCGCTAAGTCGGGCAACATCAATAGGACGCCTGGCAAAATGGGTCATGATTCTGAGTGAATATGACATTTAGTATGTCGAGAGAAAGGCTATAAAAGGACAAGCCATCGCAGATCAGCTGGCAAACGCACCTTTGCAGAGTGATCACCCATTAGTGGTAGATTTTCCAGATGAGTCGATATTTCATACAGAACCTAAGGCACCTTGGCGACTCTACTTTGACGAATCACACACAAATCATGGCTCAGGAGTAGGAATTTTTTTCATCACCCCACAAGGAGACTCCATTCCTAAGTCTTTCTGTATCGCCTTCCCATGCACAAACAATGTGGCAAAATATGAGGCATTAGTTACAGGACTAAGAATGGCAATAAAATGGAAGATTAGAACACTACATGTCTACAGAGATTCTTAACTCGTCATCAACCAGGTTAATGATGACTATGACACAAAGGATGAGAAATTGATGCCTTACAAATGGATGGTTGACAGTTTCCACACATACTTTGAGATGGTAACTTTTGAACAGGTTCTGAGGACATAGAACAAAGCAGCAGACGCCATGGCTACAATAGGCTCTCTCCTTGACATACCAAGCAATTTTCCACAGTTGGAATTCCTAATAGAGCAATTGTTGGTCCCTTCCTATGACATTCCAGAGTCAGAGATGGTTTGTGAACTTGTTGGTCCCGACTCTCCCTGGTATTAGGATATTTACGACTACCTAAAATCCCAAACCCTTCCACCGAACCTATCCAATAACCAAAGGAAGTCCTTCATCCGAAAATCCTCAAGGTACGCCATTGTCAGTGACACCCTTTACCGTTGTAGCTTTGACAACACCCTCCTTAGATGTCTTGAAACTAACGAAGCACGTACAACCTTACGTGAGGTACATGACGGTATATGCGGGTCTCATTCAAGTGGTCCTACCTTGGCCAAGAAAGTAATGAGACTTGGGTATTATTGGCTGACCATTGAAAAGGATGCATTAGAATATGTCAGGACTTGTCGCAAATGTCAGATTCACAGTGATTTGATCCATGCTCCAGCACAGGAACTTCGGCCGATCACTTCTCCTTGGCCCTTCGCCCAATGGGGACTCGACCTCATGGGTAAGATTCATCCGACCTCATCCAATGGCCACAAATTTATCATTACCGCCACTGAGTATTTTACGAAGTGGATCAAAGCCATCCCTTTGACATACATAACCAACAAGAAAATATCCAAGTTCATTCTTAACTACATCATTTTCCGGTATGGCCTTCCACAATCCATCATCACTGACAACAGACATCCATTTAAAAACCAAGACGTACGTGAGTTATGTGAGCGATTTCACATCCAACACCATTTTTCATCTCCATACTACCCACAAGGAAATGGTCAAGCTGAGGCGTCAAATAAAACCATTGTCAAAATCCTAAAAAAGACTGTCAATGACGCTGGTCATGATTGGAACATACAACTCAACCCTACTCTGTGGGCCTACCGAACTAGCATTTTTACGCCTACAGGAGCCACTCCATTTTCCCTAGTCTTTGGCGCTGAGGCCATCTTGCCCATTGAGGTTGAAATTCCTTTGTTACGAGTCTCCCTGAAGGGTTTAACTCATGAAGAGGAGTACAGACAATCATGCTTGCACGAGCTGGAGATGTTAGAAGAGAGAAGGAAAAATTCACTGAACCATCTGCAAGAATATCAGAATCATCTTTGTCGTAGCTATAATAAGAAGGTTATGGTCAGAAAATTTGACATTGGCGACCTAGTTCTCATGCAGAACCCCAAGAACTAAGTTGACAGAGAAAAGCAAGGAAAATTTGAACCAAATTGGTTGGGTCCCTACATTATCATATCTTCTTTCAGTTTTGGAGCCTATCAGCTGGCCATGCCAGATGGAGAACAATTGACAGATCCCATCAATAGTTTACATCTCTGAAGGTTCTACACATAGCATCAAGGGATTGAGTTGAAAAATCGTAAAATACAAAAAAAAATAAAAAAATTGAAAAATGGTAAAAATATCGTTGCCCTGATGAAAACCTGGCAAACAGGCATCCTGGGAACACCAAAAAAATAAGAAAAAGGATAAAAATAGTAAAGAGAAAAATTTCGTCCAATAGTGAAAACCTGGAAAACAGGCACTTTGGATAGGTACCATGGTGAAAACCTGGCAAACAGGCACCATGCGTAATCGATCATTGCTCTACCATCTACTGTCACTTTGTCTGCCTTGGCCTAGGATGAAAGGTATTTCCACCATTATCACGCAAATCGCCACCATATTCCACTTTACTTGTCATGGTTAATAAACGATTGACATCAAGTCCTGACAATTGTTCATCTGGTACACCAGCAACATTCCCTCCATGTCCCTTAAAAATGGCTAAGTCCTGGACCTGACTGGGGGAAAATGTTTATCATGCAACTGTAGTGGATGTCACACATGATCTCGACAATTGGCAAAAACTCTTGAAAAAAGACAAAAATATTGGCAAAAAGTCCTGAAAAAAGACCAAAAAAAACATAAAATGTCTTGAAAAAAAAAGACAAAAACATCATAAAATGTCCTAAAAAAAAGACAAAAACATCATAAAATGTCCTGAAAAAAGGACAAAAACATCATAAAATGTCCTGAAGAAAGACCAAAAACATCATAAAATGTCCTGAAGAAAGACTAAAAAAAATCATAAAACGACCTGAAGAAAGACCAAAAAAATCATAAAATGTCCTGAAGAAAACCACAAAAAAAACATCAGACTGCTCGAAGAATGCAAACACAGGGTCATCTCTTGTCAAAGTCAGTCATCTCAATCAGTCTTTGTCATTTTTCCGAACTACGTTGTCTCTACGCACTTGCTACATAGGCAAGACTCACATTTGATTCCCCGAGACATTAGGTCAGTCCTTTTAGGTTTGCCACAATAAAATCATGGCTAAATCTTTGGTCATTAATACAAAGTCATTGGTCATGTCGAACTACGAGGTCTCTGAGTGTATGACGTAGGCAAGGCCATCTATTGATGAGCCCCCGAGGCCGCACTAGGTCAGTCCATTAGGGTTCATGGCATTACATTGGCACACACATCAAAAAGTCTTCAAAACAAAGCAAGTCATTACTAAACTCATAAAACTCATAAAGTAAAGTATGGCAATTAGTTACCGCAGCATGAAAATCTCATCAACAAGTCAATCATATAATCATGACAATATTGGCATATAGTCAAACACAAGTCAAACTCGGTCGAAACAAGCCAAGCCATCATAACCCATCAAACTGTCAACTTTAGGTTAAACTTCAGATGTGTCCTTTTGAAAGGTAACCTCTGTCATTCATGCCTTAGGATGTGTCCTTCCTAGGCATCGGCACTGTCATTCGACATTTTGAGGGGTCCTCTCGACACCTAAGGATCACTCCTCTCGATATCAATATTCTTCAGATGAGTCCTTCTGGAGAACCAACTGTGTCATTTATGCCTCAGGATGTGTCCTTCCTAGGCATCGTCACCATCACCGTCACATGACATTTAGAGATCAATCCTCATGACATCAACATTATTCAGGATGTGTCCTTCCTGAATTGGGCAACTTCGGACATTTGTCATCTGAGCATCATCAAAGCTTTGACACTCTGGCATCTTATCATCATCAAATCTGACATTCTGACAATGGATATCCAGAAGCACTTGGCAAACACTTGACAATTGTCTTTTGGTCTTTTATCATGTTATTAGTTTTTCAGTGAGATCCCACTAAACAGGATTTAGAGAAGTAGCGACGTATCATGACAATTGACACGCATGACTCCTAGTTTCTCAGCGAGGTCCTGATTTTGGATTTAGAAAAATGACATATCATGGTAAGGGCTCTATATTTGTATTTTGACAATCATGCTGCTAGTTTCTCAAGGATGTCCTGGAAACAGGATTTAGAGAAGCAACAACGTTGCATGATTTGTCCTTGTCTTTTTCTTCTTATGGTTGATTATGACAAAAAGACTGGGGCAATCACGCTCTTAGTATGAGTCATGATCATCTTTGTCTGCGACTGCTTGTCTTACGTGATGGTATGACCTTGCATACCTTGATCTATGTCATATCATGGTGTTTGTCGGCCATTACAACAGTCTGCCCAATGATGATTAAGAGCAATAAATATTAAAGTCCTACAGTAAAGCTTTGAAGAATTTGGTCTAGGAATTAACATGCATTTTCTTCAGTCTGGTCATCTCCTCTTCTTCGGTCTGGTCATCCTCTCTTCTTTAGTCTAGTCATCTTCTCATGTCCATCTCACGATGATATCCTATGACATCCAAAAACATAAGTGCATACATGATCATATAAACATTGTATTAGGTCCATACATACATCATCCATAGCATTAAAACATATACATAATCTCAAACATTGCATTAACATTGTCATCAACATTGCATCTTTTTACTAAATACATTATGCACATCATTATCATTATCATCTCACATAAGTAAGAATTGCATCATCATGGCATCAAAATCATAAATAAGCATCATAGGACATACATGACACATCATAAATCATACATCATACATCACATATATCATAATGCATTAAATCAAAGAACATCACATAGCACATGTAGGCTGCATCAAAACTGCATCATCATATAACATTATCTCAAAAAGGTACAATGTCACAGGATAAAGTCAGGAGATATCGCAAAAATGGAGCTCACAAGCTCAATAAATATACATAGTGTGTCATAATAACAAAATTCCCCTAGGGTAGACTCTCATCATCCCCTCGTGGTGAAGAATGTGGGGGCGGAAACTCTGAGACTGGCACTAAAACAATAGGTGGACCTGTGGCAACCTCTGCTTATGCCACTAATGGAACTGAGAATGAAGGTGTCATCTCCATGATAACAGACACCTGTGAGGTCACTGTTGCCTGACTCTCAGAAGTAGACAGATCAATCACTGGTGGTTGTCCTTGTACCGACCTCTGCACTGAACCAGTCGACCCATGACTGTGACCCGAATGGTGACTCGGGGTGTGCCGGCGTGAGTGATGTGATCTATGCCTTGATGTGTGCCCTATCGAGGTAGACCCTCCTACACTAGTGTGACTCCTGTTGCCACTGGCACTGCCTGATCGGTGGCCACTGCCTGTCCTCAACTGTGACCGTGACAAGGTAGGATCTCGTCGCTCCGGTGGCACCACCTGCTCATACAGTTTCATGTACTGTCCTAATCTCGTGCTCACCTTGACCAACTCACGGGCCATATGCCCTACAGGCCCTATACATAATGCTACAAACTGTGTGCACCAATGAGCCGAATCCTGCTGACGGATCACTGCCTGATCTCGCTCTACCCAGGCTACCTCTAACTCTAACTGTAATGACCTGACCTGGGCCCTGCTCTCGTCTACTCTCCGCTATAGGTCTGCCACCCTCTGATCTGTCATGGAATTTTGGGGCAATCTCGAGGAGGACAGTATCTCCTCCTCTCCCTCCACCATCCGCCATCTAAGGAGTCTCTTTGCCTCATCCATGGCATCGTCCTCATCATCATCCTCCGCCACATCCTCCACCACTACCACATCCTCTGCCACCACCACATCCACCATCACATCCTCCACCACATCCTCTGCCACCTCCTCCTCCTATCCCCCCACATCCACCTCCTCCTCCTATCCCCCCACCTCCACCTCCTCCTCCTGTCCTCCCGCATCCACCGCCTCCTCTCGTCTCTCCTCACCCTCTCCCTCCTGTCTGGGCTGCTCCTCTCTCTCCCCCTCCTTTCCCACCTCAGGGATAGCATCTAATGCTACCCTCACCACACGCTGTCGCACCCTGCAACCCTGTCTCTGACCATCTCTCCTCCTCCGGCGGCCATCTCCCCCATCATCCCCATCATCTCTGTCATCTCCCCTCCGGCCTCCATCCCTGCCTCTCCCCAGCCTCCATCTCTCCCTCTGCCTCTTCCCCTACCACCTCGCTTGGCCCTCGGTACACGAGGTATCACTGACCATCTGTCCACTGGCCCTGGCCCATCTGGATCTATCAATGGCACTGGTCTATGTGCCTACCACCATAGGTCATAATCGGTTGTCGTTCCGAGATCGGCTCCTCCACCCCTCTATCCCCATGCCTAGGCTCCTAGCCCATCAATTTGCTACTCTGTGAAGGCCATTGGGATGGCTGGTCCCCAAGCATACTCTCTGGATGATCGGGCATACTCAGCTGTCCCTACAGGTACACCCTGTTGCTCTCTGAACTGCCTAAGGACGTGCTATGAAAAATACATCTTGATGATCAGTGAGGTCTGCATGGTCCTCCCAATCAAATATCTATACTGTCTACAAAGGCTCGGGTGGTCATCCTCATCCTCCCACTGCTCGCAATCTATGTAAGGTCTCCAGATGAAAGACACCATCGTGTCAGTCCTGTGTCGCCACCAGCCTGTCTCACCCATCCGAGTCTACTATAAAGCACCTACGTAGTAATAGGCATAGGGCATCCCCTCAGCCAACTATGGTCTCTGAATGGGAGGACGAAATATGGCAATATGCTCCCAAGCCCAGATCATCATTAGAGTAGTCCCACAGGAGATACTCTCTGCCCTCCTGTAGTCAACATCGTGCAACTAATGGTAAAGTGTCCCTAGTAAACAGGGACCCCAAGCATAAACGGTCCTGTCTCGTCTCATACCAACCAGGATGTCTCCCCAGCCAATTGGGAATCCATGTCGTCGACGATCGGGAATCAAAATACCTGCAATCAAGGTCGCAAGGAATGCGTCAAAGCGACCATAGTGCTTTTCCATGAACTCCCATCTGATCTCATAGCCCTGGATGCCTAGTCCTGTACCCTGATATCGGTAGTACGCTCGGAAGGTCTTCTCGCCATGACGAGGGTCGTAGACGATCTGCTCCCCTTGGATGAGCACTCGCAAAATATAGTAGACATCCTCCATAGTAATAGTGGCCTTACCTATTGGCAGGTGGAAGGAGTAGGTCTTTGAATGCCAACACTCACACAGCGCAGTCAGTAATCCCCTGTTCGCCCAAATGGTGGGCATGTAGGTAGCATAGAACAATCCTAGTCGCATCAACCGACACCGCTCTCGCAGGCTCAACTGGTCAGCAAACTGAAATGTCGTCGATCTGCTCTCGTGTGTGTAAATTGGGGCAAGCCGCCTCTGCAAAAATCCAAGCACATCGTCAGTACCTTGTGAGAAAATTGTTAGTATTATCACAAGCATCTAAGGTTAAACAAATATTAAAAAAGATATGGTCAAAGTCAAAGGAAAAATACGTCGCACTACATCAATTGTGTTTCAAAACGTCAATTGTGTCGTTCCGTAAATCAAATGTGGTACAAATTGGCAAATGCGTCATTGGTTATGTCAAATGTGTCACATGATCACGCTTGCGTCTCAAAATTTGACACTTGCATCGTAGAAAATCGAATGCGTCACCTAATCACAACTGCGTCAATCAAACAGGTGACTACGTTGCAAACTGACAATTGCGGCATTCCGACAGTCAAATGTGACTCGATAAAGCGAATGCGTCACGAGTTTTGACAAATGCGGCACAAACCACCGCTCTACCCTAATTCTTTGTTGCACTTGCATTGCGACGCATAATATGCGTCAAACGCAAGGGCGAATGCGTCGAACGCGAATGCATATGCGTCGCGGCGCATTTGTTACCCACCCTAGAAACCTAATTTTAACACGCAAAATGAAAAAATTACAAAGGGGGATAGGGGTACATACTGCTGTCTCTAAGCCCTCTGGCCACCTGAATGTCCACACAATCTCGCCATGATGCTCTATCACTGGAATCACCATCATCGCTGCTCTCCTTTTCACTTTGAACTCTCAAAATTTGCAAAGTAAATAGTAAAAGTGAATTGACTTTTACCCCTTTGTCAACCTATTTATAAAGTCAAAATGGCATTTTTCAACTAGGTTATTACTGGAGGGTCATTTGATCAAGTTTGACCACCTCATTGGCTGCTTTAAACATGTCAGAATTCAAAACCGACTACACCGTTGTTCTTCTTGTCATCAAATTGACTTATCGGGACCCTTTACAAATTTTGCTTTTGCTGACTCAAAATTTGAAAAATTTCCCGAGGGGCAAGGATACTCCATACCGTTACCGGGGCATGGCTTTAACTTATTTTCTTTGTCACAATGCGACATGCTACATCATGACAAAGAGGGGCAAAATGTAGACACCTAAAAATGACCTAGGCCTGCAAGCTTCATTTTTACCACTTTCGTCCTAGCATAATTAAGACATTTAATTATGTCCTTGGTCCACATTCGATTATTGATTAAATAATTCATAATTATTTAATTAATTAATGTCCTTTTATTCTTCATGATTATTAAATAAATAAATCTTATTTATTTATTTAATACGTCATTAATTGTCTAAAGTCTTCCCTTAATTAAATAAATTTCTTAATTTATTTAATCACCTTCTATTCACTTTATTTCTTCTTGATTATTAAATAAATAAGTTTCTATTATTTATTTAATATGTTACTAATTGACATAATTGAATGAATTAAATAATTTATTTATCAGTCTTATTTGCTAAATTAAATAATTAAATTTAATTATTTAATTGCCAAATTGGATATTCTTCTCATTTTAAATAAATTAAATTATTTAAAATGTCATCTCATTCTTAACTACAAGCTCATTTTGGTAAATAATTTGAAAATTGATTATTTACTATTTCTCAAAAATTCACATTTGGAATTAATTTAATTCCAAATCGGTAACTTTCCTCCAAGAGTCAAGTGATCGGGTAGGTTCTCGACCCTTCCAAAATTGATCTTCAGTCTGGTCTTTATCTTATTCATTTTCGAAAATCTTTTTAATTTCCTCATTTATTCTCCACCGCTGATTCAATTTTATTTGATGACATCTTGACCGCTCGATTAATGACTTTTCCCTAACGCTAATTAGGGATTCTGAGATTTAATCTAGGCCTCTCATTCTAGGTCTTTCTTAGAATTCGATCTCACCCGTCCATTCAAAATGGAATTTTCTATAAAATGCCATTTTCCTCTCACTTTTCGATTACACACGGACATATTATACACTCTTGCACTTGCACACATAGGCCTTTCATAGCAATTATTGTTTTTATTTGATCAATCCTTAGCATGTTTAGGAATTTTCAATCATAGTCGTTTAGGCATAGGCATTAGACATTTATGCAAATCCTTCAAAGCTTGGTGTAGGACATAGGCATATATTTGCTGATTGCTCGCACGACGGATCTGAGGGCAAAGCATCATCCAACAAGTAAGAAGGTGTTACAAAGATGAGTCATGGAGGCTTCAACAATTATCAGGTATACTTGTTCATTTACATTTTTCTTCCTTTGTTCTTTGTAATTACTTTGGGTTTTGTCTTTTATATTGATTTGATAATTCTAATCTAAACCTAAAAAGAAATCCTCAATTACACACCATACACTCTCAAAATTGTATAAGTGGGTAGGGGATAATGTCTCCCCAATTATGATCAACCCCCATCTCAGGTTTCCTATCCTTGGGTCTCAAGAAATCATATAAGGCCTTAGGAATCCTTGGAACATTCATAACTAGAGCTCTCCTCAACTCAGAAGAAAACAAATTTTTAAATGCCACATAATCAAAATTTCTATCATCCTTGTCTAGGATAGTACTCCAACACTAGACAAGCAATTCCAAATCACCTTCCATCATCTCTAATGTCATGTTTTTTCCAAAATAAGTGGTACCTTTGAACAAAAGCATGTGCATGAACAATGAATACCAACTAAATTTTACTACTTCACTCTTCTTTAACTTCACCAAACCTTCATGAATCTTTTTTGCAAGATACCTCATAATTATATACCATGTAATAATTGGGGTGCTGGATGTGTGCAACTATGTACATCGAATCCATGGGAATACCAGTGACTAGATCATAGCCAATGATCTAAAAGATGGAGTAGAAAGTCTTTTGAAAATAAGGCACAAAGTAACTAACTGGGAAGGGATCCTTTTCAAATGGACACAATGTCATCCTTTGGCCCTCAATAGATGTTGGATACTTTAGCAAAATGATGGTTTTGAATGAGAGCCTAACCTTCTCATATTCTTCCCTAAAAAATTTCTTATCAATGGGTACCATATCCTCACTCCATTCAAAGAGCCTAAAAACATTTGTGATTTCCTCCCTTGTGACCCTCACCATATCAACTCCATCAAAATCCCTCATAGTCCTCATGACCGGATCATTATTGGTGGCCACTACCTTTAATAAATCAACATCCATATACACATTAGGAACAATTAAGTTTCCCAAATCCAGATTCTATGGGTTGCCAATTGGAATACCTCAATTTCTATTCCCAAACCAACCACTTAACATTCCCATCTAGTGAAAGGAAATGTAGCATCCCTGACTACACTCTACTTGTCAACCAATCCTTCAAAAACTTGAGGACCATGGAACAATGGTTGACCATTAGGTTTTTCACTAGTAGACGGTGGCAGCTGATCAGATAGGTCTTGGACTATAGGTTTGACAAGAACTTTGGATCAAGAGGATTTCCCTTTTGATGAATATCCTTTTACCTTTGGGGCCATAACTTGAGGGTTTCTTTAATTAGGGTTTTGGTTTTACAAAAATAAAACTTAAAGCTCAAGCAAGGGTCTAACAATTACAAAGCATGACTATCTAATGCAATGAATGCCAAACCTTAAAAGAAATGCAAAAAATAAAAATCCCTAACAATAGAAGGATGGAGAGAGCATAATTGATAAAGTTCCAAATAATTTCAAAGGTAGGACAAAAATTTGGCTTACTAATTTAGTGCAGGCTGAAAACCCTAACTTCGGTGTCAAATGAGCTTGAAAATTGTGGCACGAGCTCCTTGAATGCACAAAATGCTTTCAACAATCCTTAATTATATTTAAAAAAAACTTTGAATAGCTTTAAAACTCTCAATTTGGTAGCTCTACATCCTATCCACCATTATAGCTCGCTCATGCAAACCAAAATGGTTCACTTGTCCTCAAACTCAGCTTTAAATATTGACCATTGATCGCACAGTAAAATGAATCAACAAATGATCTAGATTTATTCAACTAAGTTTGATAAAGCAAACTGTAAGTAGTCATTGCATTTATCCAATCAGAATAAACCATTTGGAAAAGCTTCCTATCCACTCATGGGCCCCACAATCTCTCTAGCACTGAAGCAGAGAACTTTCGAGCCAACTATAGGGATGATAAAGAAGTGAAAATGAGGCACTACATGCACATGATAACATACTTTGTCAAGAAGGTCAACTTGTTCCCTGTGCCAGATCAAATAGTGGAGGATGAAAATACACTGAGTGATCCTTGATATGGTGTAGTTTCCAATCTCCCGTTGCCATTAATTGACTGGAACGAAGAAGAGGTCAATGACCTTGATATTTTGATGAAGCCGATCAAGGAAAGAAAAAAAGAATGGATTGACAGGAAGATTTCCTAGTTGAAGTAGCAAGGAGTCACCCTAACATATGGAGAGATTGAAGATGAAATAGGAAGTGAGACCGATAGTGGGACAACTGCTGCCCCATCTGGAGAAACTTCTAAATCTCCTCTAGTCACTAGGTCAAGAAAGAGAAGAGAAATGACTAAAAGAAATCCTAAGCCTAGAGTGTACTCGAGAAAAGCCTTAGAGGGTGAACCCTCCAAGAAGCCAAAAACATCGAGTAGTTTCACAGAGATTTCCACCATCTAGGAGGACCCGCTCCATGATGGAGAAGAGTAGGAGGCTGAGCAACCAAAGTCCCCACCTACTGCCTCCACTCTCACAGTCACCATTGTTGCTAACATTGCCACTATTGTTGCCCCTCTACCTGCTTCTCAAGTGATGGTTGCTACTTCTCTGCCTACGGTGGATATCTCAGTCCACCTTGCTACCACCTCACCCACTACACAAGTCATGGTAATAAAATCTTCCTTTGATAATACCTCTCCTCTCCCTCCTCCTCCATGTCTCCATCATCATCTCTTCCATTGGCTACAACAACAATGCCAATGCCTTCTCTCTTGCTCTTGGAGGCCTTCACCTGCCACAAGCAAAATATTCCAATGGAGCTATATAGGTTGTTGATGAATCTAGCCATACAAGCTACCTTGGCACAAATTGTTTTGAATTTCCCTTTCCATCCTCCTCCAATTGAGCCACCTACAATGAAAGAAACCATGCAGATATTGGAAGAGTTGGAGAGACAAGAAAGGGAGGCTACCAAAGAAATAGAAGGGGATGACTACCTTGAGCATCCCGAGTATCAACATCTAACAATTGATGAAGTGGTATGAGAAGAGGAAGAAACACAGTCATCTAAAGAAGACACTGAAGAGCCAGGAAACAAGTATATTATAGAAAATTTTGACCTAGAACTCAAAGAGGAGTTGTCTCAACAACTCAAGAATGTAGGAGAAAAAGTAGAGAGGCAACCTTTCGATGAGGAGAAGAACGTAGAAGAGGAAATGGAGGACACTGAGCCTCCAACTGAGGAACAAGATAAAATCCCCAAGCATGGTGAAGGAATGCCTCCTTAGAATGAAGAGGAAAAGAAAGAAGAAGATAATCTTGAAGAAGAGGCTGAAGCTATAAAAAGAGCCCCGAAATGGAACATCATGAAAAACATGGGCACAATCAAGAGGAGGAAGAGAAAAATTCTAAAGGGGAGGACAGCCCCAAAGAGCACACAACCACCAAATCCCCACAAAAAGAGACTGTCTTCATCTGGGATTTTGATGAAGAAGAAGAAGAAAAGACAAAACAAGATGCTCTAGGTGACAAAGCAATGGAAATCTAATGCACCCGTGAAGAAGATAGTGATCACGTATCATCGAAAGGGAAATCTCAGATGCCAAAATGGCTAGAGAAGCAACTAGAGAAGAAAACCGCAACCCCAATGGATTTGAAGGCAAGGCTAGAGGACATCTTGGCTCAAGCTCAAATAAGCACAAAGAAGGAGAAGAATCCCAAGTTCATATCCCATCTGACAATGGATGCGTTTAGATCCAAGATAGTGTAGATAGCCACTCCAATGATGGGAGAAGAAGAGGTAAGCTACAATATCTCCATCCTTGATTTGGGAACATTAACAAGAGAACAAAAGATTGACCATCTTCAGGGATCCATCACCACCATTGTGCACCAAATGCATAAAGACATGACTTCCAAAGAGGATTTGAAAGCACAAATGGCAGATCTAACAACTTACATCCAACAATGGTCGTCAGTTGAAGAGCTCCCTACCATGTCCTCAACACCACCACAACTATTGTCTAAGGACCACATTGACAAATTAGAAAGAAGAAAGAATTAGACAAAGGCCACAAAGGATTGGTTCCAACAAGTCCTTTACAATGGAAACATGACCATAGGATACGTTTTCAGGACAACAAACAAGTTCCTAGAAGTACAAAAGATACTCGAGGGAATAAAGAAATTCTACACTAACTTACCTTAGTTATATAGGATTACATATCCCAAGCTTGAGGCTATTCTCAAGATACCTGATAGATCCTAGGAAAAGGAGCTTGCTTTGGTAAAATACAACCATTGGCTCATAGAGACATGGAAGTTGAGCTTAGACCACATAAAGGAAGTATTGGAATGAGTGCTCCATGAGGTGGAGCTCAATATTAATAGGGCCAAGGAAATAAGGGCGGCCTATGAAGAATATCTAAGGCTGATGACAGATTTTGATGTGCCCGTCATTGAGTTAGACTAAGAGAAAATAAAGCCATACTTCCATAAGAATATGGAAAATGGGAACACAAATGCACTCATGCCATAATTTATGGATTTTTCTGCACAATCCTTCACCCAATCTGAGTAGGTGATAAAGAATACACAAAAATGTGATAAGGACTGGGATGAGATTACAAGAAAATCTAGGAAATTGAATTTCCAAGTGATTCAATCAGATATATTGGAGTGGAACAAGCTTTAGGAATTGATCATAAATTTTGTGGAATACTCCACTATGAAGAAGAGCAAGGGAAATCCCATAATTGATGATGAGTTCCTCACAAAGTAGCTACAACAGGAAATTAGCAAGAAGACAAAAGAACTACAATGCTGCCACATAAGGAAAAAATAGATTAAGTGGCAAAATGTAATTTTAAATTGTAAAATATTTGGGGGTAGGTGAAACCCTAATTTGTAGTGAATATTGGGCACACAATGAGATCAAATATTGGCCATTCATTTTGCTTTTTGAGCACTATAAATAGGTGGTCTCCTCTAATTTTCAAGAGAGAGTTGAGTTGTTGTAAAGGCATGCTACTGGAATTTTAATAGAAATTCATTGTTTTGGTGGATTTTTGAGTTCCAAATTCATGTTAGATGATTCTTCTTCTCATAGTTAGTGGATTCAAATAGATTTACTTTGTTGTTTATGAGTTTTTTGCAAGTTATTAGTAAGATAGTTAATTTTGTGCATTGATAATTGAAGAATTATGTTGTGTGTTGGAAACCTTCCTTGTCCATACTTTTTGTTGTTTATTGATGGTAAATAGCCATGTAAAGTTAGTCTGGACATAAATTGAAAGTTGCACTAAATTTGTTATGAAATAACTTGCACAATAGAATAATATGATATGAAATATGCTACAAATACTTGATAATAATTGAGAATAACAAGCCACTTCGAGGGGAAAAACCTCCAAATATCTCTAACGAGAACACACTTCACAACTTGATGATGAAATAAGACTCACAACCTCATATATATACCTATTTATGCCTAGGATATCACCTAGGACGACTTGGACACACCTATATAAGTCTTAGGCTGACCTAAACAACTAAATAACAATATACTAATTTGATAATATGACTTAATAGAGAGTTAAGATAGCCACAAGTCGACTATTCATAACCTGATGTACACTATTATTAAGGGCGTAGCATGCCCCCCTTCTTCAAAGAAGCATTGTCTTCAATGCTAATCAAGCTTGGATTATTTTGAATGAACTCCTTGCCCTCCCATGTGGCATCTTCAACTGGTAAATTATCCCATTGGATGAGATACTCAGTGAGAGTTCTATCCCTTAGCTTCTTTGTGTGTGTTTGATGAATGCACTCTGGCTCCAAAATGAGTCTTCCTTCTTCATCAAGCTTTGGTAGTGTTGTTTGAGTGGGAATATTATGCCCAATTACCTTCTTCAAACAAGAAACATGAAAAATTAGATGTATATTTTTTGTTGGTGGCAACTCTTTCTTGTAGGAGACACTACCGATATTTTGCATGATTTGGTATGGACCATAATACCTCAGAGAAAACTTATTATTATTATTTTTCTGCTTTAGTGAGATTTTCTTATATGGCTACAATCTCAAGAAGACCCAATCCCCAACTTCAAAACTTCTTTCACTAGGACGTTGGTCTACTTGTTACATTCAATTTTGTTCCATAGCTAAATTTTCCTTGAGTCCTGAAAGTACTTGTTGTTGATGAAGCAAGTGGTCTTCTACTGCCTGAACTCTTGGTGACATCTTTATTGATGATGTGATGGAAGGAGGATGATATCCATAAAGTGCCAAAAATGGAGACATTTTTGATGAGCTATGAAAAGAAGTGTTATACCACCATTTTGCAAGTGGTAGCCAATCTACCCATTGAGAATATTTTTCTAAAGTGAAACAACATAGATATCCTTCCAAACACTTATTAGCAACCTCATTTTTCCCATCTGATTGAGGGTGGTATGAAGAGCTATGAGCCAATCAAGTACCCAAACATGAGAATAAATCTTTCCAAAAGTGACTAGTGAAGATAGGATCATGATCACTAACAATAACCTTAGGTGTACCATGTAGCTTTTGGATATTCTCCAAAAAAGCTTTTTCCACTGCACTTGTTGTAAAAGGTTGTGATAATGCAATGAAATGTGCATATTTAGTGAGGCAATCAAATACTACCATAATGACATTATGACCTTTAGATTTGGGAAGCCCTGTGATGAAGTCCATGGATACCTCTTCCCAACCCTGGCTAGGAATAGATAAGGGTTGCAAGAGACCTAGTGTCTTAATTGTCTCCCATTTATTCCTTTGACAAACCAAACATTCAACCATAAATTTTTTAACATCACCTTTTATCCCTTCCCAAAAAAAATCTTGCTTAACTCAATGATATGTCTTCAAAAATCCTGAATGACCACCCACTAGAGACTCATGCAACTCTGTAATAATCTTGTGTTTAAGAGTGGAATTCTTACAGAGATACAAACACTCTTTATTCCAAAGAGTATCTCCCTTCCAACAAAACTTATTTGAACTTCTATGATCACTTTTTAATTGTTCGATGAGATTACTTGTCGCAACATCATTTTGCCACTCTACTTTGGCTTCCTCCACCCAGTTTTCTTGTAATATTGAAATGGCAC
This sequence comes from Sequoia sempervirens, assembly GCA_007258455.2. NCBI lineage: Eukaryota > Viridiplantae > Streptophyta > Pinopsida > Cupressales > Cupressaceae > Sequoia > Sequoia sempervirens. Next base: position 296,276,139 of record VDFB02373365.1, on the reverse strand, counting down.
ACAATAAGGCTTCATCTTTCTCATCCTTCCTTGAAAGTGCATCTGCTACAATATTTTCTTTCCCTTTCATATATGCAATCTCAAAGTCATATCCTAACATCTTAGTGACCCATTTTTGTTTCTCTTTAGAAGATAGTCTTTGTTCCAAAAAATATTTTGGGCTATCAAGATCTATCTTAACCTTGATGTGTCTACCCAATAGATAAGGTCTCCATTGTTTAACTACATGGAGGATTGCTAGCATTTCCTTCTCATAAATAGCTTTTAGTTGATTCTTACCCTTTAATTGATGACTCTCAAAATAAATTGGTCGAACTTCTTGCATGAGCACTACTCCTCTCCCATTTCTAGAAGCATCACATTCCACAATGAATTCCTTGGTGAAGTCAGGAGTGGAAAGCATTGGAGTTGTACACATATCCTCCTTGAAATCTCAAATGTTGTATTGGTAGACTCGTTCCAATGAAAAGAATCCTTCTTCAATAGAGTGGTGATAGGTGCTGCTATACTACCATAATTCTTCACAAATATACTATAGTACCCTGTCAATCCCAAGCAACCCCTCAATTTCTTAATGGTTTTTGGAATAGGCCATTCCATGATAGCCTTAATTTTGTTAGGGTCCACCTTTACTCCTTCATGTGAAACTATGTCCCAATATTCCACCTCTGTAAGACCAAAAGCACACTTGGATGGCTTAGCATAGAGTTTATGATCTTCAAGTATTTGTAATGGTTGATCCACATGTTGCAAATGTTCTTCCCAACTCTTGCTAGAAATCAATATATCATCAAAGAATACTAACACACACTTTTTCAAGAACTTATTAAAAATGGAATTCATCAAACTTTGGAATGTAGATGGTGCATTGGTAAGACCAAATGACATCACCAAAAATTCATAATGACCCTCATGAGTTTGAAATTATTTCTTACAAATATCTTCCTCCTTAATTTGAATTTGGTGATAACCAGATCTAAGATCTAACTTGGTAAAATACATAGATCCATTCAATTCATCTAGCAAATCATCAATGACTAGAATAGGAAACTTATCTAAGTTAATGGTGTACATGTTGAGCACTCTATAATCTGGACACATGTGCTAGGTATCATCCTTCTTAATAACCATCACCATAGGTGAGGAGTAAGCACTTTGGCTATTCTTGATAATTCCTGCCTCTAGCATCTCCTCAACAATTTTTTCTATCTCACTCTTTTGTATGTGTGGATACATGTAAGGCCTGATGTTTGGTGGTTGGATCCCTAGAACTAACTGTATGGCATGATCATGATCCCTCTTAGGAGGAATTCCTTTAGGCATATCTCCAAGAACAATAGAGTGATGATCAATTATAGCTTGCAAATCTGGATGAGTAGGAGCATTAGATTGAGAGACTTCTAATGAACATAGCTGGGCCACAAATCCATCCACTCCTTTCTTAAGAAAAATTTGCATTTGATGAGAGCTTAACATTTGTGGGGATTTTTCCTTCAACCCCCTTAGCTCTACTACCCTTCCTTCAGATTGAAATCTCATGAATAGTTATTGGATATCTGTTGCACCCATGGATATCACATACATTGGGGTATCAAGTTGATAATCTCCCATGGATAATTTAATGCTATGAAACTTCCCTAAAAAGCTAATTGTACCACCATCTACAATTAAAACCTGAAACTCAAGAGCTGGATATATAAAACAATTTAGACTAGTAGCTAACTTTTTGTTGATGAAATTATGAGTACTACCTAAGTTGAACAACATTGTTACCTTCTACTTCTTTAAGAACCCCACCACCTTGAGAGTTTGTGGAGCACTGAAACCTAAGAGTGTATGACAAGAAATTATTGGTTGAGAATCATGTGATTCCTCATTTAACTCCCTTTCATCCTCTAGTATGGGTTCCTCCTCTTCTTCCTCACTTAGACCTTCAATATAGAACAATTTCTTTTCAATGCATTTATGTCCTCGACTATATTTGCTATCACAATTGAAACATAACCCTTTTGATCTTTTCTCCTCAATTTGTTGTGGAGTCAACCTAGTAGGTTGTGTTGAATATCCTTTCTCTCTTGTCACATTATCCCCTTCCTTCTTAGGAATCAAATACTTCTCCTCTACCCTACGTGCTAAGATAAAATACTCATTTATGGAGCTAGGGGTAAACATGCATACCTCATGTTGAATGTGATCCTTGAGACCCCCCAAGAATAAATAATTCAAGTTTTCCTCTATGATTTTATCCACTCTTAAGGATAGATTTTGGAATTGTTGAATATAATCCTTAACTGATCTTGTTTGTTGAAGTTTAGCCAGCTGACTGAAGAAGTTGTTTGTCACGCTATTGCTATATTGTCCTTGGAGTTCCTTCATAGAAATTGACCATGAGATAGTCATCCCATTTTTCCTTCGATGAGTGCAAATCCAATGATACCAAATGAATTGATCTGGTTCTAGAAATATTGAAGCCATAATGACCTTTTGTCCATTTGGGATTTGGTGTACTTCAAAAAAAATTTCCATTTGGTTTATCCATGTTAGAGGATCTTTGCCATCAAACTTGTGCATATCCACCTTTGGAAATAAATTCCTAGATCCCATAGGAGTACTAAAGCTTGTGTCAATGGTAGCTAACCTAGAATTTTCACCTTGGTCACTTGAGAACTCCTTTCTTGGTTCAGCCATGTAGGTGCTTAACATGTTTCGTATGTCCGATATACTCCTCTTAGGTCACACATATCCATCTTAATTGAGGAAATTTCTTCCTTGACCTTATTTATATCCTCTATTGTTACCCCATCCTTATCAGGAGTCTTCCCCGGAGTTACAACATTCTTTTGGCCCCTTGTTGTAGGTCCCGTCATGATGGGAACCACTAATTTTGAAATAAATCACACAACTGAAACTTAAATTCTCAGAAATTTTTACTATAACTTAATAGGGCCAAAATAACTCTTACCTAGAAAAATCTCCAAGAAATAAGTAGATTTGCAGCATAGAGAGTGATAATTATGAAAAAATGTATTTTTTCAATAAATTTCTTATTTATACTCCAATTCCTCCAATTTTTTTACTATAATCTCCTTTAGTATTTCTTCAAAAAACCAATAAAAATCAGACTCCAATTCTACAAGATGTGTGATAGATGTAGATTCCAAAAAAATTGTGTAGAAACCCTAATTCTGCAATAATTCACTTAATTTTGCTCCAATTCTTCTGAAATATGGACTGTAGCTTCTTTAATGTGTTCTTCAAAAACCCTTTAAAAAGCATATTTTTTTTTCCAAAATCTGAAATATATGCTCTTCCCAAAATTGCCTCCAAAATTGAGAAAAACCTTGCCTCTACGGTGCCAAGAACCTGGCTCTGATACCACTTGTTATGAAATAACTTGCACAATAGAAGAATATGATATGAAATATGCTACAAATGATTGATAATAACTAAGAATAACAAGCCACTTCAAGGGGGAAAACCTCCAAATATCTCTAATGAGAACACACTTCACAACTTGATGATGAAATAAGACTCACAACCTCCTATATATACCTATTTATGCCTAGGATATCACCTAGGTTGACTTAGAAACACTTATATAAGTCTTAGGCTGACCTAAAAAACTAAATAACAATATAATAATGATAATATGACTTAATAGAGAGTTAAGATAGCCACAAGCCGACTATTCATAACCCGATGTACACTATTAATAAGGGCGGAGAAAAATTTCTATCTTTTATTCATGCTTATGGTGAATGAATGGTTGAAAATATGTAGTCCTTAGAAGCTTGCACTAATTTCATGAGACTATGAAGTAATCTAGTTAAGTGGAATTTGGTTTTAGGAAGGTTGTCTACAGCAGGGTCCTCCATGATTATTTTTTATTCATAGCTTTAGGTCTAGGAACTTCCTCTCTTCCTTGTCCCTTTTTTTATTTTTCTTTTAATAGTGACTTTGAACAATGTTCATTACACATTGTAAAGCCAAATCTAAAGTTGAATAGGAGTTCTAGACTATTGTTTGAACCTGCAGCAATTGTGCAATAACTTTCCCATCTTAAGAACTCTATTTTAAGATCCAATTCTCCTACAACTTAACTCTATAAGTCTACCCTGTGATTACCAACAAGATCACATCAAAACAACTGACAAATTCCAAGCATGTCATGACCTAACACCTAAGAGACCTTGGGGTGATTTTAGCAACTTTTTGTTGGAGATTTCCTTTCAGGAGAGGTGATGCACTTATTCATTACCTATGTTGAGATGTGCATAAAACACCCATCAACAAAGCTATAGTTTCCAAGGTTTTCTTCATTCTTAATGTGACTTGCAATGTGAGCCTAAATGTTTGGAAACCTTCAAAGATATTTGTTTAGGATATCCTTTAGTGAGTGCAAACATAGGGCTCTTTTCAAAGTATTCGCACAAGATTCAAAGGGTTTGATGTTTGAGAACCATGTTGAATGCTTGTTTTGATGTGTTCATTTTAATTCAAGCACAATGTTTGATGTTTCAAAGTAACTAAAAGATCTTTGGAAATTTTGTGAAAACAATGTACACCCTAGGGATAGAAACTTCCTTTTAGTTGGGCTTACCTCATGCCCTAAAGGGATGATTTTTCATGCAACAAACGAAGAGTGTTTTAAGCTCAACCATAAGTCAAACTTAGTAAGTAACTTCTTGGAATCGAAGTTTTGATGCACCACTTCAAAGAATGTTTTTGGCTAAAAAGGGGTGGCTTCTACAACATTGGTTCTTAGTCATGTTTCAAGATAACTAGTGTCTATACATATGGTGATTCACTCAATTAAGAGGCCTATCAGCCCTTGCAGGTTTCTATAGTAGACCAAAAAAAATTACCACTTGGGTCGTTCCCTCTCACAAGTTGGGAGGGAGGGCCTCTAAAGGTATGCTTTGAAATGTAAACACATGTGAGAAACTCAAGATGTTTTTTCGTCACTCAAGATTTCCAAAAGGTACGAGGGGAGAGGATAGACACCTAGTTTTCCAAACACAAAATACATGGTATTCACTTCATCACAATGTTCATTTTAAGCCTCAAAAAATAAAAAAATGAAAAATAAAATATAAATGAGAGTAAAAAAACAAAAAATGAAAGTGAGTACAAGATAGCAATTTTTTGTTCTTTTTACATGCACCAAAATGAAATATTTTGGATTTCAAACAAAAAGATAGCAATGTGCAAGACAATAATTTGATTTGTTCATTTTTAAGCACCAACCAAAGTGTTTTTCTAAAGCCTTATCTTAATGGTCAACAAAAGAAATTGTGTTCATCAACAAAATGAAAGCATTGGTTTAAAAAAATCAAACAATTTTTAGAGCACCAAAAAGAATTGTTTGTTCTAAAAAGATTTGAAAAAAAATCCTATTTAGAGCTCCAATTGAAAGCGTTCATTTGTGGGGTTATTTTTATAACACCAATTGAAAACATTCACTAAGCTAGAAAGCTTCGAAAAGTTCTTTTCAGAACACTAATTGAAAGTATTTATTTGTGTTGTTCTTTTTATAGCACCAATTGAAAACATTTTCTAAGCTAGAAAGCTTTGAAGAGTTCCTTTTAGAGAACAAATTGAAAGCATTTATTTGTGGGGTTCTTTTTATAGTACCAATTGAAAAAATTTCTAAGCTAGAAAGCTTTGAAGATTTATTTTTAGAGCACTAATTGAAAGCATTTGTTTGTGGGGTTCTTTTTATAGCACCAATTTGTTAGAGTAATAGGTTGTTTACTTGATTAATTAAACCATATTGATTAATTAATTAAGTCAACTTTAATTTATTTCACTTAAGCTAAACTTAGAAATCTTTATTTTGCATTATTAAATTAGTCATATCATCTCGTTCATTATGATCTTGACATTTGTCACATGCTAATTTAATCCTCATACTAGGGTTCTCACCTTTAGGGTTTTGATCTCCTTTCTGAAGGATTGATCTCTTTGTAATTATTAACTTCTCAAGTAATGCATTTTTGCTTCATGTTTGCATAGCACCATTCTTGTGTCTCTTGATCTCCTTTGGTGACAGGTTATTTTCCTACAGGTGTTCATTGGGATCTATGAGGTTGGATTATCAACTTCTACATGGTATCATAGCTCCACATCTACAAGCTTCTTGCTCCTTTTTCTAAGGTCTTTCCTTGAAGCAGTTTCCTAGTGCATCTAGGGTCAAATCAAACCTCTCCATTGAATCTAGAGTTGTTGGAATAGTCAATATTGACCTTTGTTTTGTCAAATTTTTCTTCCATTTGTCAGATCTGTGAGGGTTTTTTTGCCAAATCCAATAGATGCCTAGTTTTTTGGGGCATTTTGAGCCCAAACGGACCTCACTGTTGCATCTGCAGTGGCCAAAAACCCTAAGACCAATTGTGAAATCGTCAAAATCTGAGCAGTTGACTTTTGAGGCAAAAAAAATTTGTCGTACGTACGACCCGATATGGCCATTTGCACGTGGATCGAGAAAAAAAACTATAGGCCTTGGTAATTTTTTTTAATTTCTTGGCTTTAATTTTTGTTAAAAAATTAAAAAAATATTGTAAATGTTTTTTTTTGTTTGTTTTCAAAATTAAAAAAAAACAAAAAAAGGAGTTTAAAAAAAGCCTTTTAAAGGCTTTGGGTGGTCCCTTAGTACAAGGTACTCGTAGGTACCTACGTACACAGGCGTGCGGGCCTTGTACTACCTACTGCCTATGTTAGCCGGTGATGACCTTACAACCATCCAATGGTCTGATAGTACCGACAATAGCAGTAGTTTCTAGGCTGTCACCCTACAATTTTTTTATTTTTTAAATTATTAATGTATATATATATATATATATTTTAAACATTTTTTTTCAAATAAGCCAAATTATGCAAATGTGGTGACGACCATTTAGCCATCAAATTTAGGCTCACATTTTTTGTGTGATGGCCATATGGCCGTCAAATTTCATGTAGTGACTGTCTTTTTTGACCTTTGAGAGCTATTTTCTTTCAGAGGCCAAACTTTTTCCCACAGTGTCGAAATCGAGCAAATGAGATATTGTCAAAAAGAGGAATCAGAGTACTTTCTAGTGGTGTAGGTATTTTTTGGATATTTTTTCTCAAGTCCTTGTTATTTCCAGTCAAAGTCAGATCTTCTTTTCTAGAGTTGCCTTTAGTGTTTTCGGCATAGCTTTTGCATATGATGTCAAAAATGGGCAAACAAGATATCATCGAAAAGCTTGTTCTGAGCTATTCACAGTGTTGCAGGTGGTTTCCAAATTTTATTTTTTTTCTTTTCCATAAGTACTTATCTATAGTCCTTTTTGGACCTTATGGGATCGTATTATATGTATTTATCATTTGTAAATGCACTAAAATAAAGTGCCTCAGCTTTGTATGTGTAGTATTGGGATTCTTGCACATCACTTTGTACCTTATTGTACTCACACTATGATATAAAGTGCCATGGGGGTTGATTTCTTCCTTTGTTTTTCCTTCATACCTTTCTAATGTGTATGTGACTTTTTTTCTCACATCCTTTATATCTACTTGTTCTTTCATGACTACACCTTCAGATGTTCTTGGTTCCTCTTCATGCACTACTTTTAGGCATTCAATTTCAGTGTACCTATCATACCTCTCCCTTTTCAGGATTATGGGGTGGTTTCACATTGGAGTGAGCTATGTATATAGTATTTGTTCCTATGAACTAGGCGGATGCAGTGGCTGGTTACCCATGCATTTCGGTGACATGGAGCACTTACCCTATGGACACTTTTGCATTCCTATTTCTGGAGGCGACCTTCCATTTTCACTTGATCAACTCTTCAAACTATTGGTACTTGTTCCATCTATATCTTTGAGTTCTAGATGTTTTGCCTTGGTTTTCCATCAAATTTGAGTAGTGTTATTGAGGGAACTCATGTAGATTCTTGTCTTCTTGATCATGATCATCATTTTTTTTAGAGGGTTTTTCTTTTAGCATTTTAGTAGTCATTCTACGATAGTGTTTGTAGATTCTTCATGTTTTTTTGGTGTTTTCCATGTTCATCCCTTGTTCCTATCTTTCGAGACAATTTCTTCTTGATTGGAGGCTTCTTTGTCCTTAACTCTTGTTTGGAGGCTTCTTAGACCTTCACTTGTATTTCCCTCTTTTGGAGAGGAGTTTTTCCCATGAGGTTTTTTCCTTTTCTCCTATTATGAGAGATCTTTTACATTTGTACATGGGTACCTCATCTAGCCTAGTTTCCAGGACCCATCTTTTCTTTCATGCATTTTGTCCTTAGTTTTTTAGCTACTCCCTAAGTTCATCTTAAGGGGGGGTGTTAGAATAATAGGTTGTTTACTTGATTAATTTAATCATATTGATTAATTAATTAAGTCAACTTTACTTTATTTCACTTAAGCTAAACTTAGAAATATTTATTTTTAATTATTAAATTAGTCATGTCATCTTGTTCCTTATGATCTTGACACTTGTCACATGCTAATTTAATCCTCATCCTAGGGTTCTCACCTTTAGGGTTTTGATCTCTTTGTAATTATTAACTTCTTGAGTAATGTATTTTTTCTTCATGTTTTTTGAGCACCATTCTTGTGTCTCTTGATCTCCTTTGGTGATAGGTTATTTGCTTGTAGGTGTTCATTGGGATCTGTGATGTTGGATTATCAATTTCTACACAATTGAAAATATTTTCTAAACTAAAAGCTTTGAAGAAAACTCAAAAACTTTGACCATTCACCTTCCTTGCAATAAAAGTGTTGGTAAATTTTTGGGTAAACTCATGCCATGCTCTTGAAAATCCTACATAAAATATGTTAGCACCTGTCCAACACTCAAATAAAGACAACATTAGTGCTAAATTGACAAAACAACTTGTAGCTTTTGGATACAATTGTGACAGAGCAAAAGCAAAAACTTTATGCAGAAGCAGCCATATAAGAAGCAATTGTGAGCAAAAAATTCAAGTGTGGCCTCTATGTTTTGAGCAGAAGTGACCCAAAATGTCAAGTGCTCCTTTTTTATTTTTGCAAAAGCACAAAAAATGTCAAAAGAGGCCAGAAGAGGGTCAAATGCAGCCAAAACGTGATATTCAACATGTGAAATTCCTATAGCTTCTATGTGAAATTTTTTGCAATTGCTTTTTTGGGACCTACAACTTCAAAATTTTCTCTTAAATCATTAGTGCTAAGGAACATGGTCCCACCAAGCATGCAAAAATGTGTAAGGGGGAAATCAAGAAGATGCAATAAACAAATTTAAATGAATAGAAACTAATCTAATCAAACAAAAAGATGATTCATGCCCATTACTCACAAAATAAAACAATAAAATTAATGAATTCAAGAACGAAATTGAAATGAAACAATGAAAATGAAATCCAAACAATATATTTTTACCATCCCATGTCAAGAGATGTTGGGTTGTTCATATCAATGTGAAGCCTACATTATGCATAGTGAAATCTTGAAGAACGTGTGTGTGTTGATCGAAGATGTGTGTTGAATCTTCAAAAGGTTGGTTATGATTCCTACATTACTTCATTGTACAAATGATATTAATTCTTCAATCATTTTTTAGAGGAAAGATGGTTGTTATATAGAATTTTTGTTTCAAAATGAATGCTTGAGATTGCATAGTAGAATATCATGTTTCAATAATTAATAGATTGGAAGATAGATGTGAAATTGTGTGTGTGTGATGTGATTTTGAGCATATCAGTGTGAATTCAACTAGTGAGTTTCTAGAGGTAGTGAGCTAAAGGTGTACTCTATCATTCAAGCATTCCTACAAGTGGGTGAGTGAGTTGTGGTGGAAATATTTATTGCATTGAGACTGTTTTCTCTTTGTATAAAATATCTTCCATCTTCATTTGTAATTTTTTTGTAGTGAGCCTTTTCGATGGTTAACCCTTATTGGACAGTGAGTCCTATTCTGAACAATGAGTCCTATTTTGGCAGTGAGTCTTCTCTAGCAATGAGCCTTTATATTCAGTTTTGATATTCTCTATATTGCGAACTAATCCTCACCATGTTTTTTCCCTTATTTGGTTTTCCACATAAATTTGGTGTTATTGCGTGTATGGTTTTTTATTCTATAATTTTTTTCTTTTACATAATGATTAATCATACAAGTAGAGTAAAGGATTTGTGAATGGTAATAGATTTTATTTCTAGTGAAATATTTAAAGATTAAATTTTCTACAGCTGATTCATCTGGGCCTCTCATTTGTCTTGTTCAATAGTAAGAGACATTCCAATAATTACAAAGCATATCAATGAAATTTACAAAGAGTGTTAGGTTGGAAAGTAGACAAAGAAAAGGTTCAAAACTAAGGAATGCTCTATTATAGGGCCTTTGGAGTTGGTGCATATAGACCTATGTGGACCTACCAGAATAAGAAGCTCTCAAGGTGGTAGGTATTTTATGTTGTTAATAGATGATTACTCTATAATGACTTGGCTAACATTTCTCAAAGAAAAATGAAAATACCTAGATAAGTTTAAAGCATTAAAATCTATGGTTGAGAATGAAATGGATCTAAAGACCAAATGTTTAAGGTCTGAAAGAGGTGGTGAGTTCACCTCTAATGAGTTTAACAAATTTTGTGAAGATCAAGGGATAAAAAGACATTTATTTGCTCTTAGGACTCCACAACATAATGGAGTTGTGGAAAGGAAGAATATAATATTTTAGGAGGCTACAAGAACCATGTTGAAGGAATAAAATCTATTTTATGTCTATTGGAGAGAAGTTATTCATACCATAGTTTACATTCTTAATAAAGGATAAGCAAGAGTGAACACTTCAAAAAACCCCTATGTGCTATGGTATGGAAAAAATCCTACTATGTAATATTTTAAAGTGTTTGTAAGTAAATGTTATATTAGGAGAGATGAAGAGAACTCTAGAAATTTTGATGCATGATTAGAAGAAGGAATCTTCCTTGGATATTCTACAAAGAGTAGGGCATATAGGTGTTACAAAAAAAGGTTAAAGAAGATAGTTTAAAGTGAAAGTATCAAAGTTGATGAAGAATCACATCAAAGCTTAGTGTTGATAGAAGGGTATGAATCTGATGAACCCCCTTGCAGAGAAGAAGAAAAAGAAGAGAAAGAAAAAGAGATGACACTAGAAGAGGAAGAAGAATCAAAAAAGAATCCTAAGACTCCCATGTATGTGTAGAAGAATCATTCTGAGGATCGAATAATTGGAGACAAAAGCAAAGGTATGCTGACAGAAAGAAATGATGCTAGGGAAAAGGAACAAATAAACTTTTGCTTACTTTTTAAGATAGAACCTAAACCAATAATTGAATCTTACAAGGATGAAAATTGGATCAAATCTTTGGAATAAGAGTTGAGGTAGATTGAGAAAATCTGACATGGGAATAGGTCCCAAAACTAGAAAACTAGAATGTGATAGGAACTAAATGGGTTTTCAGAAAAAAGTTGAATGAGAATGGAGAAGTTATCATAAACAAGGCTAGACTTGTGTGTAAAGGCTACCACAAGTGGGATGAATATATTTGAAGGTCTAGAAGGAATGGAATCTATTAGGATGTTTTTGGCTTTTGTAACACATAAAGACTTCAAAGCGTATCAAATGGATGTAAGTTTGCATTTTTAATGGTAAGTTAGAAGAAGAGGTATACATTTAACAAACATAAGTTTTTTAGTTATCAAAAGATTCTGATATGGTATGCAGGTTGAAGAAAGCATTGCATGGACTTAAATAGGATCATAGAGCTTGGTATGTAAGATTGGATAAGTACTTATTGTAGCATGGATTCAAAAAGTGTATTGTAGATAGCTATCTTTACTTCAAAGTAGAGGGAGATCAAATCTTGATTGAAATTGTGTATGTTGATGAAATAATCTTTGGAGGAAATGAGGAAATCTATAAAAGGTTTGTAGAGAAGATGCAAAATGAGTTTGAAATATCAATTTTTGGGGAGATGACTTTCTTCCTTGGGCTACAAATCAATCAATTAGAAAAATGTATATTCATTACAATCAAAATATGTTAAGAAAATGATAAATTATTTTGGAATGGAGGAATCTAAACTAGTATGTACTCCCATGGAACTAGTTGTAAATTAAGAAAAATGATGAATCTCCTAAGACAGGATTGACCAAGTATAGATCCATGATTGGTGGATTAATATACTTAACTACAACTAGACTTGATATTATGCATATAGTATGTCTTGTGGCAATATTTCAATATTATCCTAGAGAATCACATGTGGCAGTAGTCAAAAGGATATTCAAATACTTGAAAAGTACTTCAGACTATGGTCTATGGTACTCTAAGGATATTGACTTTTCTTTTAGTGCCTATACAAATGTATATTGGACAAGTTGTGTGGATGAAATAAGTACAAGTGGATGTGCTTTCTTTATTGGAAATAGATTGGTTTAGTGGATAAATAAGTAGGAATCAATATCATTATCTACTACAAAGGTAGAATTTATTGTTGTAGCATCTTTTTGCACATAGGTGTTGTGGATGAAACAAAAATTGAAAGATCTTAGAGTATAATATGGTGAGCCTATCTTTGTCTTGTGTGATTATACAAGTGCTATCAACATTTTTAAAAAATTGATAATACATTAAAGAAAAAAGTATATCTCTATTTGGTATCTTTTTCTAATTGAGAAAGTTGTTGAGAATGAAGTAAAGTTGGAGTATGTTCCCACAAATAATCAAATAGAAGACATTTTAACAAAGTCTCCTCCTAAAGATACATTTGAGTATCTCAAAAAAAAGATAGGGGCTATTTCCCCTCTTTTCAACTAGATGTATAATTTGGTGCATCTGTCAAGGGGTGTAATTCAAGATGAATTCTTTTTCCTAGACTAATGAAGGATACCTCTCAGAGGGAGCAAGTAGTGTCTTTTGTTGGTGTAGTCAGGGGGAGCATATTTTGTGAGAGAGATAAGTGAAGTGTGTAGGTGCTTCCCTTTACCATTGATTTCGAAGGGGGAGATAATATTGAAAAACATAAAAAAGGGAGAGAGAGAGAGAGAGAGAGAGAGAGAGAGAGAAAGAAGATTAAAATGTAAGAAATTTCCAAGTGAGGGAGAGAGTTTCTTGAGAGTTAGAGACAGAGTTGATTTTTTTGTTGATGATTTTTTAGTAGGTGTTGCCATCAATGAAAAAAGGGGAGATTATTGCACTATGTTTTCATTAATGTTGTCATTGTTTTCAACCTATTATGAGAAGGTGTTGTAGATGCACCATGGTCACTTGCTTTCCAAGTGATTTTGAGAAAACTTGCATAAAGATGATAGGCTTGGGTTATGTATTGTGCTTCATATTTCTTCATTCTTGAAGATGTGCTTGTATGGTTTGGATGTGATGTTCAAATGTGTTGAGTGGTGTTATATCTAGAGTTTAAGGTTTTGGATCATGTAGTAGTAGATGTTTTTAACATTGTTTGGCTTGTGTAGAAAGTTTTCTAGGATAAATGGAATTGATTTGCATTTCTCTGCATTGAAGTTTATTATATTGTAGATTTGGAAACATGCTAGTACTAACTTTATCTATCTCCCTTGGATGGATTTTTGTTTAACTACTCCACAAGCTTGGTTCATGAATTGTGTCTCAGTGACAATTTGACTAGTTGTACAATATGATAATTTTCTTAGTTGCATATGTCTACACCAATGATTTTGAGTATTTTTTTGGTGTTGGGAATATTTCAGGATGTTGTGTAAGGCTTCTAAGTGATATAAAGGTTGTTTTCATACTTGAAGTGTGAATGTGGTTGCTCATTAGAATTAATGTTATTTTGTCCAACTTGGCCTTTTAGTGCTACTTGTGGATGTACTTCACTATTTTTGGAAGTGTGGTGTAGCATATCAGTGTATATTTCAGTCCTTATTAACCCTTGGTGTGGTTTTACTTCACTTCTTTCTACCATGGAAGTGTTTGGTGCTGACTTATTTAGTGGTTGCACATTTCAGTGTATATGTTTCATTAAAGCCAACTTGGAGAAGATTATTTAAGGTTTTGGAGGATATATATGTAAGGTAATTTATTAGAGAAGTGTGTGATGTGAATTTTGGTGCAAAATTATGTGTATGTGATCAAGTTTTGTGATTTTAGTGCGATCATGAATGTCTAAGACTAATAGAAGCAGTGAGTAGAAAGTGTCTACATTTTAGTGTGCTTGAAGTTGCTAGAGGTAGTGAGCCAAAGGTTGCAAGTGGTGAAGATTTTTTTAACTATATTATCCTATTGCTCAAAGGTAGTTAACCTCCTTGTAATAGTTTCTTTGCATTCTCTTTATATCTAGGCAGTGATCCTTTCTTTCTTTTGGATAGTGAGTCCTTTAGGAAATGAGCCATTCCAACAATGAGTCTTTTATAATTGGTGTTGTTATTCATATATATGTGAGTTAATAATCACCATGGTTTTTCCTTGATTATGGATTTTGATATAGGAGAATCTAGGGCGTACAAGCAATATTTCATCATTTTTTAATTGTTTTCTCTCAATAAGGGCTAATCAGCTTAAGTTTTCCAACCATGAATAGTCAGGATTTGAGCTACAACATTAAGGTTTACGCATTGACTTCATATGATGTTTTATGCTTCAATGGATTGTCTCATCAGTGTGACAGGGAGACTTCAATAGGACCTTATGTCATGTCCCTTCAATGTGTTGATGGAGAAGGAAATAGTAGTAAAAGGTCATGAAGGATTCTCATTGGTGGGAGGTTCAAGTATTGGTAGGACAACATTCGATTTCCCTTCGATACTTCGACAAGGCGTTCTCAAAAGTTTGTATATTCACATTAGGGAGACTAAAATGCTTCAGTTGGAGGAATTGAAGGGTCCATTTGACATGTTGTTAGAAGCCCCATCCATAGAACCTGGTTGTATTAGAGTGAGAGGATTTGAAGTCCCCTCAATAATATGATGGCAGGAAGGTGGACAAAGACTAAATTGTTCAAAGGAAATGGATGGACGAGTTGGTTGGCGACATAAGGCACAATATTGCTCATTGATTCCACATAATTTTCATGGATCAATGTGATCATTGGTTGAAAATTGCAAACATGAAGCTAATAGTTGAAGTTACTGATAATGAGATAATTTCCTATGATATTGTGATAGTCATTGGATGATGAGGTGATACTAATACAACGTAAGGGGAAAGAATGTCGAGGAGTGAGGTTGACATGAAGGAGTAGATAGTATATGGAAATAAAGAGGAGGTGGCGGTGTGGCATGATGATGTATTTAGAGATAGTGAAGTAGAGTTTGAATTCTTGGTCTACATATTTGATCGATTGGATCTGATGTTTTATAATCAAGCAACCCATTTAATTTTGTAATTTTTTTTTCCATTTCAATATCAATGAAATATCTATGCTCTTCCTACATTTTTGTTGTGCAAGCCTATGTGTTGTGATGAGTTTCCATTTTTAATGGGATTACCCTTCATCAAATGGTACCAAAGCAGGTCATCTTGAGTCTATAAACATAGTGCTGAATGTGAGGCAATTTATAGTAGGACTTGTGAGTGTGGGTTGAGATCAAAATGCCTCTTAGACTTTCCTAGCATGGTAGAGGTAGAGGTAGAGGCGGTGGAGGAAGAGATCCTCCTAGAGATGAAATTAGAGCCATCACAAGGTGGTTGGATACTTTGCAAGCAGAGGTTCATAGGAGAGAAGTGCATCGAGAAAGAGATGACAATAAAGAGGAAGAGCAAGATCTAATGAATCTTGGAGAAATGAGATTATTGAGAGCAATATCCACCCTTGGAAAGAAACCTAAAATGGAGGTTTCAAATTTTAATGGAAGTCTAAATCCTAAAGAGTTGATTAATTGGATCAATGATATGGAAGAATTTTTTGAGTTTGAGGAGATTGAAGACCCTCATAGAGTGAGGTTTACAAAGGGAAATTTAAAAGGTCACACAAATACATGGTGGAAAGAGATATAGCTTGAAAGAGGAAGATAAGAGAAGGATAAAATTTCTATATGGGATAGAATGGTGGTAAAACTGAAGAAGCAATTCATTCCAATTGATTATGAGTTTGAGCTACTCAAGAAGATGTAGAGCTTGAGACAAGGAATGAGGACAGTGAAAGAATACATGGAAGAATTTCGCAAGGTCCTAATTTGAATAGGAAATTTTGAGGAAAATAAGGAAAAAATTGTTTGTTATATTAATGGGATAAATCCTAGCATACAAGAATAATTGGCATTGATAAGAATGACCACCATTGAGGAAGCTTATCAGTTTTCCTTAAAAGTTGAAGAATGACTAAACAAAATATTTGAGAGCAAACAAAGAGGTGGAGGTCATGGTGAAAGGGCTGGTAAACAACCATATGGAGGCCAAAGTGGAGATCAAAGGAAGGTAAAAGGATCCAGTACTAGTCAAGATAAGAAGAGAGATGATTCATATCAGCCTCATGATCAAAATAGTGGCAAACAAAGAGATAGAGGAAGATCTAGATGAGGACTAGGAAGAGGAGGCTTTTGTGGAGCTTGTTTGCAATGTGGAGAAGAAGGATATAGATCCTTTTAGTGTCCTCAACATCAAGGAAGGACAAACAAAAGACATGAAGGTAATGGTTGAGTTTCCCATGTAGATGAAGATACGCAGTCCTCACATTCTGAAGATGCTAAAAGGGGTGAGTCCCTTGTTGTCAGAAGAGCCTTGCTAAATGAGGAGAAGGTACCAAACCAAAGAAATAACTTGTTTCACACTCGATGTAAGTGTGAAGGTAAATTTTGTAATGTTATCATTGATGGAGGTAGTATAGACTAGCTTGTGTCAAAGGAAATGGTCACCAAGTTATAGTTGGAAAGGAGAAGGCATCCAAGTCCATATCAGATTGCCTTGCTATAGAAGGAACAAAGTGCTTTGGTCAATGAGAAATGTCTGATAAATTTTAAGATTGGTGATTATAAGGATGATGTTTTTTGTGATATCATACCTATGGATGTTTGTCACATGTTGTTAGGAAGACCCTGGCTGTTTGATTGGTGAGTAGTGTATGATGGACATGCTAAAACATATTCTTTGACCAAGGATGGTGTTCATCATAAGTTAAAGCCCCTAAAGGATGTAGGAGAAAAGGTATGCACTAATTCAATATTTTTCTTAGTTGATGGAAGAAAATTCTTAGAAGGTATGAGACATGAACATGTGTTTTGTATTAATCCCTAGAGTTGATAAAGAAGGTGATAGTGATGTACCTGTAGAAGTTTTAGATTTGTTTAAAGAGTTTTAGGGTATTATTTTTGATAATGTACCTGAAGGTTTGCCTCTAGTAAGGAAGAGCAGTCATCATACGAATTTTATTCCTAGATCTAGTTTTCCAAATGAGGTATCCCATTGAATGAATCCAACCAAAAATGAAGAATTGAACAGACAAGTGCAAGAACTGTTGCGAAAAGGATTGATAAAGGAGAGTTTGAGTCCATGTGCAATATCGATAGTATTAGAACTTAAGAAGGATGTATAATGGTGGATGTGTACTAATTCCATAACCATCAACAAGATTACTATCAAGTATAGGTTTCCCTTGCCAAGGATGGATGACATCATGGATTGTTTGACTGGAGTTGAGTACTTCACGAAGATAGATCTAAAGAGTGGTTACAACTAGATCTAAATTAGAGAAGGAGATGAATGGAAGACAACCTTCAAAACCAAAGAAGGTTTGTATGAGTGGTTAGTCATTCCTTTTGGGCTGACCAATACATTGAGCACATTCATATGGCTCATGAACAAGGCATTTAAAGAATTTCTAGTTAAGTTTTTTATTGTTTACTTGGATGACATTTTAATTTTTAGTAAGACATTGGATGAGCACCTGATGCATATCAATTTTTTTTTTGAAAAGCTAAGAGAGTAAAGGTTGTTAATCAACTTGAAGAAGTGCAGTTTTGTGAAACATGAGTTGGTATACTTGGGATTTGTAATCTCAGTAGAGGGTCTTAAGATGGATCCAGAGAAGGTGAGATCTATTGTTGAATGAACTACACCAAGGAGTGCTATAGAGGTAATATCTTTTCATAGTATAGCAAGTTTTTATAGGAATTTTATCAAAGGTTTTAGTAGTATTTCTGCACCTCTAACAAAAAAAATGAGATGGGATAGAAAAGAGTTTAATTGGAGTATAGGCATAGAAAAGAGTTTTGATTTGATAAAAAAATAATTTATGGAGCAACCTATTTTGGAGCTTCTAGATTTCAATAAGGTATTTTAGGTAGAATGTGATGCCATTGGTAGTGCCATTGGAGTCATTTTGAGTCAAGAAGGTAAACCTATTGCCTACTTTAATGAAAATTTGAATGATACAAAGAAGAAATATTATATTTATGATTAGGATATCTACACTATAGTTCAACCCTTGAAGAAATGGAGACATTAATTTTTTCCAAAGGAGTTTGTTTTATTTACTGATCATCAAGATTTACAGTATTTAAACAGTCAAGGAAAGTTGAATCAAATACATTTGAAATGGGTTGAATTTCTACGAAGTTATACATTTTTTTTGAAGTACATGAGTGGAATATTGAATATAGTTGCAGATGCCTTGAGTAAGAGGAAAAATTTGTTAACAAAAATATAGATTGAAGTTGTTGGGTTTCATTGAACTCAAGGGTTTGTATCTTGAGGATCTTGATTTTTCAGATTCTTGGAAAGCTTGCATGGAGCCTATTACTCTGAATAGGACGAGATGGTTGGATTTTACAATCTAAGATGGCATATTTTTTTGAAGGAATCAATAATGCATTCCAAGGAGTTTCATGAGAGAGAACTTGATCAAGGAGAAACATAGTGGAAAATTAGCTAGACATTTCAGTCAGGATAAGACAATTGATATTGTGGGTGAGCATTACTATTGGTCATAGTTGCACTAGGATGTGAAGAAGTTTATGCAAGGTTGAAAAGTATGTTAGATGGAAAAAGGAACACATCATAATACTGGGTTATATCATCCATTTCCTGTATTAGAGAAGCCATGGGAGGACATTAGCATGGATTTTTCTCTTGGTTTGTCGAGGAAATAATGAGGTCATGACTCCATATTTGTGGAAGTGGAATTTTTTTTGAAAATGGCACACTTCATTCCATGTCATAAGACCAATGATGTTGTTCATTTTGCAAAATTATGTTTTAGAGAGGTGGTTAGACTACATGGTCTACCCAAGAGCATAGTTTTAGATTGAGATACCAATTTCATTGGGTATTTGTGGAGGACATTGTGGAAGAATTTGAAGACTAATTTGAAGTTTAGTTTAGCACATGATCCACATACTAATGGAAGAACAAAAGTGTTGAATAGAAGTTTGGGTAATTTGCTAAGATGCTTAGTAGGGTACAAACCCAAGGGATAGGATTTGATTTTACTACAGGTGGAATTTTCCTACTAATTTTTTTTCAATAGGAGTATTGGTGAATCACCATTCCAAATTGTCTATGGGATTAGTCCTATAACTTCTTTTGAATTCAAGAAGCTAGATAAGGGAGAGAAGAGTAGTGCTAAGGTTGAATATTTTGTGGAGCACCTAAAGAATTTGCATGGAGAAGTTAAGAAGCATATGAATAAGATGAATTCATAGTATAAGCATAAGGTAGATTAGAAAAGAAGATATAAGGAGTTCCAGGTAGGTGATGAAGTCATGTTTCATTTATGAAAGGAGAGGTTTCCAGTTGGCACATACAACAAGTTAAAGATGAAGAAGTTTGGACCATGTAAGATCTTGAAGAAGCATGCTTCTGGAAATGCGTATGAGGTGGAGTTGTTGAGTGATATCCATGTTTCACCTATGTTTAACATTTTTTATTTGATAGAGTACCATGAAGGATATAAGGAGCATGAGTTGACAGAGGTACAATGGAAAATTCTAGCACCTACTTCAGAAAAGGAAGAGATCAAAGAAATTTTGGATAGTCATGTGGTAAGAAGCACAAGGAACAAGAAATATGTAGAATATTTGGTAAAATGGAGAGGAAGGCCTATTGAAGATTCAACATGGTTGTATAAGTTAGAGGTTAGCCATCTTCATTTTCCTCTAACTCTTGAGGAGTGACAAGGTCACTTTTCAAATTACCCCAAGTGTCTATTGTAGGAGCATCCATGGCATCTGAGCAATATTGCATAAAATTGAGATTTTTTCCTCTCAATAAGGGCTAATCAACTTCATTTTTCCAAGCATGAATAGTCAAGCTTTTAGCTACAACATTAAGGTTTACACCTTGACTTCAACTGGCATTCTATGCTTTAATGGATTGGCTCATCAATGTGACAGGGAGACTTCAATGGGACCTTATCTCACATACCTTTAATGTCCCTTTGATACTCCAAAAAGGAATTCACAATAGTAAAAGGTCATGAAGGATTCTCATCAGTACGAGGTTCAAGTATCGACATGATGACATTCAATGTCCCTTCGATACTCTGACAAGGTGTTCACAAAATTTTGTATATTCAAATTAGGGAGACTAACATGCTTCAGTGAGAGGACTTGAAGGGTCTATTTGGCATACTGTTAGAAGCCCCATCGACATGACTTGGCCATATTGGAGTGAGAGGATTTGAAGTCCTCTTGATACTACAATGGTGGTGAGGTGGACAGAGACTAAGTTGGTCAAAGGAAATGGATGGGCGAGTTGGTTGGAGACAAGGCATGATATTACTCATTGATTCCACAACATTGTTGTGGATCAACATGATCATTGGCTAACAATTGAAAACATGAATCCAATGGTTGAATTTACTGATAACGAGATAATTTCCTACGAGATCGTGATGCTCATTGGATGATGAGGCTATACTAAGACAAGATAAGGAGAAAGAATATTGAGGATTGAGGTTGACATGAAGGAGGAGATAGTATATAGATACAAAGGGGAGGTGACAGAGTGGCATGATGATGTATTAAAAAATAGTGAAGTAGAGTTTGAATTCCCAATCTACATATTTGATTGATTGGATCTGGTGTTTTGTAATCAAGTAGCCCATATAAATTTGTATTTTTTTTTCCATTTCAGTATTAATAAAATATCTTTGTTCTTCCTGCATTTTTTCTATGTAAACTTGTATTGTGGTTAGTTTTCATTTGTAAGGGGAGTACCCTTCATCATCTTTCCACATAAAATTTGGTGTTCTATTGTGTATGGTTGTTGTTGTGTTGTTGTTTCATTTGTTTACATTCATGCTAATGCATAATAAGGGTTTTGAGATTAATGAGGGTTTCAAGGATTTTTTGTACAACTAATTTACCCTCTCTCAATTGTCTTATGTGTCTAACATTTTCACTATGCTCTATTTTGTTGTAATAACCACATTTTGGCTTATCCTTCTTTGATGATTTCCCCTTTGAAGAGGATGAATAATCAACGGAATCATGTGATGGATATTTGTTGGGCTACTCCTATGACTTGTGTCTTTATTTCCTTCTGATCTTTAGTGCCTTGTGATGCAATAAGTTCTTGTGATGTGGAAGTCTTGAATGTTCCCATGTGAACTAACTTAACCTGTTTTGAAGTAAGAGATGAATACAAAACATGAAGTGAAGGCATAGTGAATATTTTACCAAGAGAATCCTTAGTGTCATAAATGGTAGATATAAAAAACTAAATAATCTAGTCCAAGCTTGGAAAGAATGGAAAGGACTAATTGAGAGTCCTCTTTTTGAATACTATATTGAGTCAACTACAATTTGAGAGATTTGATTTTTGTGAAGAAGTCATGGATGCTATCAAATTTAGAAGGATTTAAGCCAATAAGCTCATTCTCTAATTGAAAACCCCTCATATTATTATTCTTCCCAAATAAAGGCTCTAATTGAGTCCATATATGATTGGGTATGGTGCAAGATTCAACATGAAAGATAAGATTAGGAGACATAAACATGCATAATGTCCCAAAAGCCTCATTACACCTATTAAAACACTTTATCTTCTCAACAACTCTTGTAGGCTCAAGGTCTATACCCATGGTTACTTTGTACAACCCTTGCTTCTTCAAATGAATCCCTATTTATTTTTTCCAATAATAATAGTTGAATGGAGTAAGGGGAGTAATGTTGTTTTAATCCATGATTATTTGTGAAAAAACTATAGAAATGAAGAGATGTAGTAGTATACACCCTCAATATGAAAGAAATATCCACTTTGATCCAAAAAAATTGTCTGATTCGAGTATTTTCCATGAAAAGAACCAAAAAAATTAACCTAAGATCTAATGAAAACAGTAGGTACATGGTAAATATTTAGTAAAAATATCTACAATATCTATGTAGAGCACAAAATCATCTTTCCAATGCCACTTGAATCACAAAAATATGATATACCAGCCAAAATTTATGGCCTCTTGAGTGCAAACAACTTGCTCTAACTTCAGAGGCATGTAAAATTAATAGGGAACAAGATTTAAAAAATGGATTGCAAATTTGGAATGAGATTGGAACTAGCTTTCCAACAATATTTTTTTTTCAAAAATCGATGATCATAGGCCCAAGATGCACCTAATTTCACAAAAAACTACCCAATTCAGCCTTCAAGGTGCATTGGGAGCTTAAAAAAGTAGCCTTTGGTCACATGCATGACCAAGGAGCTATGTGCAGAGGGTTGATGTCAGAGTGGATGGTCATCAATGTGAACTTATGTTGGTGATAGAGGGCACCAAGGGTTGGCATTGAGTGCCTAGTTGCTCACAAGACCTAGCCTAGTGGGAAAGCCCTCAGGGGCTATAATGGTAGTGACAAGGTGTTGGTTGGGGGCACCACTGGTGACACCTCTAGATGGCATCACTCCAATTTGATGGTGGTGCTCTACTCTAATGGAAAAATTCCACTTTGATGATGGTGCTAAGTTTCAAATGCTTAGCACTACATTTCTTTTACTTTTTTTTAAACATGGTAGAGACTACGACCCCCAAAACCTTTTTTTCCTTTTGAGCTCTTGACCTAGTCAAATTTTATGTCAAAATTCATTTCTTTGGCCTCTTGATCTTAATGGTGAGGTTGATTTTTCTCCAATATGCACTAGAAAATTGATTAAGGCTCGATCTCTCAAAAATTGAAAAGTGGGTTGCACATTTGCTGCTCTAATACCATGTTGAAGTTGCTAATTCAACCCATATCTCCCATAAATCACCTATATGAAATTACCTATCACAATAGAGAAGATCAAAATCAAGATTGTGCTCAATAGCCTAAGAATTGTATTGGTGCAAATAACATAGATGAATAATTACAATGAAACTCAGCCCTTACGAAAGGGAGAAAGAAACCCTAGATCTAAACCCTAGGTGAGGATTAAATTAGCCTCTGAAAATTGCCATTATCCTATGCAATGAGACAACATGTGCTTCTATTAGCCAATATAATAGTTAAAAGTGTAGTTCATATGTTTATCTTATGATATAATTAATTAATCATGATTAATTAAGTAATTAGATGATTAGCCTATTACTCCAACAACCACTATATCTCAATTATGAAATGATTTTATATTTTATTTCATAAATAGTCTCCAATTCTTTTGAGGAAGGTGATTTCTCATAATCATTCACATCATATGTAAATGTATAATTGTTGTTTTTGTTATGAGGAGAAGCTACAAGATTAGATGTTTGAGGAAGATCTATGAAAGGTTGTGTAGATTTCATAGTAGTTTCTTTTTCTTCTTTGGATTTGGAAGGAGAGATTTGTACTTCCCCATGAAAGTAGGTGTGAAATATAACAACTCACATGGTTTTACTTGTGAATTTTGATGATTCTATGGCATTTTTGGCTTTTTAAAATTTTGAAATTCCTCAATTATGTAGACTAGGTTGTGAAAACAATTTGTTAAGGTTTCCTAAAACCATAGTCTCTACCTTAAACCCTAACACTCACCTAAACCTTTTCCCTTTTGTTATATTTGTTTGTTGACCAGTTACTAGATTCACCCACCAATAAGTCATAACCTGAGGGTGATTTTCCAATTTTTCAACCAAACTCGTGTGTTAGGAAACTAAGCAAGCCTTTTTCTTGAATATTTTATTATATCAATCTAAGCTCTCAAGTATTCCCAAGCCCCATTGGACATGTGTCAACATATCACATACCCTTTTCAATTTGAGGAAGCCTTTCTTTTGTCATTTTCTTTCCTTGCAATTCCTCAAAACAATGATGTCTTTCCTATTATTTTAAATAAATAGTGAGCTAAGGTTTGATTATTAATGTTTTATATTATTTTATTAAGTACTATTTCATCATTCATAGATGAGGTCCCTCATCCCCTAGTATGTTGGTAGTGGTTTTCATTGATATCAACACTTGAGGAGATTATTGTCATCACTTGAGAAGATAGTTACATTATTTATAGGAATTGGTTTTCATTGTTCACAAAAAATTGGTTAGGTTTTCATTATTTCATGCTGGTGTGTTGATGAAGTTCATGGTTGGATGTCATGCCTTGTTTTATGTCATGTGAAGAAGTACTATGTATGGTTGTTGTTAGTAGAGTTGTTTTCATGATGATTTATTAAGATGAGGATTAGAAGCATTGTTGATGGTGGAGAGAAGTTGTTGATGACATATATCATGTTGTATGCTCTCTCTTATTGTTCCTGAAGAACTATGTGTTGATGAAAGTTCATTCTAGCATTTTCAAGTGAGTAAGATATTTCTATTTTAGACTATTGTTGTGAAGACTATTTTGATGAATGCTCTACATTCCTCCATTGTTGTAGACATGGTTTTGTAGTTTGGGATTCAATTTTTTTTATTTTGTTCATGTTGCACTCCTATCTTTTTCAGGTCACTTGTGTTTTTGAGGAGGTTTTGCGAATTATAGAAGGTTGGTAGTGTTGGTTTTCTAGACTAGTCCAGAAATTGTTCCACATTTCTCTACATTGAGGTCTCTACTCTCGTGGCTTGGTGCATGTGCTCTCAGTGCTTTTTTAGTGTCTCAATTTCAATCTCATGTGTTTAACTGGTCTACAAGTTGATATGTTAAATTCCATCTCATGGTTGTGTATTATGTGCTTCTGAGATGAAGTGTTCTATTCTTGTTTGGGTTGTGGTAGCTATTGGTGGCATGATAGTATGCAATAAGTATCTAGAAGTGTTGTCATATTTTCAAGGAACATCCCTTTGTTATTTTCATTGTAATAGTTGATCTCTTTTGTTGTTGCATTGTGTTTGAGTTGGACTCCTAGGTAATTTTTGGATATCTTGTTGATAGGGATTGTCATCTTGCTTGTGCTTTGTGTTTGAGGGTTTGTGCCAACATATGAAGTGTTAAGATGGATATTTTTTCTTACCTATCTTGGTTAGAAACACATTGAGTAAATTCAATTAAAGTTATGTTTTTGGGTTGATTGGTCATGTGTTTCACGTTTCATCTACATGTTTCCTTGTTGTTGACTTGGGTTGATGTTCACCAATGTATGAATTGTTTGGAATCATATTGGAATATGTAATAAGTTATTTTTTTTCTTTATATTCTTGGATAGGACCATGTTGATGTTTTGTGGCTGACTTGTTGAAATAATTGTTTATATTTCTTCTGGATGAACTAATTAATGTTTTGAGATATTGTGGTGGATATAATGTAAGAAATTTTCAGATGCAAGAGATGAGAAAGTGTGGAAGTTTGAGAGTGTGGAATATAATTGAATATCTCATAGAAGGAAGTGTGAAAGTGTGAAAGAAAGATTAGATGTGCTTTAATTACTCAATCAATAGAGAGAATTTTTGACAAATATTTTAATTCTTTATAATATTTTTGTATCCTACTCTAAGATAGTGAATATCATTAGGTCCTTGTATCTTTCCCTTGAATTTGTATGTGCTTCAGTTCTACAAGTACTTTCTATCTTTCTCTAAGGTAGTGCACCTTAGTTTTCAAGTCTTTTTGAAATTAGCCTTCTTGTAAGAAGTGAGCTTCTATATTGTGAGTTAACTCTCATTGTGGTTTTCCCTCCTTGGGGTTTCCACATATATCTAGTGTCATCTTGTGCATGTGTGTTCCTTATTTCATTTTTATTTTCTCATATTTTAATTTTTGTGTCTTTCATTGTTGAATGTTTTTTAATTAGTTAGAGGAATAAATTGTTATACCTTTCATTAAATTTCATCTATTTAAGGGCTTGGTTTGAAGTTTGTTTTGTGCTAAAGAGTTTGAGTTTTGAAAGGGTATAAGTTTTTGTATATATTGATTCACACCCCCTCTTAGTATCAAGTGTGTTCAACATAATAGCCTTAAGTTGATTTTAAGGTACATGTTATATTTCATGGAAGCTCTTTGGTTCACAAAGCCCATTCCCTCTAACACATTCACCCCCACAAGTTAGTGAAACAATGACATGTATTCGAGAACATGATAAATTTCATTGTGAAGGCTAAAGACTTCACAAAGTGATGGTGGTCCAATCCTTTTCTTCTTACAAAGCTACAAAATAGTGCCAAGTGTCATCACCATACTTCTTCATGGAGAGTTCTACTAGTAGGAATCTCTTATTTTTTCTTCTTCTCCCTTCACGAGTCCTCAAAATGGTGACACATGTCCATATAAAGTCAAAAGGAGAATATCACTTCAAAGAGGAAATTTCAAATTTCTATGATCATCATTGATCTTGAGATCAACGGTCCATATTCAAACTCAACAAGCATCTATCATTGGTCATGCATTCAAGCATGAAAAAACATTAATGGTGGATGGAGTTGCTATCTGCCAAATTCATGATGGTTTGTGGCAAATTGATTCACACAGTATCATTCAAACCATAATTTATAAGTGTTGGGGTGAATTGTTGTGAAAATTTGAAGTGAACGAGGGATTTTTTAGAAAAATTAGGGCATCTAGAATTCTCAAAGAAAGTAAGAACATTTTTCTACACCTTTGTGATTTTGAAGGTAATAAGGTATAGGTTATCAAAATTTAGTTGGACGAGAAGGAAATTTAAGGGTTTTAGAGGGTGTATGCTATCAAAATTTCCTAAGTCTTCCAAAAGTGGAAAATTTAATTGAACTATAGTTATGGTTCTATAAAACCTTAGTTTCATTTTTACAAAACCCTACATTGAAAATGGCCAAAACTTCAAAGGTTCATAAGAGGGGACTAGATGAGGATATCATCATGCAACTCGTAGGATCACAAAAATGACTGATAATTGCTCTAGGGCCAGGGATAATGGTTGATAGACTCTTTAACAAGAATTAGAATTGTAGAGAACCCATCATTCCATCTAAGGGGTATGCACTTTTCAAGCATGCATATAAAATGCCTGTGCAGACAAGACACTGTATAACATATGGAATTTGGCATTAGGAAAGATGGTTGTGCCTAATGTATTTATCAATGTGGAGATAATCAAAGAAATTGTCAAAGCATACAACCTTGACATGAGGGCATTATAAACAGTTGATGGAAGAAGTCTCTTGTCATTGGATAGAGAACATATATGCAAGGTCTTTGATCAAAATCCCAATGCTCAACTTCCAATAAATTGGGTGCTCTAGACCAAGAATACCAAAGGAAAATAGATAGTTATAAGTTGAAAAGGTTGCCTTGCTTCAGGCCTAGAAGGCCAAGAAGGGAGTTATAGAGGTTAGTTAGCGGTGATCTTGAACCCTTTGGCTATGATATTTTTGATGATTAATTTTTTAAGACCTACCTCTCTCTATTTCTATTTTTGGGGTAAGACATCAAAATTCAAATGCCTGTCACCTTAATGGTCCTTATTGTTGAAATCCAAAATAGGGATGTCAACAAACCATATGAATATGCAAGTTATGTTGTAAAAGAGCTTCATAAATCCCTATTCTCTTTTAAGAAGGATTCAAGTATTGTGCAATTCAAGTACTACACACTTTTACTACACATAATTCTATATAGTGGAGTACAATTCTAGTCTTCAAAGCTATAGGTGAGGCCAAAAGATGGGAAAATAGAATATTGCTAGTTCAAGAGTGGATGTAGCTATGAGATCAGGACTGTAATAAGTCCAATTACTCATTTTTTGAGTACTTTGTAAAGACCTTGTTAAAATTTATTGGTTTCCCTATAGATTAAGGATTGTTAGAGGAAATAAGGAGATTGTTGAGGCTAAGGGACCTCACTCTAGAGAAGGGGATATATCATAATTGGGGTGATTTTTTTCTCTATGCTAATGCCACCCTCATTAGAATTTATGGAACCCTTATAGCACCCCATGTGCTACCAAAGGATGTTTCTAATAGAATTTTATTTTTGGATATTATGTGGCAATTGAATGAGTTTGATAAGACTCATTTTAGGAACAAGAAGCATGCCCTCCTTTCATGTACAATTATGTTTTCAGATTTTATGGTTACATCAAGGGTCAACATGTAGTTGAGTTATAGAAATTTATTTCCTTACATGATGAAAGTAGATAGGGTAAGAGATTGTGATCCTGAATATTTATCCATTGGTAGAGGGCCATCTACAAGCTTTCTTCCTATCTCCAAAAATTTGATAGTGTGGAGGATTTGATCAGGAATTTCTCCTCTAAGATCCAAGCTTCATAGAAGAGGGACTTGGTAGTTAAAATATAGATGGTTGAGAATAAAAGGAAGAAGGTTGACCCTTCCTTCTAAGGATCATTTTTGAACATTAGGGACCCCATAGTCAGAATGATGACTATGTTGGATAATACCAACCAATTGTTGGAAAATGTTCCTATAATTGCTACAAGCACACCACTACAATAGATGGATCCTACAGCTAGAGCTCTAGTGGACTATCTATTGTGCCTATTGCACAAATGCCTTGTTCGGATCGAGGACCCCCTCTTCCTGTTTTGGCTTTGCTGGGTCATTTTTTCCTTTCCTTCATTTTGTGTGACCCTATTTTTTGAGCCTAAAGTGGTCATGTGCATTAAAGTCACAAATTTCCCTTTGACCAAAATCACCGCTCAAAATTTACTAAGTCTTTTTCCTTTTGCAAAAATTCCCTTATGAGTTTCCCTTAGCCTTTCACCATAGCATCTGCTGGTCCCTATGGACCCATGTTTTTGGGTCTCCCTTGGCAGATCACCATTACTACTTCTCCTCTCAAGAGTGGCCAACCTAGGACTTTCACCTCATGGTGGGCCCCACAATAACCTTAGTTGTTCGAGTCTCTACTAGCAACCATGCCAAGTTAGGTTTTCGCAAACCCCATCTACCCGAACTACCATCATACCAATATTTATTGTGTGTCATCAATGGAAGTTCACATATAAAATGAGGGGGTCAGACCCATCATTTTCACCCTTGATTTTCAAATTTGCAAACGACGAATGACAAGATCCTACCCGCACGAGGTTTTCTGGCTAGTTTGGAGCTAGATTTCTCTACATCTCACATAGTTTTAAAGGTAGGTAAATTTTATTCTCTACTATGTGTTTGCATTTTAAGATGTTAGGGTTTTGGAAAATATTAAAATATTTGAAAGGAAACCCTAGTTTACACTTAGAAATTTCACCAAACTTCACATTCCCCAAATCCACATTATCATTCAAACCTTCGGTGGCATCTTAAATTCACTAAAAGTTGTGTTTTCCTTCATGCAGGATCCCTTTTCCTTTTCTTTCTTTGTGTAGTTGACAAACCCTTGTAGCGCACACTGATTTCCAAGTTGTTCTTAGTGAAATTTGAAGAAATGCCAAAAAATGACTAAGTTATCAGCCCATTGTGGGTGGACCTCGTTCCTCTACCACTAACTAGCGGTGTAACCCCAGTGGCTTTCTGCATCATGGGTTCCACCCCCAGTTTCATCACAAGGTTTGTGACCTTAAGCAAGATCAACAAATTGTAGTTCCCTTCGATCGTCGTTGCCTAATGACAAGGCCACCCTATCTATCCACACTACAGACCCTGCTCCCTTCGTTCTCATTTTGAGTTTTCCCAAACAAAAAATGCTAAGTTAAAAAATTTCATGTAGGCCTATCTCTATAGGGGTTCATAGGCAGATAACCCTTGTTTCTTCATCATTCCCTACCATCCAAACAACCCCATATTTTTGCACTATGGACCTCGCCCGAATGATTTCCCTCCAAGGTCCTTGATGCAAAACTCAAAGTCCATAAAGTTTGTGCAGGCCAACTCATGTGGACCGTCGTCCCCTAAAAGTCATTTCTTAATGGTGAACCTTCAATGACAACCCAACAACTTCCACCCACATGATGATCAAACTTTAAGGTAGCTCATGCCATCTGAACCGCTCATGTGTCCCGCAGTGTGGAACTCTATTTGTGGGTTTATGTCCCTTTTAAGCTACTAACTCAACAACAAAGTTTGAACACCCTTTCATCTAATGGAAACCTACACTTCCAAGCCCACAATTCTCCAAATGGTCAAGACAAGCCCCAAAAAGTGAATGAAAAAGTGAATGATGATGAATTCTATGATCTTTGAGAGATGTATGAGTGGATCTAAAGCTTGATTTTTAGGATTTAACTGACATTTTCTCAAATTTATATGTAAGTGCATTTGCTACACCTTGTGTATGCAAGATTTATGGAACCTATTGTAGGGCCTTCTAAGAAGCCTACACATAAACCCAACAAAGGAAAGAAGCATGCTCACACTCCCAGGGGAAAGGAAGAGAAAGAGCAAATGAAGTATGAGTTTCATAGAGTGGATCACATGTCCAAGCTCACCTCTAGCTAGGAGATGATCTTAGACACTGAATTCAGGCATTCCAATGTATATGAATTCAAAGAGAGGGTTATGTAGAACCCCAAAACAAATAAGGCATTGAAAATCAGAAAGAGTGTCCTAGCTAAAGTCATTGGTTTCCCTCTCGCACTTATAGCTCCAGAGTTAGTAATGTCCTATGGGGAGTACTATCACTCTGATAGAAATATAATTGACCATGATGGAAGAGTATTGGAATATCTATCAGCCAAGTCTATCGGAAAGACCTTTGGCATTCCAATCTTTGACAAGATGGAAGAACTAGAGAAAGAATTTTCCCATAATGTATGGCAAATAAATCCTATTGGGTGCAAATGAAAAATCAATTAAAACTGGTTAAAGGAAAAGAGAGAAATCATTGCCAAGGTTCCCCAAACTCTATACAGAAGTAACTTCTTTGAGGAATAACATGATCTAGTCACACTTTTGAGTAGAGTAATGGGTCTACCTACTACCACATTCTTTGAAAACTGGATGTTTTATTTCATTGAAGAGATTCTCGAGGGAAAGACCAAATTCCATTGGGTGAAAATGATTACTAACACCATGTATCAACAATTAATGGAGGTAAAGAAGACCTCCCACTTCTTCATGAGTTTCTATCTGGTCTACCTCCTAGTGGCTAAGTTCCCATACAAAGGTTTGTTCTACATTGGAGAACTAGGAACCAAGCAAGGAAAATTGAAATTATATGACTTCTATCTTCAATTGCAATACAAGAATTTCAAAAGAGAATATCATAGAGTGAATGATGCCTTCATTGGGAATATAATCAAACTACTAGGTGGAGATTTTGAAAGGAGGATAACACATTGCAAGTGAATTTGTAATGGGTTTTAGATATTTGTTCATCTAATTCACTAAGTTCACCTACATTAGAGCCAAGGGATTCTCAGGGAAGCCTTACAAGTTACCCTACTATCCCAATGATAGGATTATCATGTTAGAGGTAACTCAACAATTGCAGACTTCTCATACCTTGTTAAGCAACAAACATAGGGTTGCGGTCCCATATCCTCTCACTCTTGGAAAAGGTATGTATTCTTTCTCCACTACCTAATGCGTGGAGTATTTAGAGGAGTTGGTTGAATATAATCTCGACCTCCATACATGACATAGCAGCATCCTAGGTTTCAAGCAATCTTGCATCAACCAAAAATATCCGCATTCATGTTTGCATTTTAGTAGTTGTCTATTGATTCTAGTCTCAATGTCTCATACCACATTGTAACATTAGAGCTTGTGGATTAGAATTTATGATCTTCATGGCAACATCTACATCATATCTAGAACTCAAGTGTTTTGGAGATTCCAGAAAAAAGTTATCACTAATAGAATATCAGTTGTATTTGGATAGAAAGCATTGATCGACCAATCTTGGCTTTTCAAATGTGTAGACCTATCCCATAACTTGTGAAGCTCAAGAGACCATTTCATAAGGATGAACATTCATTGAGGAACCTTATTTTTGATCCACATCATGTTTTTCCAAGGATCAAAGGAACATCATATGCTTCAGCTGACCTTCACACGTTTCATCAATTTCAGTGTTTAAGACCTCTTGAGCCCCATGCAGACCTTTTCTGGAGTTGGGAGTTGATATATATAGTCATCATGTAATTTCATTAGGAATTGATCAAGGAAGTAGGAAGAAAGATCTATGATTTTCAATGGTTTTGACCTACATTGTATTTCTAGGCTTAACGTCATATCATACTGTAATTCTGTGATTTTGTAAGCTAGAAGGCAATGCATATTGCCAATGAGTAATTGATCATTATATATATTTCCATATGTGGTTGTGTTCTTATTCATTGAGTTTCTGTTGTGCTTACTCTTGCTACAAGGTTGGACACTCCCATTCCTAGACCCTCCATCCTTGATTGCACCAAGTGGTATTAGAGCGAAGTTGCAAACTTTGGGAAAGTGAAGGTGGACAAATCACTGACTTGAGGTAGTTGCACTAAACAAAGTTTTTGAAAGTTGAGCAAGGAATTTTCTAAGATCTTTGTGTGGATAGATCATTGACTTGAGGTAGCCTACTTGATTTTTTCAATAGATCACCAACTGTGAGGCAGTTGCGAAGTTGTAGCCAAATTGTTGACTTGAGGTAGTTGTGTAGACACCTAAAAATGACCTAGGCCTGCAAGCTTCATTTTTACCACTTTCATCCTAGCATAATTATGACATTTAATTATGTCCTTGGTCCACATTCGACTATTGATTAAATAATTCATAATTATTTAATTAATTCATGTTCATTTATTCTTCACGATTATTAAATAAATAAATTTTATTTATTTATTAAATACGTCATTAATTGTCTAAGTCTTCCCTTAATTAAATAAATTTCTTAATTTATTTAATTACCTTCTTTTCACTTTATGCTTCTTGATTATTAAATAAATAAGTTTTTATTTATTTATTTAATATGTCACTAATTGTCATAATTGAATGAATTAAATAATTTATTTAATTATCAGTCTTATTTGCTAAATTAAATAATTAAATTTAATTATTTAATTGCCAAATTGGATATTCTTCTCATTTTAAATAAATTAAATTATTTAAAATGTCCTCTCATTCTTAACTACAAGCTCATTTTGGTAAATAATTGGAAAACTGATTATTTACTATCTCTCAAAAATTCACATTTGGAATTAATTTAATTCCAAATTGGTAACTTTCCTCCAAGAGTCAAGTGATCGGGCAGGTTCTCGACCCTTCCAAAATTGATCTTTAGTCTGGTCTTTATCTTATTCATTTTCAAAAATCTTTATTTTTGAATTAATTTCCTCATTTATTCTCCACCACCAATTCAATTCTCTGAGATGACATCTTGACTGCCCGATTAATGATTTTTCCCTAACCCTAATTAGGGATTATGAGATTTAATCTGGGCCTCTCATTCTAGGTCTTTCTTAGAATTCGATCTCACCCATCCATTCAAAATGGCATTTTCTATAAAATGCCATTTTTCTCTCACTTTTTGATTACACACACACATATTATAGAGACACATTGCATACTTATTCACTTGCACACCTAGATTTCCATAGCAATTGCAGTACTTAATATCTTATTTGATCAAGTCTTAACATGTTTAGGCATTGTCAATCATAGTCATTTAGGCATAGGCATTAGACATTTATGCAAATCCTTCAAAGCTTGGTGTAGGACATAGGCATATATTTGCAGATTGCTCACACGACGGATCTAAGGGAAAAGCATCATCCAGCAAGTAAGAAGGTACTATGGAGGTAATCATGGAAAGTGTGATTTACAGGTATAACTGTTTTATTATTTAATTTCCTTTGTACTTGATAGGTCTTTGGGTTTCTATTGTCTTCATGATTTACTACTTATCTCCTAATCTTAAACCTAAAAGAAATCCTCAGTTACAAGTTGCACCGGATCCTAGGAAAAGATGTTGCTAAGGAGAATTCATACTACTATTAATGTTGCTAGAAAGATGAATTGGATGATGGAGATGATGCAAAAAATGAAAGTGAGGTTGGATGTTGTTGAAGAAGATAGAAAAAAGGATTAAACCCTAATCGAATGATGAAAGAGATGATGATGAAGTTCAAGTTGTAGATCAAGTTGAAGAGACCTTGGAAGAGGAAGAATCAGATCAGGTAAAGATGATGAAGTTTATTTTGAAAATTGGAAAGCGACCTAGAATGGAGATTATGAACTATACTGATAACCTAAATATGGAGGAGTTGATTGATTGGATAAATGACATTGAAGAATACTTTGAGTATGAATAAATCAAAGACCTGAAGAGAGTGAGATTTGCAAAGACTAAGCTGAAAGGACATGGTGCAATATGGTAGAAGGAAGTTCAATTATAGAGAAATAGAAAATTCAAAGAAAATATTGTGAAAAGGGATAGAATGGTGACAAAATTGAAGAACCAGTTTATACCAACGGACTATGAGATGGAGTTGCTAAAGAGATTACAAAATCTGAGATAGAAGGAGAAGATTGTAAAGGAGTACACTAAGGAATTTCATAAGATCATCATTAGTACTGGACATAGTGAAGCAAGCAAGGAGAAAGTGGCAAGATATATCAATGGGTTGAGGATGAACATTAAGGAAGAATTGAGTCTAGTAAGGATGAATTTAGTAGAGGAAGCATATTAGTTTGCATTAAAAGTGGAGGAAAAGCTAAACAAAAGACATGAGCAGAGGCAGAGAGGTAGAGGAGATTGATTTAAGAGAGGAATGCCACATTTTAGAGGAGAAAGAACATATATGGAGCAAAGTAAGGAAAAAGACTCATACTACAAGGAAGAGAAGGATTCCAATTCATACCAGAAGGGGAGAGATGACAAAAATTCTTACTACCACAATAGAGGAGGCTACAATTCTTATCGCAATGATGGATACTAGAGAGATGAGAAAGGATATGACAAGATAACTTTTAGAGGAACCTATTTTAAGGGTGGAGGTGAAGGACACAGAGTATTTGAGTGTCACCAAGAAAGTAAGAAGAATGAAAATCAAGCAAGAACCGGATATGCGGAGGAAGAACCAGTGAAATCACCAAGTTTCAGAGGGGTTCGTAAGAAGGGAGAGTCATTATTCATGAGGAGATAATTGTTCTAGGAAAAGGAAGTACCTAAGGAAGCACCATAGGGGAAAAGTTTGTTCTAGACTAGATGCAAAGTAGGAGGTAAATGTTGCAAAGATAACCTAGTTTCTAAGGAAATGGTGAAAAAGTTGAATTTGGAAAGGAGGAAACACTTGAAACCTTATAGGATAGCTTGGATTCAAGATGGGCACAAGATACTAGTAATTGAGCAATTTCTAGTGAAATTCAAGATAGGGTCATATCATGATGAGGTGTTGTGTGATATTATGCCAATGGATGTATGCCATATGTTGTTGGGTAGAACATGGTAGTATGATAAGAAAGCTATACATGATGGAATAAATAATACATACCATAACGTCCAATGGAAAGAGAAATACCTTGAAACCTTTAGAAGATGAACCTAAAAGTGAAGTATGTGGAACAACTAGAATCAATTTGGTAGATGGACGAAAATTTCTGGATGGACTAAGACATGAAAACATGTGTTTTGATTTGATTCCAAGGAAGTACAGAGACTTATATGATGAGAGAATCACAAGAGAAGAGTAATCACTAAAGAAGGAAGTCACTAAATTGATAGCAGAGTACTGAGATATTGTATCAGAAAATGTGCTAGAAGGATTACCACTAATCCATAGTATCAATCATCATATAGATCTTATCCCAAGATCCAATTTTCCAAACAAATCTGCACACTAGATGACACTAGGAGAGAATACGGAGCTAAACAGATAGATGCAAGAGCTTCTAAGGAAGGGATTGATTAGAGAGAGTATGAGCCCATGTGCAGTACTGGCTATACTTCCACCTGAGAAAGATGGAGAATGGAGGATGTGTATAGATTCAAGATCTATAAATAAGATCATATTGAAGTATAGATTCCCATTTCCTAGGATGGATGACATCATGGATAGTCTGAGTGGAGCAAAGTATTTCACCAAGATAAACCTAAAGAGTGGATACCATCATATCATGATCAAAGAGGGAGATGAATGGAAAACTACTTTCAAAAAAAAATGAGGGATTGCATTAGTGGTTGGTCATGCCATTTAGATTAACTAATGCACCTAGTATCTTTATGAGGATAATGAATGAAGTGTTGAAGAGATTCTTGGGTATTTGTGATATGTGTGGAATGATTGAAGATGAACCTTGAGAAGGTTAGAGAAATAGTTGAGTGGCCTACACCTATGAGTGTTGGAGAGGTGAGATCATTTCATGGACTAGAAATTTTTTACCAGAAGTTCATCATAAATTTTAGTGGTATTTGCACACCAATGACAAAGACAATGAGGGGTGACTGGGAGGAATTTAAGTGGACATTTCGAGCACAAAAGAGTTTTGAGTTGTTGAAGAAGAAGGTGACAAAACAACTTGTGTTGGCATTACTGGACTTTGATAAAGTATTTCAAGTAGACTACGATGCTAGTGGGAGTACAATAGGAGTTATGTTAAGTCAAGAAGGGAGACTAGTACCTTACTTCAGTGATAAATTGAATGATTCCATGAGGATATATTCAATTTATGACCAGAAATTCTATGAAATTATATAGGCCTTGAAGAAGTGGAGACATTACTTGTTACCTAAGGAGTTTGTATTAAATACGGATCACCAAGCTTTGCAATATTTGAATAGTTAGGTGAAGTTGAATTAGAGACACATGATATGGGTAGAATTCTTATAGAGTTATACATTTGTGTTGAAGCACTATAGTGGGAAGTCAAACAAGGTTGTAGATGCATTGAGTAAGAGAAGGATTTTGTTGACAGAGATGAAAGTTATAGTATTGGGTTTTGAGGAACTGAAGCACATATATAAGGATGAAATGGATGTTGTGGAGACATGGAAAGCTTGCAAGGAACCTATAGAAATAGATAGGAGGAAATGGTTGGACTACTTCATTCAGGAAGGTATGTTGTTAAAAAAAAAAATTATGTATTCTAGAAGTTTAATGAGGGAGAATTTGATCAAGGAAAAACATTAAAAAGGATTAACAGGACATTTTCAAATTGATAAGATGGAAGCATTGGTGAGTGATAACTACTTTTGGTTGTAGTTGTATAAGGATGTTAGAAATTATGTTTTGAGTTGTAGGATTTGTCAAGTTGTAAAGGGAAACAGTCAGAACATTGGGAAGTATACACCATTTATAATACTGGAGAGACCATGAGAGGACATAATCATGGATTTTGTGTTGGGATTACCTAAGACACCAAGGGGATTTGATTTTGTATTTGTGGTTGTGGAAATTTTTTCTAAGATAGCACATTTCATACCTTGTAATAAGACCAATGATACAGTACATGTTGCAGACCTATTCTTCAAGGAGATTGTTAGATTACATGGACTACTAAAGAGTATAGTATTAGACAAGGACACTAAGTTCATTGGGTATTTCTAGAAGAATTATGGAAGAAGATGAAGACTAAATTGAAGTATAGTTTACTGTTTCACGCATAGATAGATGGAAAAACAGAAGTGGTAAATAGGAGTTTGGAGAAATTTTTGAGGTGTTTGACTAAAGGTAAAATAGGAAATTTGGACTTGATACTACTACAAGCAAAATTTTAATACAATTCAGTAAACCGAAGCATAGGGAAGACACCATTTGAAATTTTGATAAGACAACAACCTAGAGGAGTAACAAAATTGAGGGATATTAGTTTGGAGAATAAAAGAAGTTCGAAGGCTAAATAATTTGTAGGATTCATGGAAATAATGCATACTCAAATCAAGAAGCATTCAGAGAAGATGAATAGTGCCTACTGTTGGCAACACAAGGGAAGACAACGGAGAGGGGGGTGAATCAATTGTCACAAAAATTTAAAACTTATTTAACTTATTAACCTTATTCTCATATCTAATTATTAACCATGAAATCATAAATCATCAACATATTAGAAACACACATAACACCAATATTTTTACGTGGAAACCCTATAAGGGGAAAAACCATGGTTGAGGCTAGTCCACAAGATTATACCCTGTTAAAAGTATAAGAAATGAAAATATGGAGAATGCACTTGCATTCGAGAATAATGCCTAGAGCTCACTGCTAAATTACAATAGGGATAACCGCCCAATGGAATACACACTGTCTTATAGAAATAATAAAATTACATCCATAGGGATTTGAATTGATAAATTAGCATCTGCTAATGCTTGATCATAGTTTCGATTAAGCACATGAACAATTTTTCACTCTTCTTCACACTCTGCTCTACCTTCAAATGATTTAGATCAATATTCACACACATACACACAAAATAACACTTCAATTTGAATAAACAATCGCTCTTATATATCCGCAACAAGAAATTTCATCCCTACATGTCGACTTCAACAAAATGATAAAATGAATATAGAATGTCGGCCCAAAATAATAAAGATTATTAATGTGAATCAATCAAGATTGACCACAACTTAGTGAAGACCCAAATCAACATCTCCAACATGAAAAAACTTCATTTAATTAATTCTCAAAGATTCACGACACACTACAAACACCATGTCAGCCAAGAACAAGAAAAACATGAACAAGCAAGAGAAAATTGCCAACCATGAGCAAAACAATCAATGTGGACATGCAACAAAGATTAAGCATGATCTAGAAACATCCACAAACATCATGAATCACTAGAGAAGCATCCACAATAATTGAACTAACTAAAATCACATTATCTTCAATTAAGAACACAAACTAAAGCAATAGAAAAACTATCAGAATATAAATCTTCATAACTCGATCAAATCTTCATGCGGATCTCTGAAAATTTATGTGGATAAACTAGATACATTAAAAAAGAAACCCTTTAGTTCACAACCTCTGATCATCAACGTACTAAACTCACCAACTGACATACTAAACTTCACTTCACCACTGACAATTTGCAACTCATTCCATTACAATTTTCTCAATATCCTCGACATATACAACTTCAAATGAATTAATGATAATAGTTTTGATACCAATGACAACCACATATCAAAAACACAACCACAACATCCAACAATCTCCCCCTTTAGGATTGATGGAAACACATGATGTGAAAAACACCATCAACACAACTAACTCTTGACACTTACTCCCCCTTAGGTTCTAACTAATTTTTTCCTCAACTCTTTCATATGATCTTCTCCCCCCTTATTAACTTTGATTCTATCAAGTTTTTCACATGATCTTCTACCCATTTGACATCAATGACAAAGATCTCCAAGCTCCACACAAACTCTGAACTACATATCTAAACATTTGAACATCTGACTAGTCCCCTAAGTAGTAGCCACCACAACATCAATCCATATCAAGATATGACTTTGAAATGCAAAGACTGATGCAATGTAATGCATCCTTAGTTATGATTAGGAGGGATAATCACCCCTAATTTCCCTCTGAGATACTCAAAAGTATCCTTAGGAAATAGCTTGGTAAAGATGTTTGCAATCTACTCCTTAGTAGGCACATACTCTAGTCTGACTTCCTTTTCACTCACCTTTTCTCTAAAAATGTGAAACTTAATAGATATATGATTTGTCTTTGAATGTAGCACCAGATTCTTAGATATGTTAATAGCACTCTAGTTATCATAGAATATAGCAATAGGCTCATTATACATAACTCTAATATCCTTCAACATTTGTTTCATCCACAGGACTTGAGTACAATTGCTAGCAACAACAATGTATTCGGCCTCTGCAGTAGATAAGGAAATGGAATTTTGCTTCTTACTTAACCATGAAATCAACTTCTTACCTAAGAAAAATGCTCCACCACTAGTACTTTTCCTATCATTTACATCTCCTTCCCAATCAACATCAATAAAGGAACTCAAAGTAAGATCATCATCTTTAGGATACCATAGGCCAAAGTCAACTATTCCCTTCAAGTATCTGAAAATTCTCTTCATAGTAGTCACATGAGATTCCTTCAGATCAACTTGAAATCTAGCAACAATACATACAACATTCATGATATAAGGCCTAGTTTGAGTTAAATACAACAATCCACCAATCATTGATCTGTATCTAGTCTAATTTTCTTTCAGACAATCTTCTATTGTCAACTTGCATCCGGTCACCATGGGTGTACCGATTGGCTTTGAATCTCCCATACTGAACTTCTTCAACAATTCCTTCACATACTTGGTCTGAGATATACAAATCCCTTTGTCTAACTAAGTAATTTTCAATCCCAAAAAGAATTTCATCTCACCAATCATTGATATCTCAAATTCATTCTTCATCTCATTAGCAAACTTCATGCACAAACCATCATCTCCTCCAAAAATGATATCATCAACAAAGACTTCAACAATCAAATCTTTATTATGATCAATCTTGAAATACAAATTACTATCAACATTACCTTTTTTAAATCCAAGTTTCAACAAATACTTGTCCAATCTATCATACCATGCTCTAGGGGCTTGCTTGAGTCTATACAATGCTTTCTTCAACCGAAACACCACATCTCCCTTATTAGTCAACTGAAATCCATTAGGTTGCTGAACATACACTTCTTCCAATTCACCATTTACACTTCTTCCAATTCACCATTTAGAAAAGTTGACTTGACATCCATTTAATAAGCCTTGTAGTTCTTGTAAGTAGCACAGGCAAGAAATAATCTTACAGCTTCAATTCTAGCAACAGGGGAAAAAGTCTCTTCAAAATCAATTCCTTCCATCTGTGAATATCCTTTGCATACTAGTCTTTATTTGTTTCTAACCACTTCACCTTGCCTATTCAACTTGTTTCTAAAGATCCATTTAGTTCTAATGACATTCTTATCCTTAGGTCTAGGAACAAGAATCCATGTATCATTCTTCTCAATTTTCTTTAACTCTTCTTTCATTGCTTCAACCCAATGTTCATCTTTACATGCTTTATTCACACTAGTAGGCTGAAATCAAGCAGTATTCTTCTGCAATATTTCTCCTAGTTTGGAAACCTTTGTTCTCATCACCTATAATCTGATCTTCTGAATGATTCAATCTTACATACCTCAAAGTCTTCTTAGGATGTTCCCCAACTTTAGGCTCTTGTGTTCTCTCTTCTACAACTTCACTAGTTTCTTCTTCCTCTTGATTTTCCTAATCCATTGGAATAATTTTCACTTTGATTTGTAGTTTGAACTTGCTTTCCTTTGTTTTTACTATCATCAAAATCATATCCACAGGTTCTGGATGGTGTACCTAAGTCTTCATCAACCTTGAAATTTGCACTTTCAACCATTTTTCTCAATCTTTTATTATAACAATGATAGGCCTTGGTTTTAGTAGAATAACCCAGAAATATACCTTCATCACTCCTAGCATCAAAATTTCCTATATCTTCAACTCTCTTGTTATAACATTTGCTTCCAAATATCTTGAAATATTTAATAGTAGGATTTTGACCAGTCCATAGCTCGAAAGGGGTCTTACCAGTATCTCCTTTGATTTGTACCTAGTTGAGTGTGTACACAGAAGTATTCACAGCTTCTCTCTAGTAGATATGAGGGACATTTCCTTCCAACATCATTGTTCTAGTAAAATCTTCAATTGTTCTGTTCTTCCTTTCCACAACTCTATTTTGTCGAGGGGTTTGCGATGCAGATAATTGTCTCTTAATTCTATGTTCTTCAAAAAAAGAATTAGATTCACCAGAAGTGAATTCACCACATCTATCTGATCCCAGATGCTTAATCTTCAGACCTGTCTCTGTCTCAACCATAGCCGTAAAGATCTTGAAATTTTCTAGTGCTTCAAATTTCTCCCTTAAGAAAGTAACCCATACCATTCTAGAATAATAATCAATGAGTAACATGAAATACCTATAACCTTGTAAACTTCTAACCTTAGAGGTACCACACAAATTTGTATGCATAAGCTCCAACAATTCATTTTAACAATGATTTTTGCTCCGAAATGAAATTCTAGTTTTCTTTCCTAACTGACATTCCTTGCATATGGAATTAGTGGGTTTCACCAACTTAGGTAGGTCTCTCACAGCCTTAGTAGAACTTATCTTAACAATATTATCAAAGTTAACATGACACATTCTCCTATGCCATAACCAACTTTCATCAACTTGAGCAATCAAACAACTTTTACTAGCAGCACTCAAGTGAAAGATATTACCTTTTGTTTTTGTACCTAATGCAATTACATTTTTGGAACTCAATATTATACACTTTCCATCCTTGAACTAAAGATTATATCCCTTATCAACCATCTGACCAACACTTAAAATATTATGCTTGAATCCTTCCACATACAGGACATCATCAGTATTATGCTTACC
Source organism: Sequoia sempervirens (assembly GCA_007258455.2). Classification (NCBI taxonomy): domain Eukaryota; kingdom Viridiplantae; phylum Streptophyta; class Pinopsida; order Cupressales; family Cupressaceae; genus Sequoia; species Sequoia sempervirens. The sequence goes on along the minus strand of VDFB02373365.1, from coordinate 296,233,586 downwards.
ATCAAGAGAAATGCATCCTCTACCATGGATCACGCCAGCTACATTATCACCAAATCTCACAAAGACCACCATCATACATTTCCAAGCTTACAAAATTACTTTTATCTCCTGTCATATGATGTGAACATCCACTTTCAATCACCCATTCATCTTTCTCTTCAACTTGAGCAGCTAGGGATTTCTCCACATTTGTACAACTAGTAGATTCGGTAGAAACATGATTATTTTCCTTGATAGCAATAAATACCCATTCATCATCACTTCTATTTCCTTTATTAGATTCATCATCTGTCACACCTTCATCAACAACATAGTAACACTTATTTTGAAATCTAGGCTTGTTATGTCTTGGTTTAGGAGCTCTTTCTAGACACCTCGATTTAAAATGACCTATCTTATTGCAAGAAAAACATTTAAGAGGAAATTTTACTTCATACTTACCTTTTCCTCTTGGTACTATTTTGACAATAAGTGCTTCCAGCTCTTCCAGCTCTCTTTCTTCTTCTTTAATTTGTTTGATTTCATCCTCATACTTGAATTTCTTTCTAGATGAACTCTCACCTGGATCATATCTTTGTCTATCTCTTCTAGAAGTAGTAGCCTTAAATTCAGATTCAACCTTAGGAAGGGAATCACCAAATTCACTTAACTCAAAAGCAATAAGCTTACCAACCAACATATCTCTGGTTACATATGTTATAGTTTGGAGCTCTTCAATAGCACTAGCTTTGACTTTGTAAGAATCAAGCAAGGATCTAAGCACTTTAGCAACAATCTCTGATTCGTCTATCTATCCACCAACACATTTGATACCACACACAAGTTCATTCACTCTTTACATAAAAATAGTAATGTTCTCATCATCACCCATTCTCAACTTTTCATATTTTCCTTTCAAACTCTAGAACTTAGCAATCTTCACAATAGTATCACCTTCATACAAGGTTTCCAAATTTTTCCAAATCTCATAAGTAGTCTTCAGATCCATAACATTTTTCATCTTAGAATCAATCAAGGAACTCAACAATGCTTCCTTAGCCCTAATATTATACTCAACATCTCTAATCGCAACAGTAGTAGTAGGACCATTCTAAGGAATAACATACCTATTACATGTAATATTCCAGAAGGTTTCACCAATGCATCTCAAATGACACTCTATTCAAGTCTTCCACAGAGAATAATTTATTCCATCAAATCTCAGACTATCCTTCTTGTAAGTCGACATCCCAGATCACCTCAAGCTATTAAACTTCTTCCAAGGAACCTAATTTGATACCAATAGTTGGAACACAAGGGAAAAAAAATGAGAGGGGGGCTGAATCAGTTTTCATGAAAATTTAAAACTTATTCAACTTATTAACCTTATTCTCAAATTTTATTATTTACCATGAAATCATAAATCATCAACACATAAAAAACACACATAACACCAAGATTTTTACGTGGAAACCCTGTTAAGGGAAAAACCATTGTGGAGGTCAGTCCACAAGATTATACCCTATTAAAATTATAAGAAATGAAAATATGGGGAATGCACTTGCATTCAAGTACACTGGCTAGAGCTCACTGCTCAATTACAATAGGCCTAACCGCCCAATGGAAGACACACTGTCTTACAGAAAGAATCAGATTACATCCGTAGGGATTTGAATTGATAAATTAGCATCTACTAATGCTTGATCATAGTTCTAGTTAAGCACATGAACAATCCTTCACTCTTCTTCACACTCTACTCTTCATTCAAATGTTTTAGATAAATATTTGCACACATACACATAGAAGCACACTTCAATTCGAATAAAAAATTGCTCTTATATATCTGCAACAAGAAATTTCATCCCTAAATGTTGGCTTCAACAAAATGATAAAATGAATATAGACTATTGGCCCAAAACATTAAAGATTATTAATGTGAATCAACCAAGATCGGCCAGAACTTAGTGAAGACCCAAATCAACATCTCCAACATGAAAGCACTTCAATTAATCACTCCTCAAAGATCCACAACATGCTACAAACACCATGTTAGCCAAGAACAAGAAAAACATGAACATGCAAGAGAAAATCGCCAACCACAAGCACAACGATCAATGAGGACATGTAACAAAGATAGACCATGAGCTAGAAAAATCCAAAAACATCATGTATCACCATAGAAGCATTTGCAGCAACTGAACTAATTGAAATCGCATCATCTTCAATCATGAACACAAACTGAAGCAACAAAAAAACTGTTAGATTATAAATCTTCATAACTGGATCAAATCTTCACGTGGAAGTGATACATTCAACAACAAACCCTTTAGTCCACAAACTCTAATCATCAATGTAATGAACTCACCAACTGACATACTGAACTTCACTTCAACACTGACAACCTGCAACTTATTCCATTACAATTTTCTCAATATCCTCGACATATAAAACTTCAAATGAATTAATGCTAATAGTGTTGACATCAATGACAACCACATATCAGCAACACAACCACAACATCCAACACCTACAAGGAGACAATGGATAAGAAGAGAAGACATAAGGAGTTTGCAATAGGAGAGGAAGTGATGGTATATTTGAGAAAAAAAATAATTCCAATTGGGACATATAATAAGTTGAAGATGAAGAAGTTTGGACCTTGTAAGATCATTAGGATGCTTTATTTTGGATATGCATATGAAGTGGAACTGTGGGAGGAATTTGGCATATCACCTATATTCAACATTGCAGACCTATACCTGTATCATGAAGGAGAGTCTCTAGAGAATAGAGAAGTTGGTTTGCTAGACCAGATAACACATCATTTGGAGGAAATTGAAGAGATTATAAATAGTAGAGTTGGATGCAGTACTAGAAGGAGGCAATACAAGGAATATCTAGTTCGATGGAAAGGAAGATCGAAAGAAGATTCATCATGGATTTCTCAGGATGAGATGGATGAAATTGGTTTTCCTCTATCCCCAGGAAAGTGAGAGGCTCACTTTTCTCAAACCTTGAGTTTCTGATTCAAGAGCATCCCAGGTTTCAAGTTATCTTGCATCAACCAAAAATATCTACATTCATGTTTGAATTTTAGTAGTTATTTGTCAGACCAAGTCTCAATGTTTCATACCACATTATAATATTAGAGCTCATGGAGCAAGATATATGATCTTCATGGAAACATCTACATAATATCTAGAATTCAAGTGTTTTAGAGATTCTAGAATGAAGTTATCGCTAACAGAATATCAGTTGTATTTGGATAGAAAGCATTCACTGAACAATCTTGGCTTTTCAAGTGTGCAGACCTATCCCATGACTTGTGGAGCTCAAGATACCATTTCATAAGGATTTACATTCATCAAGGAAACTTAGTTCTAATCTACATCATGTTTTCCCAAGGATCAAAGGAAAATCATATGTTTTGGCCAACCTTCACACATTTCATCAATTTCGAGGTTTAAGACCTCTTGAGGCCAACATAGACATTTTTTGGAGTTGGGAATGATATATATAGGAATCATGTAGTTGCATTAGGAATAAATCAAGGAATTAGGAATAAATATCTAGGGTTTTCAAGGGTTTCAACTCACATTGTATATCTAGGCTTAATGCCATATCATATTGTAATTATATGATTTTGTAAGTCGAAAGGCAGGGCATGTTGCCAGTGAATAATTGATCATTATCTATATTTCCATATGTGATTATGCTCTTATTCATTAAGTTTCCATTATGCTTACTCTTGCTGCAAGGTTGGATAGTTCTATTCCTAGACCCTCCATCCTTGACTGCACCAATACAAATAGAGGAAGAGTAGACCCCAAGGGAAAGCTAAAAAAGTGGGTTGGGAGAGAGTATGCTCATCACCCTCACTTCAAGGATTTCTGGGCCAACTGCAAGGATGATAAAGAGGTGTGAATGTGCCATTATATGAGAATGATCCCCTCATTCATAAAGTCAATCAATTTATTCTAGTGCCAGACCAGGTTGTCGATGATGACAACATGATAGATGAAAGATATGGTTACCTGATGAATGCACCTTTGCCGGTGATAAATTGTTCCAAAGAAGAAGTCACTAACCTAGACATTCTCACTTGTATTGTGGAGAATAGAACAAAACAATGGCTGGAAGAGAGATTTCTCAGTTAAAGGAGCAAGGTGTTGAGCTCATGTATGGAGATCTCAAAGATGAAATAAGTAGTGAGACTAATAGTGCTACTACTGCAAAACCCTTTGATGAGGCACCTAAATCCCCACCTACTAGAAGATACAGAAAGTGAAAGGAGGCATCAAAGTGACAACCCAAGCCTAAGGTTTATGCAAGGAAGACAACAAAAGGGCCACCTCCACCAAAGAAGGAGAGAATAGGGACCTTTGTGTTAGAAATACAGACTATCTAGGAGGAGGAAACCCTGCTTGAGGAAAAAGAGTCTGAGTGGCCTCACTCACCACCACTGACCACCTCCATCCCCGCTACCATTGTTGCTACCACTCCATTTCCTCCTTTGACCCAATCATTTCCTATTTCATCTCCATTTGATGTGGACATCTTTATCCAACTTTATTCCACCTTTTTGATCGCCCTAGTGGTAGTATTAGATTCTTCTTCCTCTACTACTTACCCACTATCAACTTCCTCACTCTTGCCTTCCTTTCCTACTCTATCCAATTTGCATCCTTCCATATTGGAACCACTATGAAAATTCCCACTCTACCACATTCCTTCACGACATATATGCAAAATGTACCTGAGTAACTCTTTAGGGTAATCCTCAACCCCAAACACCAAAGATGGAAGCCATAATGAAAATATCATAAGAGATGGAGAAACAAGACATGGAACAACAAGGTGATGCAGAGGGTCTGGGACTTTGAAAATAACACCAAGTTACAAGACTAACAATGATTCACTCTCAACCTTTCAACTAGGCACCAACATGGAGATAAGGCCTCAACTTTGCATTCATGACTTATTTGCCTTCCTTATGGACCCAAACCCTAGGAAAACTCTTAAGAGACCCAAAAAAACTTTTTTTGAATGATTTCAAAGCCCAATCATTTGACTTAGACACAAAACCAATTTTTCACCTTAATTAGGCTACTAGCCCAACTAGGCCTCTAGCGAAGGATTTTTGACTTTGCACTCAAACTTTCCAAAGGAACCTCCAAACTAATGATTGACCTAGATGTGTTTTATGATGATACATAACATACTATATTCTTTATGGCACTTGTTTTGGAGCACACCAATCAAAAATCTGTTGTTTCCTCCAATTTAGGCCTAATTAGCCCACTTTTCCAAAGCAACCCCCCTCTAAACTTATCCCCTGACCATGAAACTTTCAACAGTCCCTTAAAATGACTCAAAACCAAGGATTCCAAGTTTTTAGGCTTCTATGACACATCTAACATGCTCAAACAGAAAACCCTCCTTAACTTGCCTCAAAAACTAGGGCTTCTTGAAAACTAACCTTCCAATCACTTCCAAAACTTTCTCATTGACTCTACACCATTAGGAAAACATATTTAGTCTATCCCAACTCAAAAACATGCCCCTCATTAAGGCAGATCTTCTGCTGCTATACCTTAGCTCCCATCCTCATGCACTTTGCATTGTCCAATCTTGGTGTACACCTTAATATTCCTCTTTCCTGCACATTAGTTTGTCAAATATATATGATACATGTTAGGAATGATCCATTTCATAGGTCACAACAGAATTTTACCTTGAAATGGATCAATCATCCATGAAAAACCTCAAAATTAGTGAAAAATCTGCACTTTCTTGAGGACAGTCAGAAATAATATACAAAGAATTGATTGTTGTTGCTTTCAGGACATTCAAATGACTTAAAAAAAAGTTGATACAAGTCCCTAAACCATCCTACTAATCAAATATTCAATAGAAATCAATAAAACATCAAAAGAGCACAAGAAAAATGCAAGAAATTGCTGTTTTTTTGCTTTTTCCTGTAGCAGTCCGTACAAAATCCGTACTAGCAACCCAACCTCCGTATAAATGACCTCTATGGCCTTGAATAACCTTTCCCCAACTTCTCAAACCGTTTTGGATTGATTATTTTACATTAAAGTGATTAAAACATCAAAAAGCTACTTTCCCGCCCAATGTTGGAATTCAAAAATTTGAAATTACAATCTTGAAATTTATTAAATTCTATTATCTAAAAACCATTTGATCTTCAATGTCCAACCTTATTTGATCTAATTAAAGCATTAGATTACTAATAAAACCCCTAGAACATGATTTTCCCTTTATATTGCATTTTGGTCCTAGGATCCTTATCAGGACTCTTAGGACAGTTGACTCTCTCATTGCATTTATCCTCTCCAAATGCAATTATAGGCTTCAAAAGGTCATAGTTGATGTTTTGATATAATGGATAGGTCCTCCTAACCCTTGCAAACTCCTGGCTCTTGAATAACTCCTTGAAGACCTTGGGTTCTCCTGCACCACAAGGAGAGGCTATAAAAGACATCACCAACTATCTTGGGGATTTTGATAGGGATGACTACTTTGAGCACCCGGGGAGGGTTGAATGTAAATATTGATAAGGAGGCCTCTAATGAAGAAGCATAAAAAATTCCTAAAGGTGAAGGAAATGACCAAATTGATGAGCCCTATGAGGTTTACACCTTGGATTAGGAAGAAGAAGTGCTCCAGGAACATAAGGTTGTAAGTGAAGAGGAAAATCCTGAGGAGCATCCTTTCAAAGAAGAGAAAGTAGGTATTGATATAGATGTGAAGATCCTCGAGGAGCCTCCATGAACCGGCCAAGATGAGGGCCTGAGACAAGAAGTAATGAATTGAGAAGGGGAAGTTCTTCCATAGAAAGAGTCAGAGAAGGAAGAAGAAGAGAGCATAAAATAAAGAGAGGTCTAACTTGAAGTAGTTAAAGGGGCTTCTCAACAATAGCCAAACATCACTAGAGAGAATATATCTCCTATTGATCCAGATAAAGGAAAGTCTATACAAATAGAGGGCTTGGAGGAGGAAAATGATGATGGAAGGATTCTCAGTGATGATGAGGATGGACATTAGAGAGAGCAGGACAAAGAGGAAGGAGATCATGAATCACCCAAAGATCAAACTATAATTCTTGACTGGCTAGAACACCAATTGGAAAGGAAGAAGGCTCTTATGGTTGCTGACCCAAGGGCAAGGTTAGAGGAAATATTGGAAAGGGCCCAAATGAGAACAAGAAAAGAGAAGAAGACAAAAGTATGCTCCCACATCAAAATGGATGCCTCAGGCTCCCGAATGATACAAGTTTCCACCCCAATGATAGACAAAGATATGGGTGTTGGCTACAACATATCAATGATCAACCTAGGCCCAACAACCTGTGAGCAGAAGATAGATGAATTTAAAGGGTCCATAGCTACCATTATGTAGCAAATGAACAAAGATCAGTCCACTAAGGAGGAACTGAAGGCCCAAGTAGTGGATCTCACCACCTATATTTAGCAATGGACATCTACTGAAGAGGAGACTCTGGTGGAAACATTAGAACTTCCCTAACTACTTTCCAAGGAATATATTAGAAATATGGAAATGAGGAAGAACTGGACCAAGTCTATGTTTGCTTGGTTCAATAAGGTGGTATCCACTGGTGATAAGGGGATTGACCATGCAGTTGCCATGTATTACAAGTATAGAATCCTATAGAAGGACATAAAAAGTATGATGAACACATGTAAGGAATTCCCAGAGATGTATAGGATCACTCATCCTAAATTAGAGTGCATCCTCAAGCTTTGACGAGATATTTGTGAGAAGGAACTGGGAATCGTAAATGAAGATCATTGGTTGGTAGAAACCTAGTTGATGAACCTAGAATATAGAAAGGAATTCTTGGAAAAGGTCTTGCACAATCTTGAGGTCGATCATGGATGGGTTTTTGAGCACCAAGCGAATAGTGCTAACTATCTAAAGTTAATGATTGATTTTGAGGTGCCCGCCCTGGAACTAGATGCAAAAAGGTCAATCCTTTATTCCACCAAAAAATGGAGTGAAGAGTTGGTGGAACCCTATCACCAGAATTCATGAATTTTACTACAAGAGCCTTTATTTGAACTGAGCGAATGCAGGAGGCTGCCACAAATTATATAGAAAATAGACAAGAGATTATAGAAAGAATCAAGAGGATGTCCTTACAGATCCTCAAATCCAAGCTCTCTGAGGAAAGGAAGCTTGTAGCCATGTTTGGAAAGTTTGTAGAATATGTAGGTGCTCAAAGATAAGCTAGAAAGCCCATCATAGATGATGAATATTTGTCAAAGTAGCTACAAAGGATGGTAGCTAGTATAGGACAAAACTGCTATAGTGCCAAGGTCACTAGGTGACAAAATAGGGAAAAAGACAAACAAGTATTTTATATTGTCATATATTTGGGGGTAGGTGAATCCCTAATGTAAAATGAATCTAAGCCACACAATGAAAGTAAATATTGACCATTCATTTTACTTTTGGAAAACTATAAATAGGGGTCTCCTCTCATTTTCAAAGAGAGAGTTGAGTTGTTGTGTAAAGGCATGCTGCAGAAGTTTAATGAGAATAGCATTATTTTGGTGGATTCTTCTATTTTCTTCACATGTGTGCATGATTCAATCTCCCAATATTAGATTTTAGCTTTTCTATTCTAGTTTTAAGTTTCTCTTAGTTGTTAGTATATGTTGCACTTTAATGGTGAAGAATGTTATGGTGTTGATGTCTTCCTTGCTCATACTTTTTGTTGTCTATTGATGATAAACAATTGTGTAAAGTTAGTCTAAGTAGTATTTCATTGTTGCACTTAAGGTTCATCTATTTTTAATGCTTAATGGTGAATGAATGGTTGAAAATTTTCAGACCTTAGAAGATTGCACTAATTTTATGAGACTGTAGGAAGTCCTTGGTTAAGTGGAACTTAGTTTTGGGAAGGCTATCCACTATAGCATCCTTCAGTGTTACTGTTCAACATTACTTGTAGGTCTAGGAAATTTCTCATCCCTTTTCCCTTTTGAATTTTCTTTGAAAATTGAAGTTAAAGTAAAGTTCCAGCATCGCCATATAGCTAAATTTGATGACAAACATGGAGTGTTAGACTACTATCTTGAACTTGTAGTAGTTATACCACATTTCCAGAGCTTATAAAACTCCCTTTAGCAGATCCAATTCCCTCCATGCTTATCCAACCATAAATTCCCTTTGTGATTACCAACAAATCACATCAATCAACTGAGCTATTTTTGTAATTCATGACCTGACACCCGAGAGACCTTGGGGTGATTTTTTGAAACCTAGAACTTTGCATATTTCACCTTTCAAGAGAGGTATTTCCCTTGTGCATTTTCTGTGTTGAGAAGTGCAAAAACACCCATCAAAACTATCCAATTTTTCCAGATGAGTTTTAAATGGGGAAGCCCTCATGGTACAATAAATGCTACTCCCTCTAAGTTTTTTAATTGAAATACCCCTAGATGACAAAATAGTCATCAATTTTCAAACTAATGGGTAGAATGTGGATAACATGAGAGAATATAGTTGCAAGCAATTCTTGAAAGATGAACAATTCATCACCACATAGGAGTTCAAGAACTCAATAACAAGTCATCAATAACAAGGGAGAGGAGATAAAATAAAATATTTTTGATATGAACCTCTATGAGGAGGAAAAAAAAAGAAATAATTGAGGATTTTTGGGGAATGTCAAGGCTGAAATGGCAGCCATGACTCCTCAAAGAGGTAGGGAGCTAGCAAAGAATGTAGGATGTTTGTTTCTACCAGGATGAGACATGTCTTCTATTATTGTATTTGATAAAATTAGAAGGCATGATGGTGATAATCCAATTTTGAGCTCTAAAGAGTAGGAACAAGCATTATATTTTGGTTTAGGGTTTCACCCAGGGCATGAGACCTTAGCAATTTGGTAAATTTCCCTAAAGACCAATAAACCCCAATTTATCAATAACCCCAACGATATCATAGGAAATATAGTTATAAGGAGAGTTAGGGATACAAGTGCTACACAAGAAGCTTCTCTTATAGTTAATGCAATCCTCCTCACTAAACTATCAAGAAGTTGCAAGGAGATATAGATAAGGAAAATTCCTTAACTTAGAGGTTGCAACAACAAATAAATACAAGGCTATTTCCCTCTCCACAAAAAAATAAGTGAAGCTCAAGCCTCATATGATAAGAATAATTCTATCCTTGAGATCAAGGGATTGAAGGAATAATTGAAGCAAAGAAAGATAGAGGATAGAGCAACAAAAGAAGGATTTGTGAAGAAGGTATTTGATCTAATTGACAATATTTTATGGTATAGGTTTTCAAGAATTATTTCTTTCATTTTGAGAGCTTATGGATTTAACTGTGTATTTTTATTTAGATCAACATTTCGATTCACACTCAGTAATTCATCATCAGGAAGAGGAGTAAGAAGTGCATTATGAGATAAATTATGAGATAACTACACCACACTGAGAAATGCATTCTCTAGCCATAATCAAGCATGTATGAGGTTAAGGTACTTCCAAGTTAGTTGGTCCCATGGGGCTAAATTATTGAATATTGCTTTCAACAACCCCAATTCTGATAGTGTCTTAGTATCTAACATTTTGAACAAGTCAGATTTATTAGATGACATAGTTAGACATAATACTAGATATAGAGACCTCATGAAAAGGGAGTTGGATACAATTAAGGTTTTTTAGGAGTTCTTCATGCCTCCGATTTTGGATGAGGAAGGTGAGGTTATGCCTTTTAGGGAGTGGAAGTCAAATTTTCCAAATCTTCTCACTCCATGTATAGTAATATAAATAAAGAAGGAGAGGTGGATGCAGATCAGTTAAACCTATGTATAGATTGACTTACAAAATTTGAGTACAGTTTGTTGGGTTTTCCTAACATGGTGCAAATTTTGATTGGAAATGATTACAAATATCATTTAGAGAGGTTCAAAAAGTTTTTACCACTTAGGATGGACGTGTTAGCAGGATATATTGAAGACATGGAAGAGTAAAGTGATGAAACTTGAGTTTCATTTCAATTTGTCTTCAACAACCATGTATAACTATTGCTTGGGATTGTTAGGTAGGGAATGTTAGATATGTCCTATCACCTACAAGAAGCAATTTTGAGAAGATCATCTCCCTATGTTGAATTTAATTCTTTGAATATCTCTAACTTCTTTTTGGGTAGTTATTTCCTTTTGTAATATCTTTTAGTTCTATGTAAATACTAACATCGCTTGGGTTTTTATCTTCTAGTGACTAATTGGTGTAGTGAGGCTTTTTGCTTGTTGCTTCCCTAGTGTCTATAAAAGGGAATTATGAGCCTCATTCTAAGGGTTTTTATTTTTAGTCTTTGAAAGCCTTTTTATAGAGTTAGGTTGTACAATTAAGTCCTCTAAAACTCAAAGAAGAAATATTGTAATCTTGCTTTATAATAGCAACAGATGACTCAATACTTTGTGTATTATCTTAAATTTGAGTATCAATTTATCATACTCTCTAATATTGTACATAGTCTCTTTTGAATAAATATAATAAAGGGTTGTTTATGATTCTCATATCATATCTTTTTGGTTATCCCACAATATTGGTTTACAACTTTTGGCCAAACTGGACATTGAACTTAATTTTTTTAACTAAATCTTCACTTTCGAGCACCTATAACAGCTAAATCATGAGGAATTTGAAGATGATGCAAACTAGTGATTTGTGACATTTCGTTTATAGATTCTAAATTTATATACATATTTTAAAAATTTTGGAATCAGATTGCACTTATTTTTCCATCTCCTTCGAAAACTAGTTTTTAATAGTAAACACCATTTTTAAAGAGTGGCGTTACTAGCTAACACAAACTTTTTTCTATGAAGGATAAAATTCTATTTTTTTCAAATTTATATTTGTAACTATGATATCTAGTGCATGCAATTTGTTTCATAGCATTTCATTGAATATTTTTGTCTTAATTAAGTTTGAAAGTCAGACCAATTATAATTCATACATGATTTATTGGCTAAAACATAAATTTTTTGTATGTATTTAAATTCAATTTATTTATTTTTATTAGACCAGGGACATACATATCTAGTGCATAGATATTTTTTAGAAATTTTGTTGATAATCTGCTATTTTTCCACATGTGCAAAATAAAGAGCTTGATTTTTGGTGAAAAACCTACATTCACAAAAATTAAAAAAATATAATAATAAAATTAAATATATTTAAAATTATACTTTTTGGGAAGCTTATAATACGGACTACATACTTACAATTTTTTTTAAAAATGAATTCATTTGATCCCCCAAAAAGGTAAATCAAAAGTGGTTGTTTATCAGCATTTTGATAGGTGTAAAGGAGACTCCATTATAGGTATGGTTTAAAACTAGCGAGGTTCGATCGAAGGGCGTTTGATCTAAGGTGGTTTGATCAAACCCTCTTCAATTGGAATCCTTTAAATGAAACTTTTCAAGGCTTAAATCATTATATTATATGTTGGTTCTTTTTTATGAACCAAACTTGATCTTACCAATCACCTATGAATCTACTAGAATTCAATTATTAGCAAGGATAAGGATTGTCCAACACACAAGTAAGGATTATGAGGCCCTTACTTCTTCACTTCAGGCTTTGTGAAACCTAGGAGGGTAATCCTACATACGTTCATGTAATATTTACTAGATCAAGGAAATTTCAATACATAAATAAATTCCTACAACTGCAAATAGACATTAGTTGTTAAAGATTTGGCTGACCTTCAACCTATTATCATCTATTGCAAGGAATAAAAGGATACTTCAGATTTGTGCATTGTAATTAAAATTTTATAATTTATTTTTTATTCTAATCCCAAGCCCTACATCAAGTGCATTACTAACTCACTTGTCATTAAGATAACCTAATGAAAAGGACAGTGTCTTATCTATCGGGATAATGAATTCATATTTGCAACAACCAGTAATTCATTAGCAATTTAATTTAGTAATTTGTGAACTATTGACATACTACCTTGAAATATTCAACTCATTATGCCTATAACACAACTACTTATCGATCTGATGCCTTTCCCTCACAAACCTGCGACCTTATTTCAACATTTTAATCAATTCTTTGAATTGAAGCAAAAAATATACCCACACATTCAAGTAAAATAGCTAAAGACAAATGAAAAGATTATTAACCATTCCATTTATAATTCAAGAGAAAATTACATAAAAGAGCATATGTTTTAGAACTAGAATAGTTGTTTGACTCAAGGAACACTGAGAGGAGGAGGGGTGAACTAGTGTTCAACAATATTTAAATTACAATCCAAATTCTTAAACCATTTACAACATTTAAATAAAATTAAAGATGTAAGCACATGAAGGAAAAAATAAAAACACCATAACACCAATATTTTTATGTGGAAACCTTGTTAGGGGAAAAACCATGGTGGAGGTTAATCCACAATTTATACTCTGTTAAAAGTATGAAGAAAAAGGGGAATGCACATGCATTCAGACACACTACCTAGAGCTCACTTCTCAAAATCAAGAAGGATCACTACCTTACAATATATTTGGATTACAACAAAAATTTGAATTGAGAAAGTAACATCTACAAATGCTTGATTATAGTTTTGGTTAGAATCAATATACAATCTTCTGTCCTTCTGACTGATTCTACACTTTTGCTCTACTTTGCTCTAACTTGCATCATAAAACCTTTAATGCACAAGTGAAACTGTGCATAATCACTCAATCACCCTTTTGATATTCACAACACACATCAACACACCTTATTCGCACACCAAAATGATATAATTGATCATTTATATATGTTCACTATCAAATATTTAGTCGCTTCATGTTGGCTTCAACAAAATAAAAATATTTTCCAATAGTCGGATCAATCCACATTTAATATTTGATGTGTACCCATCAAAGTCAGCTAATGCTATGTTTTGGACCCAAATCAAAATGCTTGAACATAGAAACATTTAAACAATTACTCCTTATACATCTCCGACACACTACATACATCAAGTCAGCCTCTATGAGTTAATAAATAGAAAATCATCCTGTCGGATCTTCTAACTTATACACCAATTAATGGGACATCACAAAAATTAACAATAGGATAAAATGGATACTTAACAACTTTCCCCGAGATCCACAACTCAAAATGATAATCCGGTGAAGCATACATATTGACATACTAACTAGATACCTTGTTCTTCATTCACACTTTCAGTAATACTCTATTCTTTACTCTACCCGCTATTATGAACAAATCTTGATCTACGGACCGAAATAATGACTTAGGTTTCCATCAATGACAACACTAGAAGAAATATTCCAACAATCTCTCCCTTTGGCATTGATGGAAACACTTAGTGAAAAATGACTAAGTGTTAGAACCAATATGATTATGTTGCCAGAGTTCAAAATTTCAAAACACAACTCCCCCTTAGAATGATAAGGAATTTTTCACTGCTCTCTCTCCCCCTTTGACATCAATGAAAAACAAAATTTGGATCTCCCCCCTTTCTAATTCAAAAATTGGATCAAAATTTGAAGAAATACAACTGCCACTCGAGTCAGAAAATTATCATGTACTTATCTTTTATTTCTGGAAGAAATTTCCTCCAAGCTTCTATTGAAATCCCAATGATTAAGATCAAGTTGTTGTTCTCAGATGTTTGGTTGATAATCTGGATGAGAGATTTTAGAATTGTGATTGCCTCTTCTAATTTCTCTCCTTTCCTTAGAACCTCAATTAACTGCTCTAGTCTGCATTCGATTAAATCCTTCACCTTCTAAAAGGCATCCACAAGGTTGTTTCTGGTGATTTGAACTTTTGTATGCTCAGAATACAACTCTTGAATCCTTTTCTTGACTGCACCATCCTGATCTTGAAACATGTTATAATCTTGACCAATCTTGTTCAACTTAGTTTCAATCTGCTCCAACTTATCTTTGTATCTCCCAACTGTCCTGGGACTTAGAGACCATGTCTTCCTTAATGCACTCAATCATCTCTTTAGGAAACACATTGTGAAAAATCTCCAATTCAATGTTATTGCGTAAAAAATAAGCACTTAGTGTGCTCTTGATTAGGTCCTACTCATATGAGGGTTTATCAGACCATATGTCAGCAATTTTCTGCATCCCATCTTTCTCTTGAACAAGTTACAATATCTTTACTTTACATAAAACACCTTCTTCTTCACTTCCTTCTACCATTACTACATGGTTCAACTGATTCTAGTTCTTCCCTTGGAGTGTACTCATCAGATTCTTCATCTGGTATGTCCACAATCACTTTTTCTTTACCTTTTCCTTCAATTCTTGGAATCTTGTGTGTCGGAGGAGTGTAATCATCAATCTCTTGTGGTCTTTTCTTCTTCCTTTCCATCTCACCAGAAGAAGATATAACTTCAAGTGCTCTTACCAGAATGGAGATGCTAATTGCTCCATACTTTCGTAGAAATTCTTTAAATAAATTTTCATACTCTTGCTTGCAATTTTCAAAGTATTAGAATGTTCAAATTTTTTTTTACAAACTGGTTCATTCTCTTTCCATACAACATTATTGATCTATGGCAAGCAATTCAAAAAATACATCATAAGACATATGACCAAGGTACCAAACTTGAAAGGGTAATCTACCTCCTTTGTTAGTTACACATTTTCCATCAATTGATCTTTTAGAAATCTGCATAGGTCAAAATCATGATCCTCCATTATCATTTTATGAGAGATGTAAGATTCACCTATAGAAGTTGCACCTTCCTTGTTTCTAAAAAAGATTTTGTATGAGATTCCATGCATAATGTACCTTATTATCAGATCTTTGATTGTTGAAATTATCAAAGCCCTCTGATCTCTAGTTACTCTGGTTAGGGTTTTGACTTCCTTATTCTGAATTGACTTTATTTTTTATATATCCCCAACATCACATAATCTAGTTAGATTCTTAATCACCTCTTTCAAAATGAGATAGGGTTTATCCAGAGTTAGAATTTCATCATTCAATCTATTCAGGATAAACCTAATGACTTCCACATTATCAAAATAGGGAAATTCACTCCAAATGTCCAAACTTTAGTGTTTCAAACCTTCAAGCCATTTCAATTCATCGGTCGACAACATATTTCTCACATCCCTAATCTTCTCACTGCTATATTCATCTAAATTCACCATTCCTTTGATTCGCTTCATTTTCCTTTTAGTACAAAACAAGTTTCTACGAAACACCAAATTAAGTGAGAATTCTAGCTGAAATACTTGACGAATTCGTCGATGAATTTACTTTACTCCTTCGAAATTATATTGTATAGGCTCTTCTTCTATCCTTATTCAATGCAAGGTGACAAAAGAGGGTTTCAAATACCCTTTTATAACTCCCACACCTAACCATTTTACCACATTAAATGTTTTTCCCTAGGTGTTCTGGATACTCTGTTTTCTCAGACAATAAAAGAAGAATTCATCTATAGACCTTCTACTTCACAAATTTCTACACAAGTGATCACCAATACAATTGTAAACTATTAGCACAACTACTAACAATTTCTTGCATTTCGGTGCCAACTACTAATAGGGGGACAAAGGGTTTTCTTGAAAATCTCCCCCTAGGCCAATGGCCTAAGATCAATTTCTGGAGGAATTACCAGAAGCTGCTTCTGGTGCGGGCTTATTTCCTTCATTATATTCACTCTTCCTTACCCATGTTTTCTTCATCTAATCTCTTATTTCTTCCACAGTCACATTCCATTTTCCTTAATCATCTTTCTGTGAAATTTTACCCTTGTATACCGGACCTCTTCTATCCATGTTTTTGTTCCTGTAGAATCTTGCAATGTGACCAAATCTGATGCAATTGTAACACACATAATTTATTTCTCTAGACCATTCATTCCATTGATTTCTTTTGATCTACATTTATTATCAATATGCCAAAATCTTCCATAGGTGTAGCATTTAACACTCCTTACATTGACAAACATAATTCTACATTCAATTGACTTATGACCAAGCTTATTACAAATAAAACACTGATCGAGAAATGATGGAATACTTGAATTTATTTTACTTCTACACTGAGAAGCCATATGACCAAATTTATTACAAGCAAAGCAGTGACCATTAAACTTTTGAGCATTGGGTTGTCTTACCGGATACCTTCTGCCTTTGTTCATATGATTTCTTTGTCTGGAATCTTTATGTTCAGATTCAGAGCTTTCTCCCTTCTCATATCCAAGACCTCGTTCATTTTCATCAGAATTGATCCTAAACTTCTCCTTGTATTCATTTGCTTCTCTGAGTCAGCTTGTTCATTATTTCTGGATTGTTGCAGTTCAATCTCGAAATGAATCCTCTATTAACTATGTTGCATTCTTCAGATCTTTCTTTTAAGGACTATTCTCCTCAATTTCCTGCTTGCATTGTCTCAGGATCTTTTCAAGGACTTCTTTCTTTAGCTAATTAGATCAAGATCATTGTGGACTTTTGCTTTAGACTGAGATCATCAAGATACCTTCCAGTCCATGCTTTAGATGTTGCTCTGATACCAATCTCAATGATTCAGTGAAAATTTTAAATTACAATCCAGATTCTTGAACAATTTACAACATTTAAACAAAAGTAAAGATGCAAGAACATAAGGAAACAATCAAAACACCATAAGACCAAGATTTCTATGTGGAAACCCTATTAGGGTAAAAACCACGATGGAGGTTAATCCACAATATATACTCTGTTAAAATTATGAAGAAAAATGGAAATGGACATGCATTCAAGCACAATGCCTAGAGTTCACTGCTCAAAATAGGAAGGCTCACTACCTTACAATATATTTGGATTACAAAAAAAAAGTTGAATTGAGAAAGTAGCATCTACAAATGCTTGATTATAGTTCCAGTTAGGCTTAGTAGATGATATTCTATCCTTCTGACTGATTCTACACTTCTGCTTTTCTCTGCTCTAACTCGCATCACAAAACCTTTAATGTACAATTTGAAACTATGCATAATCACTCAATAAACCTTTTGATATTCACAACACACATCGACACACCTTATTCATGCACTGAAGTGATATAATTGATCATTTATATATATATCCGCTATCAAAGATTTAGTCACTTCATGTTAGCTTCAGCAAAACAAAAATATTTTCCAATAGTCAGCTCAATCCACATTTAATATTCAATGCGTACCCATCAAATTCAGCTAATGCTATTTTGTGGACCCAAATCAAAATGTTCAAACACAAAAACATTTAAACAATTACTCCTTATACATTTGCGACACACTACATACATCAAGTCAGCCTCTATGAGCTAATAAATAGAAAATCATCATTTCGGATCTTCTAACTTATACATTGCTTAATGCGACATCACAAAACTTAACAATAGGATAAAATGGATACTTAACAACTTTCCCTGCTATCCACAACTCAAAATGATAATCCGGTGAAGCATACAGATTGACATACTAACCGGATACCTTATTCTTCATTCACACTTTCTGTAATACTTTGTTCTTTACTCTACTTGCCGGTATGAACAAATCCTAATCTTCAGACAAGCATAATGACTTAGGTTGCCATCAATGACAACACTAGAAGCCATATGCCAACAATACTTTTTTCTATTACTGTTTCCATTAGAAAACTATTTTAAGATCATTACATACAAGACTCATACCCTCAACTCCTTACTAAACTATTCATCAATATTTTACAATATGTGCCACTTTGAGCTTCGCTTTTCACCTAGACCATTTTGAGACCTAAAATTTGAACCCTCTATAATGAGTTGTGAAACCACTTTTATAGAACAAGGGAGCAACAAGCATCAGGCTCAGTTGCAGTTACATTTCATTTCATTTGATGACTATTTGCACTAGAGTTTGAGATGTTCCCTAGTTAGTTACATGTAATCATTGCAGAGTATGGAAGTGTAAAAGAGAAAACTCCACATCATTTGAATGAAGACCATCCAAACTTCCAAAATGAATAGTTTTTCACTGTAGTAGCATCAAATCACCTTGTCCTTGTTTACCAAAGAAGATTCTCCATTCATAGCCAGAGCAAAAATTTGTATACCACCTAGAAAAAGCATACCTGGTGTCAAAGTTAGAAAGTCTAGCACTTCTCCAACACACCAGCCCAAAAGATTTCCACATCAGCACTAAAAACTAAAAACCAAAAGCATGCTAAAATGGATGATCCTAATGTGATGGCTATGGTGTAATCAAAAACAAAAATTGGGTAGAGACGCTACTCTGAGTCATCGGCATCAAAGTATGATCACCAACACCTTGTTCGTGATGAAATTGGAGGAACCATCACCACTTCCTCATTAGAATCTTCAAAATGCACTAGGGAAAGGGGATAATGGCCACACTCCAGATTAGTGTCACCTCCACCATTTGAAGGGCTATCAGAAACCTCAATAGGAGAATTATGTCTCCCTAGGTAATCCTTACGATACTTGCCTCTTTTCTTTTCCTTCTTTTCAATCTCAACCAACTCCTTCCCTTTAAACTTGACCAATTCTTCTGAAACAGTTTGACTCCTCAAGTGGTAATTACTCCTTACACCATATTTCTTAAATTTCCTACATGGCCTTCTACCCTTTGGTGTTCCAGGAGCTCCCTATGTTTCAACTTCACCTTTATGATAATTTTCCTTGGATTCAAGAAAATTTAGTCTCCTAGACCTTCAAACTAGCTTAATAGACTCACCTAACTTACTCATTTTCACAATGACGAGAACAAGAACAAGAAGACTCCTTATTTTCATAAAAACACACAAACTATCATAACGATAATTGAGAAGAGAAAGTACAAGTACCTACTTACCCAGGGAAAGGTTTATCATGATACCTCTACAATCTTCTATAATGAAATTCCTTACCAACCTATTCTCGGATTTAACTTAATTTTTAACCTCTAAAATGAAAACTCTAAATGAAAAATATGGTCACCAATCCTCCTTATATTGAGCCATGCAAGCATGCCAACCATTAATACTTAAGAAAAGCTTTTGCGAGTGAGCTGACAATAGGTTACTTGATTTTTGAACCTTGGTTGTTGATCACAGATTAAGATAAATCAACAGATAGTTACAATAAAAAAAACTAGTTATGAAAAAGCTTAATTGTATGTGATAAATTCCTTTTCCTAATCAGAATAGATGAAGTGGATAGACACCCACTTTTCATCACATTTAACCACATACTTAGTATTAAATAAAATATGTCATGTCATATTTACCCACTCACACATGGGAATTAATACACTTGTACTTCATCACAACATGACAACATGGAGTGATCTTGATTCAATCTTAGAATATCATCCTGTACCCTACCTCACTCTATTTTTACCTTCCCATGTATACCAACATCTAATAGAATTGATGGTCGAAATCCCAAAAATGTTCCAAAACAATAAGTTTTAATATGGCACCACTTTTATCATAGTACAATCTCCCTAAAATTTAGTAGCATTCCATCTCCACTAGAGTCCATTGGAGCCTTTAAAATGTTCCACATAGAAATCACCCACTTGCCCACTGAGAAATAGGAGATACAAGTGGGCCCCTCACGGGATGGTAGGGAGTGGTCAAGATTGAACCACATCATTTGCCATCAACCATCGATCTCTATCCTTATAAAATATTTGATGCCTCCATAGCTTGGCGAGTCCCTCCATGAAGCAACAGGTGTCACCTTGCTTGCTAGCCCATGACATTTTATAAGTATTAAATAAAATACAGTGGGGTGGCGAAGAGCAGTGGATATTTGACCACATCACCCAACAACCACCAGATATTTCCCCTTGATACAATTTTCTGATCACAAGAATATATTGAACCCACCACATAAATGTAATACATGTCCAGTGCCATCTAGCTTGTGCAATCACTTCACCTTAACAAACAAAATGGACATGCATGTAGGGAATGACCTAGATGAAGACACATGTTGTGGTGCTAGTTATTGATCTTTCTCTAAGCTTCATTTTTTGACCTTGTGGAAGCACTGGTCCCACCACTTGACATGACGCATGGAAACTTCTTGCTAGCCCACTCGAATATTTTAGTGAAGAATAAAACAAAGCAGGTGTGTGTGAAACGATCGAGATTTACCTACAATGTGTAGACACGTAAAATATACCGATTGACATTGTGCATCTAATCCTGACTACTAACATTGTTTCATCCTGAATCATCCTTCGGTCTAACCATTTAATCAAATACCCCTATCTGATTAAATTCATTAATATTCCACTCTTAATTAAATAAATCAGTTATCTAATTAAGTCACCTCTTCTCGATAATTAAATTAACCATCTGATCTAATTATCCTATTTAATTAAATGATTTATTTTATTTGATTAAATCTCTAAAGTCTATCTATTAAATTAAATGAATCAAAACCTTATTTAATTTAATCTAACAATCATCCCTTTTAATTAAATAAATCAAAATATTTATTTAAATAATCTCTTATCACATTCTTCTCAGTATTTGATTTAAATAAATCCATAAATTTAAGTCAAATAGGTCACATCATCTAACCCCCTTCATTAAATTAATTAACTTGGATTAATTTAATCTCCTATCATGTCCCATCCTCTAGCTTTTCCCACTTGCACATGAAAATAGATTTAATTGATTTATTAAATCTCTATTTTCCTCAACAAGGCATCTTTTGGAATATTCTCCAAGTTTGAATTCAAATTCCAAGTTGACATGTACATCCAACAAGGCATTAAATCCATCTTACATGTCCTTTTCCTTGAGCCAAGTGGCCTTCAATGCATTCTTTCTTCCCTCTTGCATGTCATTTCAACAAAATTAAAAATTCAAAAATAGGCATTTATTGGCACAATCCTCAAAACTTGCACACCCTCCATCCACTCATAGGTTGGCAAGTGGCATCTTGCCATTAGATGAATGTTAGTCCCACATTGCTCTATTTTGGACATTCATCCATCTTGGCATTCTATAAATAAAGAGCTCATCTCCTCATTTTATTATCCACAATTTGAGTAGAGTTACTATGCTCAAATATTTAACAATTCCATCTATTATCATTGAATCTTAGCTAGGTTATGCAGATTTTCCTATTGGAGCACTCATCAACATCAACAAAGTGGATCAAATCTCTTCATCACATCAATCTTGCATCATAGGAATTGGGAAAGGGCTAATTTTCACAACAAATTGGCACCAATTCCCCCATGGGATCATGAGTTTGCTACTTTAATTAGGATTCAATCTCTATTTTTGTTGTTTTCATTGTGTTCTTCATCTATTTTCCTAATTTGAACTTTTCAAATGGATTTCATGGGGAATCCTTGTTCTTGCTTGCATTTGATAATCTAATGTGTTTGTTCTTATTATTTTGCAGGTATTTGGATTGGGGTTCACACATTTGGCACTAGAAGGAGGGAAATCTCAACATTCAATCACGTTTTTTAATCAAATTCATGCATTTTTCTTTGTTTACAGGGCCAGCATCGTTGTTCAACACCGCTGGTTCTCCAATGTCACCATATAGCACTGCTGAAATTCAAACTACGATTTTGAAGTCTTCCTGCCCAAGATTTTGAATTTCAAACTACACCGCTTGACTAATCTGACCCACGAGAATTTTAAAAAAATCAAATTGTGACACCGGCAAAAAGGGCGACACAATTGAGCTCACTGGTCTGAGTACAGAGTGTTGTTGACTGGTAAGCGATGCTATATAGCACCACTGGAGAAATCAAACTATGACGCAGTCATGGGTTGTGCCACTGGTAGGGAATAAAAAATTGAAATTTCATTTTAGCAGGTGCCTTTTGATAAATGATAAGTTTATCTTCTATTTTCTACTTTTTAACCACTGTGTTTTGCATAATCTGACTGGTTTTCTTTCTTGTAGGATGGATTAATTGAAAACAAAAGGAAGAGAAGCATGATGGTGGTACTTCACAAAATCAAAGTGTTTTTCAACACTTTAGTGTTTGTTTAACACTCTTAGGAAACTGTTATTCCTTTTTGCTTAGGATACTAATTTTGTTTGGGCCTTAAAAAGAATCTTTTCAAAAAAAAATTCCAAAGGATTAAAACGAACATTAGGAATACAACTTACTAGAGTTTGTTTTTTTGGTTAACAATTG
Source organism: Sequoia sempervirens (assembly GCA_007258455.2). Classification (NCBI taxonomy): domain Eukaryota; kingdom Viridiplantae; phylum Streptophyta; class Pinopsida; order Cupressales; family Cupressaceae; genus Sequoia; species Sequoia sempervirens. The sequence goes on along the minus strand of VDFB02373365.1, from coordinate 296,210,420 downwards.
AACAAAACAACTCTCATTTGTCCTTTGGTGCTTTAAAATAACTCACAATTTCTTTGTAGCTCTAAAATGAACAAATGCAACTTTGTCTTCGTGATGGCTTACTTAAACTAACTTCATGGAAAAAGGACGTATGCACTTCTCTCGCGCTTTATAGCGATCTTGAGAATCAAAAGGCATTTTTATTTTATTTTAGGTTGAGATAAAGCAATCACCTCCACACTTCATTTTGGGTTTAAAATTGAACAAAATCTTGTGCGAGTGTGAATGAACGTATTGCATGTGTTCTCCCATTATTTCTAAACAAGGGTCGATCGAACTATGAATAGGTTTATTCACTTTTATTTATCTTAGAGGGCCTGCCTTGGGGAAAATGTACTCACCCAAGGGAATGACTCAACCAATAACACTCTAAAGCCAAGAGTATTTCTAACTAGGATATAAATGTGGGTATTGGAGTAAACGCCCATATCACATGGTTGGCTCTAACGAGATGGATCTGAAAAGGGACTCTCGCCATATGGGTCAATCTCCATGAATGAAAAGTCCTAATTAAAACCCATGTTTTAGAATTTCCAAAATCCTTTATCTATTTGTTGGTGCAAGAACGGTCGTTCTGAAGCCACCCCACACTTTTACAGTCTTTAGTATAAATGGAAAGCATGCCATGGGAGTTTCATGGGTGTTGATGCTTGACTGCCCCGTATAAGTGAGTGTCGTGGAGGGGAGCCAGTGGAGTCAAGCATCTAACCATTCGCTAAAGATAAGCATAGTTGGACTTGTCCAAGTGGGGACTCAACAAATATTGTCTTCCATATTCATAGGGTTGTACTTATTCTTGGATACAAAATGCTTTGCTTGTTCAAAAACATCTTGGAAACAAACACTTCAACATCATCATCAAAATTTCAAACCCTTTAGGAGACAAATACAACTGACTCAATTCATGTGTTATTGCTTGCCCTTGGGATTCTATCCTTAGAGGTTTCTAAACAATTATATTACATCTCAATTTGTCTACTAAAGTTAAACAATAGGTAACCCTTGCCTTGAATTCATCAATTTTCCACATAACATACTTTGTGGGATTTGAGGAAATTAAGACATTGGACATCTAGTTTGGAAACCTAATCAAAGAAGTGTTTGAGATAAAATAAAATCACTAAGCAAAGAGAACAAAATTGACTCTCACATGTGTTGAAATCTCATGATTTCCAAGAAAGTCAAAATCCCAAAACCAAAGTCCTTGAGTCACAATTCAAAATTTAGAAATCACACTCAAAAGATCATCAAGAAATAAAAAAGAAAGTGCAATAAAAAGCAATACATCAATATAAGCAAAAAGTTCACAAGGTTCTATAGGCTCATTCCTTTGAACAATCCCAAAATGTATGCTCAATTTGAATCGCTTCTTAGTTATAGAGGTCTTCAGAAGCATTGCATGTTCTTCAATACCAAGGTCTAGGTAAGAAAAGTGTCTTTTTTAGGTACATCTTAGGATCAAAAGAATCTTTTTCATCCATGCTTCAAACATCAAACCAAAAAATCATCTCATCATCATCTTTTGAGAAATCTTGAAATTATCCTTCATGCTAGGCTTTTTGGAAAAAATCAAAATTATCAAATATTTGAGACAAAATCCTTGAAATCTTTATCAAATCATATTTGGCTAGGTATGTGTAAATGCATCCTTTTGCATATTCTTAGTCAAAGTTATCAAACCATCTTTTTTAGCTAGGTATATGTAGATGCATCCTTCTTCATATGCTTTGCTAAATTATCATCTTGTTTGAATAGGTGTGGGTAGATGCATCCTTCTCCTACACATATTCAAATTATCATCCTTTGAGAAAATCTACCCCTTTGATAAATCATCCAACATCTTAGGGTCTATTTGTTCAATCAAACCAAGGACAATCCAAGAGAAAATAAAAAAATCAAAATCCAAAACATATCCAAAAGACCCAAAAGTCTAGCATCCCCCTCAAGACTTATCAAAAGATCAAAACATCCACATCATCCATCTCTTGCATCATCATCATATCACCTTTTAATCCTTAAAATATCCTAAAATTTTCTCTTTTATGCATAAAATAAAGATCAATCCAAAGAATTAGAGATTCATCTCCCATATTCTTGAAAATTGATCCTTTTTTTATGGCTCAAACTAGATCTCAATACAAGAAGAACATGGGAGCCAGAAAAGAAACACCCGCTTCAAGTGACCTAAGCCAAATGAACGTCGAAATGAATCTAGTCAAATCAAGCAATCCTTTGACTATCTCATCATCACAAAACCCACAAGAGGAAACTCAAGGAGAAGATCCTACCTTTGGGATGTCACATGAGGAAATAACCGAAATGCTCCAAAATCCGAAAAACCATAAGATCATCAACATCATGATGAGGCTTAACCCTTCACTATACATGCTTGAACTAGCAAAGCAAGGGGCCAAATTACCTTCTAATTTCAACGTGAGTAATATAGTGGAGACATCTTTACCCCCAATATCATCTACCATCCCCATCTCATCTACACCCCCATCCCAAAGCATCACTCAAAACATTCCGCAAATCACAACATCTTTTGCTCCAACCCAACCTAATGTCAATAAGGGAAATGCATTTCTTAATGCTATTCAAACACACCCCCTTGTTAATAATCAAGACTTGGATGCAAACACCGTCTTGGAACAAAACATACCCAAAAATCCATTACATAAGAATGTCCCTCTCACTTTCCATAATGATCCATCATCATCATCCTTCAATGCAACACCTCAAAATTATCTCCTCACAAATTCGCAAGAGGAAGGTGACATGTTTGGACCAGGGGGCATTTTCGACACTACATCATTTTCTCAAGAACTCACACCCCTCACATTTTTACCCCTTCCACCATTACCACCATTATCCACACCTCTACTTGGCTTGGGACTCCCACCTTTACCGAATATCAATCAAACCAACATTCCAAACACCAATCAAAACATCACGCCAAACTCACAAAACTTGTCATCACAACAGATAACAACTACAAAAGCAATTGTGACATCATCAACCACCCCCCTAACATCTCAAAGCATGGTCTCTCAAGGACCAACCGCATCAACAACACCATCCACCACTCAAATTAGCAACACGATATCACTGCTCACCACCACCACAAACACCATTCCAAATCCACCATCACCCCCACCACCACCAACCTCCAGCATATCAAGCCAATACAACATGGCATTGCAAACAGCTCAGCAAGTTGCTTATCAAAGGGGATTCCTACAAGTGCAAAAACAAAAAGCTGCACAACTAGCTACTGAACAAGCCGCTCAAGCTACGCAAGCTGCCCAAGCAACCCAAGCCGCATTACAGGAACAACAAGCTGCACAAGCCCAAGCATTATTGCAACAACAAAAACAACAAGCCGCTCAAGCTACACAAGCTGCTCAAGTAGCCCAAGTTGCATTACAAGCACAAAAGGCTGCTCAAGCCCAAATTCTATTGCAACAACAAGCAGCACAAGCCCAATCCCAAGCTCAAGTGCACGCCCAATATCAAGCACAATAAGGACAAGCACAAGCACAGCTTCTTGCACAAAAATAGGCAGTGCAACTATAGGCATATCAGCAAGCAATAAAACAACATCAAGAGCAGCAAGAAGTAGCCCAATTGGCAGTCCAACAACAAGCATTGTTAGAACAAAAACAAGCACAACAATAAGCACAATATCAAGCAATCCTAGCACAACAACAACAAGATCAACAACAAGTGTTGTTCATACGGTAGCAAGTGCAAGCATACCTAGCTCAGAAAAATGTGCAAATACCATAGAATAACACACCAACCAACCCACCCATCCTATTAGAACTATAAAATTCTAAATAATTTCACAAGTTGTTTCACACCCTTGAGTTTCCAAAATAGTCCTCACCATAGGCACAATTTGCTCTCTCCATAACATTCTGCTCATTCTTTGCCGTGTAGTCCCATAAAATCCATCTAGTCTTGAATATTTCACATTATAGTCCGTATCAACAAGAGATTATCAGGGTCTCCTCGATCCATATTGCATTTTATGCTGATATACATTCGTTGCAGACTATCAGCAAGACCTCAAGGATGTCACACCGATCAAAAATCATATGCATGCACCTTTCGGAGGGACATACACATTGTTTCGGTGACAAAGGAAAATTCATATTGGTGAGAGTGATATCACCGGGGTGAGGTCTCCCTGAATGGGTCGTGTCTCACTGACTTGTGCACCAAGAGGCTTATCGGCCAGGCTATGTGGTATTGATGTAATGTCTTCGCGAGTACATTGGGTCTTGCTAACAATATGAATGGAATTGTATTAAAGGCTTTTAGAATGAAGTTATGAAGTATCACCGAGCGCATTATGTCTCATTGACTAACACACAGAACGATGTATCGACAGGAGTTAAGTATTCGGTATGTGGTCTTTCCAAACGCTTCATGTCTTACCGACCGGCGGCAGAAAGATCATATCAGCATAAGAATTGTTATCGGAATGAGTCCTAGCGAACTCATACATGTCTTGCCGACCAGCGCATGAAAAGGAATTTCGTCTAAACTAAAAGACATTATGGTGAGGTCTTGGTGAATGCCTCTGGTCTCTCCGACAATGCGCAAAGGAATTATATCGATGGTTTTTGGGGTAAGGTTATACAGTCTTTCTGACTCTTATGTCATACCGATATGTGGTTTCATCGGCAAGAAAGCCCATATCTCTCAGCGACAAGAATGCACCATGGGGTATTTCAGTTAGACATAAGGTGTTCTATGAAACCTCTTCCTGACTCAGTATTGTCATGTTGATCAAAAGTGAATTTGAGGATATCTTTCGGTATGACAAAGTATAGTCTGCGGGACGTCTCCCTGACAACAAAATTTTACAGCGAAACACATAGGATGAAAGGATATTCATCGGTGAGACTCAAAGTGTCGATGAGACGACATGACATCATAGCGATGAATAGCAGGATGACTATTGGTGTAACATTATGGATCAATATGACTATATGATGTCTCGACGAATGTTCAGAAAGTGTGTGTGAAGACCCGATTTCAACTGTTTGCCGACATTGGAATATGAAACGATGTGTCTTTTCAAATAGAAATGTATAAATATTCATTTTCGATTGTAAATAAAGAAATTACATTAGATTAGTTATGAAACATACAGTAGATAGATTAGAGATGGATCCAGTAGAATAAAATTTTCATATCAGAGACTATGATGCATGATTTCAAATGGAGATATCAATGAAATTCAGTTGATGTGGTGGTTCATTTCTGGTGTCAATTTTTTGTTGTGCTTATTGAAAGTATTACTGAAGTTGTCTCCAAGATTGATTCTTTCTGGTTATCTAAATTGATATAACAAGTTTATATTTAGTTTATCAGTGCACATTTGTTGTATCTGTGTGGTTGATTGATTGGTTCTTTCAAGGAAAGATTAAATCTTTTTAATTGATCACAGTAATTAGGGAAATTCATTTGAATCACTAAGAAGAGCTTATTAATCACAGTCTTGCATGTTTATACAAGTTGTAAAAAAAACATATGCCAAACAATTTGAGTGTTCTCCAGAAATAAGTTGCCCATTTCTATTTCTTTTGACTCCATATACCCAATAAGGCACCAGTCTCTGCAATTTCACCATTTAGATTCATTCATCTTCTTTACATCTGTTAACTAAACATATTAGGATTTAGCTTTAAGTATTACTATACAATTTATACCAAATTTAGTTTCATTTGTCCACTTCCATCTTCCATTGTGGGGAAAACACTTCAAAAGAGATAAGTATAAGTCAAAGTCTGCCTCACTCATATAGGTACACCCGCCTAGGTCTAGCAGCACCTAAAGAGTAGAAGGTCTAAACCATTTGACCTTGTCTGTTACCCTAAAATGTTGTGAAATCTTGGCAACCTTTCGTGGTTCAAACCTGCATTTTTGAGAGCTAACAAATTGGCAACTCTGCTTGGGACAAATCAATTCAGAATCAAGGCCTTAATCAGAGAGTCAGAAACCTTGTATAGACTCCATTGGGAATAAGGAATATCAAACATTTTCTCAGTTTCAAGAAAGTGAGTGGTGACTCTGATAAAAACATTTCAACATGAATGGGCAAAGATCTCAATATAGGGGAGGTCATATTGGAGCCCCTGTTGGCAGTAGTAAATGGACACACAAGGATGACAGGGTTGATAAGGGTAAAAGGATAAATGAGGACATGTGCATGATGAACAAAGACAAAGCATCAATACCACATTGTGAAACATATGACCGTTATGACACATGGAGAAATAATTCAAGTGCAGAGCCTTGTGCCCTAGATGATCAAAGAAATCCTTTTTACGATCCTCAGAAAAAGGCTAAGTTTAGAGCTGAATTCGAGGCTGAACGAATCATAAATCAGCATGAATATGATATGAAAATGGAAGGTAATCAGAATGGACCTCCTGATCATGAATCTCCTCAAGATGATTATGAATCTTTAACTTATGAAGAAATCAAAGCATGGTTTGAATCTCAGAAAAGGGAGAGGGAAGAACAGGAGAAAGCCTAGATGATACAAGCAATGAGAGAATTCAAATTGCAGAAGGCTCAGAACATTACTCAGTTAGCCAGTTTCCCCCCAAAGTATGTACCCCCACATAAGCAGGGTAATCATGGTGTAGGGCCTTCTGATCCACCAAGGGTTCCTCACCACCAAGTAGGGAATTAATATAGACAGCCAAATCATCCACCTCATATTCCCACACAACATATGCAGCCACCTCATAATCAGCATTATGTACCACATCATCATACATAATTCAATAATCCAATGTACCAATATCAGTATCCACCTAACCCTCCCCCTCACCAATATACAACAATGGTTAGACAGTTTCATTTAACAGGTTTTCAATTATACCCTTACCCTATGGATGGCAGTTGGAGAGGTCCGGTGCCTAAGTTTATAGGGAGTAGTGCAATTTCTACTGAAGACCATTTAAGGAGTTTCAATGCCTTCATTCAAGATTTGGATGTGCCTTATGAAGATTTACATATGAGGTTATTCATGATGTCGCTTACTGAAGAAGCCAAAGATTGGTTCAACAACCTAACAACAGCCTATATTGATTCTCTCCAAATATTTCAGGACCGATTCCTCGAGCAATATGGGAATCAGAGTGCACCTAATGCTGCTCTTCATGAATTGATGCGAATTCAGAAAAATCAGAATGACTCAATTTATGATTTCAACCAAAGATTCAATAAACTGCAAAATAAAATTCCTCCTGGATCAAAATTACTAGACTTTATAGCACTGAGTGTTTATTTGAATGCATTTGATCCTAAAACAGGGTATGAACTGAGAAATAGGTTCCCAAGAGATTTGGTTGAAGCCCAAAAGATAGCATTAACAATTGAAAACAATAGGAGGGCTGCTGGGATAATTGATAAAAGAGACAACCCTAGGGCTCCCCAACAAACCAATAATTATCAATACAAGTAGGAGAACACATATAGGAATGAAAGGCCGAGGTTACATGACATGCTTTATAATACAAATTGGAAGGATGGAAAACCTATAATAGATAGGCCTAGAAACAAGGAAACTCCTGACCCATTGAGGAAGAAGGGAACCTATATGGTGAATAACAATTATTTCTGTGAAGTTTGTGATAAGCCACATTCCCAGACTATTGTGTTGTAGCCCAAAGAATGCAAGAATAAGGAATGTTGATGGGGAATAGTGGAGAAGATCACACATTGTATTTGACTTCAAATACTTTTCACCATGTTGAGGAGAGGTACTCATTTTCAGAGGATGAAGGTTATGAGTATGATGTTTCAAATAAGAAATACAATGTCCATATGGCTGAACAGCAGGTCCTTTCTAACTTTGAAGAAGATTATACAAAGCCACATTCTATTGAAATACCTACTCAATGGAATATGAGGAAATCTTCTGAAGAGGAGATAGAGAGATTAACCATTGTTGTAGTTGAAGAAGCAAAGAGTAAGTACTGGTTGAGAAATAGGATAGTAAAAGAGAAGGAAGGTGTCCCCAGGGGAATCTTTATGAAAGAGAAAAAGGTGACACAAGGAACTGTGAAAAAGGCTGAAAATAAACAACATGATAAAAGTGAACAGAAGCCTGTCCAAAATGAGGAAGTGAAGGAATTACACAAAGAAATGCAAAAGCCTGATCAACCAAGTAAAAGAGAAAAGGAAGAAAACAAAGAAGAAACGTCAGAACAAAAGAAAATGGTTAAGGTAGAGGGTTCTTCTTTTGACTTCACTCAGGCTTTATCTCAGGTAAAGATGTATGTTCCAGATGATGAAAATTAAGGAGTACAGAGACAGTGTTGTTCAATTAATAACAAATGGGAATGAAAAACATGTAAATTCTGAAAGCAAGATGGCCACTAAAATTGTTAATAAGCAAGAGAAAGTGAATATTCCAGAAGTGTTCCTTAATAATGAATTATTAAATCCCCCACAAGTTCATCCTTTTTTCACTACATTACTCATAAATAACAAACTGCTGAGGAATTGCATGATAGACTCTGGCACTACTATAAATATCATGATAGTAGGAGTTATGAAATAGTTTGGCATGTGGGTGGATACCAATGGAGGCAAGTGTTATGCAATGGATAATCGACCTATTCCTGTGGTGGGTATAATGAAAGATGTTGAAGTCAAGCTAGTTACCTATCCTCAGGTGGCCTATAATATTGACATAACAGTGATTGATACCCCTCCTCAGTTTGGGATGCTTCTATCAAGACAGTGGATGATAGTAGTTGGTGGAAATGTTCAGTTTGATCTATCTTATGCAACAATTCTAGTGAATGGTCAGGAGGTAAAGTTGTACAAAGAACCAAGGATGAACCAAGTTGTTGATTGTGTACCACAAGATCAAATCAATTGTTTTTGTGATGTCGATCTTGGGAGTTTTAAGATAGAACCAGCCCAACCAGAATTAGTTAATACTGACCCAATTGAAAAGCATGTGGCTCAAAACTGCAATGATGTGTGGAAAATGTATTTTGATGGAGCATGCAGCCAAGAAGGTAATGGAGCAGGGATAGTATTTGTTTCACCTGAAGGTATTACATTTAAGTATTCATTCTTGTTAACATTTGAATGTACAAATAATGTGGTGGAATATGAAGCTTTATTAACAAGTTTGACTATAGCTGTGAAACATAAAATCAAGTTGCTGGTTGTTCTAGGGGATTCTGAGTTGGTTGTTTCACAAATTAAGTCAAAGTATGCAGCAAAACACAAAAGACTGAAATAATACATGAATGTTGTATGGGACACAATCGAGTTGTTTGATGCCTTCTCAATTGGGTGGATTGATAGGTCAAAAAATATAATGGCAATTTTTTTAGCAAATGTGGCGCTGAAAAGAGATGACATTACATTGGTTGGAGTATCACAGATTGAGTTCAAGACAAGGCCTGTTGTTCCTGATAACATTTATAGTTGGCAGGTCTTTAATGTGATACTAACCTTTTGAAATTCCTGCACTATATAGATCAATATGAAGCACAAGAAATTGACTTCAATGTCTTTGTTGAAGAAGTGGATGGGAAACAAACAGTATTTGGGAATGAGATCTTACAACTTAAAACAAATAGGCTTCCTAAAGGGTTGGTGGCATTGGAGAGGGTGTATGATGGGAGTGATTGGTCCCTCATGAAGCAAGCACCAGTCAAAAGGGAGGATATTGAATAAATTAACTTGGGGACTGAGATAGCACCAAGGAAGGTGTACATAGGGAAGAAGATAAGCCCAGCAATTAGAAGAATGTTGATAGCATTGCTAAGAAAATATAAGCATGTGTTTGCCTGGTCTTATGAAGATTTAAAAGCATATATAGAAGATTTTTTTCAACATGAAATACCATTGAAGCCAGATGCTAAGCCATTTAGACAAAAGAAAAGACCCATAAATCCAACATTGGAGCCTAAAATGCAAGAAGAATTAGCAAACCTCAGAGATGGGGGAATCATTAAACCAATCAGGCACTCAACATGGGTCTCGAACTTGGTCCCTGTGAGGAAGAAAAATGGAGATATCAGACTATGTGTGGACTTCAGGAATTTGAATATGGCATATCTCAAGGACAATTATCCTCTACCCAACATGGAGGCTATATTACATAAGGTAATAGGGTGTGAATTGTTGTCTATGATGGATGGGTTCTTAGGCTATAATTAGGTTAAAGTCAAAGAATCTGAACAGTACAAGACAACTTTTACAACTCCTTGGGGGACATATGTATACATGAGAATGCCATTTGGTCTTATAAACGTAGGGGAAACCTTCCAAAGAGCTATGGATGTGGCATTTGCAGATTTGATCAATGTTATCATGGTGGTGTATCAGGATGACTTGACTGCTTACTCAAAGAAGGCTCAAGATCATGTACAACATCTGGAGAAGGTATTTATTAAAGCCTTAGAATATGGTATCAGCTTGAACCCTAAGAAATGTCATTTTGCAGTCATAGAAGGTAAGCTCTTGGGACATATTGTTTCAAAAGAAGGGATTAAGATAGATCCTGAAAGGGTTGAGGCCATTGATAAAATTCTTGTCCCTAAAACTGTTAAGGCTATACAATAATTCTTTGGACATATCAACTTTGTCAGGAGATTTGTTTCTAACTTTGCCGAGATCATTAAACCCATATCAAAAATGTTGAGGAAAGTACAAAAAATAGAATGGACTGTAGAGGCTTTGGAAGCTTTTATATCGATCAAAAGGGCCATCAAGGAAGCTCCTATCTTTAAGTCTCCAAATTTTGCAAAGCCTTTTTAGATATTTTCATTCACCTCAATGCAAATTATTGTTGTTGTTATGTTATAGAAGAATGAGGATGGTCATGAACAACATGTGTCTTTCTTCATTAAGTCATTGCAGGGGTCTAAACTAAAGTATGATATAATGGAAAAATAAGCATTTCCATTAGTGAAAGCTACCAAAGCTTTCAGGCCATATCTTGTTGGAGCAAAGGTGATTGCTTATGTCCCGCATGCAGTTGTCAAGGATATTCTGACACAATCTGAAGTCACAGGAAAAAGATGCAGATGGATTAACAAAATCTAAGAGTTTGACATGGAGATACAAATTACTAAATTAGTAAAAGGTTAGGGCTTAGCTAAGTTAATGGCAGAAGCGAACATTGAAGCAAATCAAATTTGCAATGTAGAAGAAGAAACTGCAATTGGGAGAATTGAGCATACTCACTGGTATGCAAATATCATGCATTACCTTAAATACATGAAGTGTCCAAAGGGATTGAGTGACAGCCAGAAAAGAACTCTGAAGTTGCAGGCATCTAAGTATGTCTTCATGGATGGAGATCTGTTTTGGAAGAACAGGGATGGTATACTATTGTTATGTCTGGATGAATCACAAGCTAGGAATGTCTTAAGTGAAATGCATGAAGGGGTTTATGGAGAGAATTATTCTACAAAGACAACTGCACATAAAATTCTCAGGGCAGGTTATTACTGGCCAAAGGTTTTTAATGACTCTTTTACATATGTAAGAAAATGTGAAGCCTACCAGAAATTCTCTAGAAAATTGAAGTATCAGGGAGCTTTGCCACTTCGACCCTTGTAGGCTGATGCTCCTTTTCATCAATGGGGAATTTATTTCATTGGGGAGATACAAGAAAAATCGAGTGGAGGACATAAGTGGATACTGGTAGCCACTGATTATTTTACTAAATGGGTAGAAGCAGTCCCAACTAAGTAGGCTACAAGTAAAGTGGTGAAATTTTTTCTAATGGAGAACATTATTACCAGATTTGGTACACCACTAAGGTTGATTACTAACAATGGGATGTGTTTTAGATCTGATGAATTCAAAAACTTTTGCAGCACATATGGTATTACCATTTCTTATGTAGCTCCTTACCATCCACAAGCTAATGGTCAAACAAAGTCTAGCAATAAAAGTCTTATGAATATTATAAGGAGGATGCTAGGTCAGAACAAGAAGGCTTGGGATTCGAAATTGAGACTGGCTGTGTGGGCTGATAGAATCACTATGAAAAAGGCAATTGGAAAGTCCCCATTTGAGCTAGTATATGGAACACAAGCCAAGATGCCTTTACAGAACTTGTTACCAGTCTACAAGTTTATTCTTCAGGAGGACATAGATATTCCAGAACCTATGGAGGAAAGAATGGAGCAGCTGGCTGAACTTGATGAGATAAGAGGAGTAGCTCATAGTCAGAACATAAAATTGCAAGTATAGATGAAGTATTTGTTTGATAAAAAAGTAAAAGGTAGAAAATTTGAGAAGAATGATTTGGTGCTAATGTGGAACGCAAGGTGTCAGGAGAAGGGAAAACATGGGAAATTTGAAGCCTTGTGGCTAGGACCTTTTGTGGTTGTTGGAAAGAAAGGTGAAGATTCATATCATCTGCAAAACATGACTAGTGAAGATCAAGAGTTTCCTGTACATGGGAAATTCTTGAAGCATTTTTTCTCTTGAGCAACACAGAGGATTGAGGGTTGCCAGTGCATGGACAACTCTTGATAATCCTCTTTAAAATTCTTTTCCATGCACAGTAGTTTAGGATTTTGTTCATTTCCATTTCCATTTTCATTTTGCTCACTGTTTCATCATCTTGAGTCTGGTCTGCTCACCCATGAGATATGGATCCTTGCAATGATTTCACAACCATTCATCCCCAGACGAAGCCACTGTTAGAACTATAAAATTTTGAATAATTTCACAAGTTGTTTCACACCCCTAAGTTTCCAAAATAGTCCTCACCATAGGCACAATTTCCTCTCTCCATAACATTCTGCTCATTCTTTGCTGTGCAGTCCCATAAAATCCATCTAGTCTTGAATATTTCACATTATAGTCTATATTGGCAAGAGATTATCAGGGTCTCCCTGATCCATATTACATTTTCTACTGATATACATTCGTTACAGACTATCGGCAAGACCTCAGGGATGTCACACCGATTAGAAATAATATGCATGCACCTTTCGGCAGGACATACACATTGTTTCGGCGACAAAGGAAAATTCATATTAGCGAGAGTGATATCACCGAGGTGAGGTCTCCCTGAATGGGTCGTGTCTCACCGACTTGTGCACCAAGAGGCTTATCGACCAGGCTATGTGGTATCGATGTAATGTCTTGGCGAGTACATTGGGTCTTGCCGACAATATGAATGGAATTGTATTAAAGGCTTTTAGAATGAAGTTATGAAGTCTCACCAAGCGCATTATGTCTCATCGACTAACACACAGAATGATGTATCGGTAGGAGTTATGTATTTGGTTTGTGGTCTTTCTGAATGCTTCATGTCTTACAGACCGGCGATAGAAAGATCATATTGGCGTAAGAATTGTTATCAGAATGAGTCCTAGCGAACTCATATATGTCTCACCGACCAGCGCATGAAAAGGCATTTCGGTCAAACTAAAATACATCAGGGTGAGGTCTCGGCGAATTCCTTCAGTCTCACCGACAATCCAAAAAGGAATTATATCGATGGTTTTTGAGGTAAGGTTATACAGTCTTGCTGACTCTTATGTCATGCTAATATGTGGTTTCATCGGCAAGAAAGCCCATATGTCTCAGTGACAACAATGCACCGCAGGGTATTTCGGTAAGAAATAAGGTGTTCTATGAAACCTCTTCCTGACTCAGTATTGTCATGTCAATCAAAAGTGAATTTAAGGATATCTTTCATATAACAAAGTATAGTCTGCAGAACGTCTCCCTGACAACAGAATGTTACAGCGAAACACATAGGATGAAAGGATATTCGTCGGTGAGACTCAAAGTGTCAATGAGACGACATGACATCATAGCGATGAACAGCAGGATGATTGTTGGTGTAACATTATGGATCGGTGTGACTACAGGATGTCTCGGCGAATGTTCGGCAAGTGTGTGTGAAGACCCGATGTCAACTATTTGCCGACATTGGAATATGAAATGATTCGTATTTTCAAATAGAAATGTATAAATATTCATTTTTGATTGTAAATAAAGACATTACCTTAGATTAGATATGAAACATACAGTAGATAGATTAGAGATGGATCCAATACAATAAAATTTTTAGATCAGAGACTATGATGCATGATTTCAAATGGATATATCAATGAAATTCAGTTGATGTGGCGGTTCATTTCTGGTGTCAATTGTCTATTGTGCTTATTGAAAGTATTATTGAAGTTGTCTCCAAGATTGATGTTTCTGGTTATCTAAATTGATATAACAAGTTTATATTCAGTTTATTAGTGCACATTTGTTGTATCTGTGTGATTGATTGATCGGTTCTTTCAAGGAAAGATTAAATCCTTTTAATTGATCACAATAATCAGGGAAATTCATCTGGATCATTAAGAAGAGCTTAGTAATCACAGTCATGCATGTTTATACAAGTTGTAAACAAAACATATGCCAAACAATTTGAGTGTTCTCCATAAATAAGTTGCCCATTTCTATTTCTTTTGACTCCGTACACCCAATAAGGCACCAGTCTCTGCAATTTCACCATTTAGATTCATTCATCTTCTTTACATTTGTTAACTGAACATATTAGAATTTAGCTTTAAGTATTGCTATACAATTTATACCAAATTTAGTTTCATTTGTCCACTTCCATCTACCATTGTGGGAAAAACACTTCAAAAGAGATAAGTATAAGTCAAAGTCTGCCTCACTCATATAGGTACACCTTTCTAGGTCTAGTAGCACCTAAAGAGTAGAAGGTCTAAACCATTTGACCTTGTTTGTTACCCTAAAACGTTGTAAAAGCTTGGTAGCCTTTCGTGGTTCAAACCTATGTTTTTGAGAGATAACACATCCAACCCACAATCAAAACAACCTAGAACACCTTCATTTCACCCCCTAATCTATAAAATGATGTAACAACACAAATCAGGTTGCTCTCACAACAAGTGCTCGATCTTGAATCAAGGCGAACCACAAAAACACCAAGCAACTTGTGTCCCTATCCATTTGACAAGAGTCTTGGGATGAAACCATTCCCTAAGGGATATGATATCCCTAAGTTTGAAAAATATCGAGGGACGAGAAACCCTGAAGATCACATCAGGGAATTCCAGGTTCATTGCATGGAAGTCGCATACGAAAATACTTATATGATGCGGCTATTTCCTAGGAGTTTGGCTGGCCACGCTATGGAATGGTTCTCTCACCTACCTACAGGCATCAGAACATTCCAAGAAATTATAGACGCATTCATTAAAAATTATGCATGCAATATCGCAATGGATGTCAGTCTAGAAGAACTCTCAGCTCTAAAGCAAGGTAAGAATGAATCATTCACTTCATTCTTACAATGATGCCAATCCAAGACCAATAAGAGCAAATGGACCATGTCTGAGGAACAACAAGTTTGCACCATCATATCCAACCTTGATGGCCTATTGGCATTCCATCTCAAGGTACAAGGGATCACCACATATGATCAATTGATCTCCAAGGCACTTAGCATCGAATGAGCCCTTATGATTCAACCCATGGGATCAACTTCATACCCCGAACAAAAAAACAACCGCCCAGCCACCAATTACAATGATAAACCTTGCACATGGGAAAGGAATAAAAATGTTACCATTGATTGTGTCGTCGACGCTAAAGTTGTCATTAGTGCGCCTCGCCAAAACACACCCACACCACAAATCGAAATCCAAAACCAAAACAATCATCAAGCAACACAACCACCAAGCAACAATCAAATAATCAATAATATCAATGATCAAAGGGGACCACCCCAATGGAAAAAAAATTACCCCAAATGAAAATACACTACTTTGGGGGAGCCACTTGAAGTCATAATGAAGAAGCTGATAAATGAAAAACTCATCAAGGCTCCTACCTTTTAGAATTACCAAGAACCGGATGTGAAACCTCCTTGTATAATGAAAATCAACTCTGTGAATTCCATAAAATTAGAGGCCATACCATGAATAGTTGCATGAGATTAAAAAACATAGTTCAAGATCTCATCGATCAAAGGATTATAAGCGTGGAACAGCCAACAGGAAACCAAGACCTTAAGATATACATGAATCTAATGCCTAACCATGGGAATAAAGGGAATAAGAATAGCATCAACAAGGGGAAAGGCACCCAAACAAATGTGAATCATGTGTATGAAACTGTTGTTGCCTCCCTAGATGAATACTGCATAGTCATCACCATCAAAGGTACCCATGTCGATTATGGAGTCACCACAAGAGGTGGAAAAGTTACCATCGCAAGATCATCCCAGCCAAACATAGTCCCTGCATCTAGATCTGTCCCTAATGGCTACAATGTCCTAAATCAACTCAAAAGAACACCAATGCAAATCTCCATCATGGGGTTGTTAAAAATATCATCTGCCCATAGGAAAATCCTTGAGGAAGCGTTGGCTTCATCCACTATCCCCGTAGATCTTGATGCAAAACAATTCCAAGCTATGGTCGGAAATATCATTACGCCAAATCTCCTCACATTCTTTGACCAGGATTTCCCTGCTCAACCATCTCACAACCGTGTGCTTCACTTGGAAGTCATAGTACATAAGAGCAAAGTCAAAAGGGTCTTGGTGGATGGAGATGCGGGTTTAAATATATGTTCTCTCAAGCTCATCAAACAATTGAAAATCTTAGAGGATTCTATTGACAAAGGAAAGGGTATCACAATAAGAGCATATGATGATCAAGAAAGAGTGTACCAAGGCATGATCAAACTCCCTATTCAAGTAGGGTCTGCTATCATGGAAACCACTTGTTAGGTCCTAGACCTCAACTTTCCATATAACATCCTCCGAGGATGTCCATGGATTCATGCAATGAAGGCAGTAGCATCAAATTTCCATCAGTGTGTGAAATTCACACATGAAGGACAAGAAGTTACCATCCACGGAGATCCTGAACCCTTCTCCTATTGCAAAAGCCTTGAAGCAAAGTACTATAAAATCCCCCAAGTGTGAAAAAATGATGAGGGTCCATCTACACCATACATTGATCCTGCCACTCTTGCATCCACTTTTGTGATAGAGACACCCATCACTCCCACCATTCCTACCATCTTTAACATTAAGGTCATCATCCAAGATAACGGTTGTGGAAACTACATGATCCCTAAAAATGCTTTTGTGGTAGGAGAGTTACCACAATCTCCTAAATCACGAGGACATCCACAAGAAATGAAGCCTCCACATCTCAAACGTCTCCTGAAGACTATCCCAACTTCACAGGGTGGGGAGACCTTGGCCAAGAAGTTATTGAGGTAGATCCATCTCATATGCTATATCAAGATGAGAGACCAGTAGTTGATTTACCAATGGATGACAGAAGCAAGGGATTGCAAATGATGCTTGTAATGGCCTATGCCAAAAATCAAAGACTTGGGAAAAACAACAATGGGCTTATAATATTTATCATTCCAGAGACACGAGCAATAAAAAATATTGGCCTTGGATGTACCCCTTTGAGTATAACCATATGTGGCCAAAGTCCTCTAGTTAGAACGGTTAATAATCCTCCTCAGCCAACCGTAGTAGAACTGCTCTTACCAGTATCCACAGGTCACGTCTTAGATAACTATACGTTTGATATAACCGATGTTTGTAGTAGTAGCAATGATGAGGACCCCACATCCAATCTAACTAGGACTTTTGAGGACACCACTTTGTTCATGATCAACACCCTATCCTTTGAATTAGGCCACCAAAATCATGAAATCGGCCTAGTATACCCCCAACTCATTAACTACGACCAATGAGGACCACCAGTTCTTGATACATTCAAAAATGACGAGGTGCTCTCAGAATTCATGGGACTATGGGATCACATTCTGTGTGGGGATCACAAAGCAGGGTTCATAATTGAGCTAGACACACATGCTTATTATGGGGAAATGATTGAATCCCTCAGTCACAAAAGTGGAAAATTAAGAATAATATCTAAGTCCTTAGTGAAAACCACACTGTGGCACTCTCTAACCAGAACAAAGTAAAAAGAAAGGATGCATCCAACGGTGAAAACCTCTCTGAGGCACTCGAGGATGGGGGATTCAACCTTCCTTCTAGAACTATTGTAAAGCCCATCGTGCAAACCCTAGAGAACAAACATTGCAAACATTATTTTTAAAAAAAATACAAGTAAACATGCAACTAAACATTAAAACATATTTACATTGCACATTAACATTATAACATCTAATCCTCTGGGGCACGCAAGGTCACATCGCATAACAACTCTTAACAAAAGGGTAAAAGATGAAACTGAATAACTTATCTAAAATTACATCCATCATAACATTACAATAACCATTTACAGAAGTACATCCATGAACCATAAGTAAAAGTATATTACATCACATATTACAATCATAATGCATCTCATACAATAATGTTTACTAAGGTTCCTAAATAATACACCATCATTTAAACATTACATTACATGTTCTCAATAAATGATTTACAATAAATCTCCCATACATGTGGGATAAATACATAGTACAGATAATTGTCTGAATTACAATTTGAACAACTGGTACAAGCTCCAACTGAAAAATGCTGAGAAGAATGGTTTTTGATGGGGAACCCAACAGGTGTGGAGCACGTTCCACCCAACCACGTGGGTTATAAATAACCCACCCCCTGTGCTCAGAGGTGACAAGGAAGTAATCACGACCATGTATGCCATAAATCAATTCCCAATAAAAGACAACATAGTACAATAACTCCAAAACAACATCAAGGATTACAAAGGACATAAACGACAACATTCATGATTCAACATAATAAACTTAAAGCCATAAATCTCATCACAAAAAAACAAGGCAATAACCATTAACCAAGTAACCAAAGAACAATCATGGAACGTTTCCAAATGAAACTAAAACAACAATCAGAATACAATTCCAGAGGCAACCAAGAAACAAGGCATAAGGGTGTCTAGTGGAGAGTGTCATCGCATAGCTTACATGGGTTATCCTGGCCCTTCCTCCAACCTGAGGCACCGGCCCCCATCTATGGTTATCCTGGCCCTTCCTCCTACTTGAGGCATCGGCCCCATAGGGTAGCTCATGCGAAGTCGTTAACCTCTCATGAGGATGAGGTTACAACTTTGCCGACCATAGCCTTCTCAGTCTACCATTAGTCTGCAATAGCCCTAATGCATAGATGAGGTATCCAATATTATCTTATGTGTTTTTACTACCCATCCCCCTAAGTTCTATTATTAGGTTTTCACTTGTTAATTTACTCTTACGTGGGTTATCTTGAGCCCTTCCTCCTTTTGAGGCATTGGCCCCCACGAAGAGCCACTCTCCTAGAAGACCCCAAAACATAAATCAAAACAAGGCAAGGGTTGTACTGAAGAAACAAAGCATATATCACAACCAAAGACTTGCGAGGCACTATCCATCTCGCTAAACACATACACAAAGTCTCAACACAACTCGTACAACCCTTCCAAAATAATAATGCTAAAATCATGCAACATCCTGAGCACATAATACGAGGATAAACTTCCAATGGTAAGACCATGCCTCTGGAAAACTAGGGTTCACAACCTCCAAAAATTGGGTTCATAAGATCGACAGGGTTCCCACATTACAAAAGTCAAAATGATAACTCAAGGAAATAAAGAAGTCAATCAGAATTAGAAACTAAAACAACGTAATAACTTTCACACCAAGTTAATATAATTCTTTTAATTACCTCACAAAACTTCTCTTTTCCTTGAACTAATTTTGTAATAAATTTCAATAAAAAAAATTCCAATTCCTAATAAAATTTGTCTTTTCCGTAATATCACAATTATAATTTTTTATACTAAAAATGAATTTCATATATAAATCAAAATTCTAAAAAATATTACATAAAATATTTTAGAGGATAGCACTGCCTAGTGCAGTTTACATGATGCTTTTGTGATACTTTGTTTAGACATTTGTATACACCTTAAGATGATCTCATTTTTGATGATGTTATATCATGTGTAGTTGACATCCTTGTACATTTTGACATTCATTTTTTTTTTTTGAGATATATGAAATGTAGCGATGATTTATGATGAGATAAATGCGTCTATTTTCTATATATGCATGATGTGTTATGATTATGATGGTTTTATGGTTATGATGTATATGTATCCATGATTTAAGAGATGAGTGAAAATCTATTAATGCATGATTGTATGAACATGATGTACAATACAATTTATACATGTTTATGAATGTTTATGATGTATGCTTTATTTTTATGATTTTCTGATGCAAATATGTATGAAATGATGTATGAAATGTTGTTTTGTGAATGTCAAAATATACTCAGTCATGTAGCCGAAAAGATATTAACCATTTGATACTTTGCCAGCTTTTTGGGAAAATTTATGAATGCAAAAGGTAGATCTTAACATGAATACAATCTATACTAACCATGCAGGATATTCATACAATATTGCCATTTGGAGAGCTTATTTTTGTGTTTTTGTATCATCATAGAGTATTGAAATTTTGAAAGTTAATACAAGCATCAAAGGGTATGTTAGCACCAGTGATGACCTGAGTATTGCTTGCATAATACAGCATCTAGGTAGAGATGACCTGAGTATTGCTTGCCAAGAGTTAACCCGTTTCCCATGCAAATTCTGAAATGTCATTGTATACACCTGAAAATGGTCACATCACATAGTCTGGTAATTAATTAAATATTTTTAATATTTAATTAAATCTCTAAATTTCATCTGCGTATAAATAAATTTAAATAATTTATTTATATTTGTTCATTCTTTCATTTCGATTAAATAAATAAGTTTATTTAATCACTTTTCTTATTCGTTTCTTAATTAATTAAATAAACATTACGATTTATTTATATTAATTATCAATAATCTTGGTTTGAATATTTTATTCAAATAAAGATTAAATATTCCTTTCTTTTAATTAAATTCTTCTAATATCCATTCATAATTAAATATTCCAAAATATTTAATTAATTCTTCTAAAGTCACATCACAATTAAATATTCCAAAATATTTAATTTAATCTTCTATAGTCCTAAAATAAAAAATCAAACTCACATAAATGAAATTAAATAAATTTATTTATTTAATTAATATTTGCATTATCTTCAACAACCGTGAAACAAACTGCTGAAACAGAAAAATTAAATTCCTCTATTCCTATGGAAGCTTGTTCTCGTGGGTTGAAGACAAGCATCCATTCTTCTCTCCAACCTCCCAACCTCTTCCATTTTCTTCTCAACCTCTCCATCTCTCACCATTCAAACTTACCAGACAATCTTACAGTCATTGATCCTTGCTAGCCAGGATTTTGCCTGCAAAAAAACTATAAATAGGACTACCGGGTCTTTGAAAAAGGATAGAAGCTTTCAACAAAGAAACTATAGTCAAATAGTTCTCAAGCATCCATAGCATAGTCTTACAGCATCCATAGTTTTTAATATCATAGCATATCATGGCCAATCATCCACATAGTTTAGTTTCAATTTATAGCCCCTATGCATAATCTACAGCCCCTGTGCATATCCGTCAGCATTCTCACCTCCACCAGCATATAGGATAGAGAACTTCCTTTGCATACTCATTCTGCAGATTGCCATTTGGAGAAGCCAATCTTACACAATCTAAGAGCAGTAGCTTCAAACAAATCTCTGGAGATAGAGAAAGATGGAACGCCTCTAAAGAAGCTTCATTTGTTACTCTTTTCAATTAATTAGCTTTCCTTCAGTTTAAAGTTCTATTATTTGTGTTTATTGTTTTCATTTTGATTTACATATTAATATTACACATTTTTGGCGCCCACCGTGGGGCTCTTGCCCCCAATTCTTACATCTTTTTGTAGGTTTCTTTGATAGGTTACGGCCAAAAACAACGGATTAGCGCAAGAAACACGTTTCAGAAATATTCATACCCAGTTCAACGCCCGTGAGCCATCTTGTAGCACTCTTAATCCATCCTGCAGCGCCCGTGAGAATTCCTGCAGTGCGCGTGAGAATTCCTGTAGCGCCCGAGAGAATTCCTGTAGTGCCCATGAGAATTCCTGCAGTGCCCATAAGAAGTCCTGCAGCGCCTGTGAGAAGTCCTTTAGCGCCCGTGATCAATCCTGCAGTGCCCATGAGGTTTGTTATAGCGCATGTTTCAAAAACCTGCGAACTGTAAATTGTAATATAAATACATCTTGACTGAATCCGACGCAACTACGGACAGCCAATAACCATAAATAAAATGAAGCAATCCTAGGGTAGACACATAATTAAAATGAAGCAATCCTAGGGTAGACACATAAATAAAATGAAGCAATCCTAGAATAGACACTTCATTATTTCATTTTGGGGCTAAAAAGAATTTTGTGTTTTTATGAAGCAACATCTTCACCTAGCATAGTAAATTTTTATTTTGGGCTTAAAATTGAATCCTTGTTTGCTTTGTTTTAAACGGTGATAGGCCTATGCTCTCCCCTTAACTAGGTGA
The DNA here is from genome assembly GCA_007258455.2 of Sequoia sempervirens. NCBI lineage: Eukaryota > Viridiplantae > Streptophyta > Pinopsida > Cupressales > Cupressaceae > Sequoia > Sequoia sempervirens. Next base: position 296,187,882 of record VDFB02373365.1, on the reverse strand, counting down.
TCAAAATGCCAAACTCATCAATTTCCCTTTATGCAATTTCTAGTTTTATTAAATCCTTTTAGAGAGCCTGCTCTTGTGGGAAAAAGTACTCACCCAAGAGGAACGACTCAAGTGGGTTCAAGCCAAAGCCAGGCTATTCCACCCCACTCTAAAATTTAAAGCAAAATTGGGGAAACCCTCTTTTGATGGTAGTGTGCTTTGATAACCATCCCCAATGCCTTTGTTCTAAAGGTAGGGAGGTCTCTCGAGGGAGTCTATCATTTGCCGCACCGAACGGAAACCCTTACTATGAACTTAGTGTAGTATCTTACCGAGTCAGTTTCTGAACATCATATTAATCATAGTGCAGGGGAGGGAAGAATCTACCCCCAAGATACTCACCATATAACTGCCAAGGATTGTTTGCTTAGGGGATCTGGTATCCACTTCCGTCACTCTGAGTACGCACCTGGAAAAGACAAAAACATGGGTGCCCTTTCGGGGGTGACATGGCTGTGTGAGTCGACGCAGTTTTAAGATGTGGGTTGTTGACTACTATGATGACCTACTTGTCAACTAAGAGTGAGTCTGTTTGAAATGATTATCATGTGTAAAACCTGTTAAAACAATTTTTGAAAAATATTTTGATCATACACTTGATGTTTAGCATATTACTTAAAACAACTACTCTACAAATTGCTTGATGTGTTTTCAATACATTAATTCAATTAAGATCATCCAACACTCACTATCACATTGATTACTCTCATGTTACGAGATTGGAAATCTACAACTTTTGTTAAGAAATCCATTTTCAAAAGGATTGAAAAGCCAAAGAAACCCCTTAGCTATAAGAAACTATTGAAGAAAAGACAATTCTTGTATCAAAGCTGAAAAGTTTTACTCAAATATAGAACCTTTCTTCATAGGTATCATGATTGTGTTAGAGGTTTCACTGATGATTATGCTATAGAACCTTTGTACTCACAAGCTTTCTTTCAAAGAAGAGCCCTTTCTCAAAGGCATAACCATAGTCAACGTATTTGTTTCTGTTATATTCCCCAACCTGCAATTGAATATTCTACTAGTCCAAATCAAATTTTGCAATAGAGAACTCAAATCACATTAGGCATCCATCACAAAATCCATCCTTTTACAAAGCTATGATCAAAACTTCATAAAGTGCAAAATCATCATTTTCTTGATCTTTTGCTTAAATTCCCATCAACGGGATTTTCATCCTTTCAATTAGGGAACAACACAAGCTAAAGATTAGAAATTTTTCAAGTCAATAGAATTTTCATTTTATCCTAACTTTCATATCTATCACACAATTGCACTATTTCATTCTTTTGATCAAAAGTGAGTAGAATTTGGAACAAAACTTATGCCTGTCTTCACGAGATCTCAAAAACACATGGAAAAAGACGAGGGAGAAATCACTACAAGCAAAATGGGTGACCATACTGAGAAAGAAGAGGAAACATTTAATGTTGACGAGTTAAAGAAGAAAAGCTTCAAGAAGCAGAACAAGATCCCCAATTCCATACTCTTATGGAAAGAATTTTAGAACAAAACAAAGAAAGATATTTTCTTTCATTAGCTAATCAAGGAGCTAAGTTACCTCACAATTTCGACATATAAGGGATTAAACAGAATCCTGAAACTCCTCTTAATGACTTTAGTGCCCTTACTCAACAGATAAAAGAATTACAAGGGCAAATAAAGGAGATGAAAGGAGGCACAACAAAGAAGTATGTTTTGGAAGACATATCTCCTTATCCATTCGATAGGAGTCTCCAAATGATCCCATTTCCAAAACATTGTGAAATCCCTAAATATGATAGGTACAATGGAAAAACTGATCCCATTGACCATGTGAGGGATTTTTGAAATATGAGTCTAGAATTTGCCTATGACGATACCTACTTAATGCGATTATTTCCGTGAAGTCTAGGTGTACAATCCATGGAGTGGCTTTCAAAGATCACTCCACCCATCAAAACTTTTGAGGAGTTAATAAATCAGTTTATATCACAATACTCCTACAATATCCAACACCAGATAACAATGCTTGATCTTTGTAAAGTGAAACAAAAAGTAGGAGAACCCTTCACTACGTTCTTGCAAAGATGGAGAAGGTTATTCGCACGATATTCCCGTCCTATTCCTGAAAAGGAAAAGATGGATATCTTCATCAATAGCCTAGATCAAGAATTAAGCTATAGGCTTAATCTTCATTGTCCTCATAACTTTGAAAAGTTGATTGAAAACGCAATCACCATTGAAGGGGCCTTGGTTAAACGAGGAGTGATAAAACTTGATAATCCAAGTACATCCAACCAAAACAACAATGATAAAACAAGGTTTTGGAATAGAAATAAAAATGTTGTCAATGATGGTATAGTAGATGCAAATAATCTACGAACAAGACCATCTATCTTTAATCTATCAAGTGCTCCACAAAACAATCAACAAGCAAATACCAACCAACAAGGAAGCAGCAATCAATAAGGACAAACCTCCAAGCAAGAAAGCATGGCCAATCAAAACACCAAGGATAATCGTGCTAATTTCAATAACAATCTTGGCAATACCCAAACATCAAATCCGTCCAGACCTCCATTCTTTTGAAATAGACAGAATTTTACCACTTTGGGTCAATCTCTTGATTTTACTCTCAAGGAGCTTCTTGATAATAAGGTTATCACCTTACCACCACAAAGAGATTATGAGCCACGAGTCAAACCACCATCATGGAATGACTCGTATTATTGCAATTATCATCAATGTAAGGGTCATAGAATGAATAATTGTCAAGCTTTGCGAAATCTAGTACAAGATTTAATTGACAATGGCACTATTACAATTGAAGGGCACCATACCAATGACGATCATCAAGCATTCAAAGATCCTTTACCGAATTATCAAAAGGGGGAAACATCAGATGCGAAAGCCAAAAGCATAAATAATGTTGAAGACAATATAATCCATCACATCTATGTTGATGATCAACGGGTTAATGTTATCAAAATCAAGGGAAAACAAGAATTTCAACAGGTTAATGTGACTACGAGAGGACAAGCAAAGGTTGTTTTAAAAGGAAGTTCATCTAAAACAACTATTTCCCCTCCAAGTCAATATAATCTGGTTGATCAATTGAGAAAAACATCAGCTCAAATTTCCATCCTTGAACTTCTCAAAATATCCCCCATACACAAGAATATTTTAGAAGAAGCTCTTGTAAACACAACTGTCGACACTGATTTCGATGTAAAAAAATTTCAAGCCATGGTGGGACATTTGTCTTCCCCCACTTGTCTTTGATTTTCCGAAAAAGATGATGCCTCCATGACACATCCACATAATTCATCGCTCTTTCTTGAAGTCATGATCCATAAACACCGAATTAGACGTGTCTTAATAGATGGAGGAGCTGGTTTAAACATTTGTACTTTAAAGCTAATAAATGCCTTGGGAATATCATAAAATTAAATTGATCCACGAAGGAAAATAACTATCAAGGGATATGATGATGAAGAAAGAGCTTCTAAAGGAATAATAATGCTACCTATCAGAGTGGGACCTGTTGTGAAAAATACTTTTTGTCAGGTTCTAGATCGGGATCTTTCTTATAACATACTCTTGGGTCGTCCATGGATTCATGATATGCAAGTTGTACCATCAACGTATCATCAATGCCTCAAGTTTCCATATGATGGATAAGAAATAACCATACAAGCTGATTACAATAGCACACAAACTTGTTCAAATCTCCGAGCAACTCAAGATGTCTTTGTGCCACATAATAGGGAGGCTCTTGCTCTTTCTTCTTCCAATCTACAAGGACAACTGCAAGAATTGAAAAAGAATCTTGACACTAGGCTAAATTTTAAAGACAAAGGGGTAGGTGAATATTCACTATCTCTTTCTACCTTTCCTCCTTCTCCAAGGTGGCATGGTCAACCAACTTTATCAATTCAAAAGATTGCAACAGCCTCTACATCCCAAGCTTCTGTGCCAATCACAAAGTTTGGCGGAAAATTCATTCAAGCCAATACAACTGAAGAAGAAGCTGAAGATAGGGACATCCTAAGTTGGCTATACAAAGATGAAGATGAATCTCTCTTGCACATTAAGTTACCTACAGAACAATATGGTAAGGGGTACACTATCATGCAGAAAATGGGCTATGAAGGAAATGGTCCTATAGGAAAAAGAAGAGAAGGAATTGTGGAACCAATTCAACCTATTTCAATACATCCAAGTGATAAAACAAGACTTGGATATAGTAAAGATAAAGAAGAATCTACTTCACAGCAAGCACAATCAACTCATGAAGGAGGATCAATTTCAGATAAACCTCATGAATCAGTTTTCCAATTGCAGAATAGTTCAGATACTGATTCTAATGAATATGAATGGGACACCATTTATAATGATGAATTTTGGAGAGACAAACAAGTTGATACCATACACAAATATGCACCTGTTCTTATACAAGGAGAAGGTTCAAGGCCTCCACTTGATTATGTTTTACAAAGCGATCATGACTCAAGTGAGGACGATTCAGATTCTAACGAGATTGATGATCAACAGGAGAATACCATCATAGACCTTGTCTACCATGAAGATGATAGCCACATCATGACTTTGACAATTCAAGAACTTACCCAACCTAATGATCCCATGCCTTTAGTTTATCCAGAACTTATTGATTGGGACAATGATGCACCTATCCACATCCCTACATTTCATGATGATGAGGACATTATAAATTTCCTTTGTTCCTCTAATGAAGAAAACAATTGTTTCATCCAAGAATTTCATACTCATGATTTTGATAAGGAGGGTGTCAAGTCTCTTAGCTGCAAAATAAATGAAATAAAAGATGGATCTATCGGTGAAAACCAAAAAATGGCAGTGATAGATCATAACAAGAGAAAAATAAAGAGCGAATCCGACAGTGAAAACCTCTTTGAGGCACTGAAAGATGAGAAACTTGACACTCTTCCCAATCATTATCATGAAAGATCTTATATTTTGATAGAACCAACATAATCAATCAATATAAGTACAGCAGAGCAGCCAAAAATCTTGCAAATTGCAGCATCATTAACAGTTGAAGAAGTCCTGAAATTCATGGAGTTCTTGAAGGAGAATCAAATCAATTTTTCCTGGTCGTATGCTGATATGCCAGGGTTAGATCCTAATATGATAATGCATCATTTATCTATAAATGCAAGGGCAAAACGTGTAAAGAAAAAATTCAGAAAAATGCATCCACATGTTGCCTTATTGGTCAAAGAGGAATTAAAAAAGATTTTAGATGTTGGATTCATTCGAACTATTGATTATGTTGAATGGATTTCCAATATTGTACATGTTTCAAAGCTAGATGGAAGGATTAGAGTTTGTACAGATTTCAGAGATTTAAACAAAGCTTGTCCCAAAGATGACTTTCCTTTGCCAAACATAGATATGATTGTTGATTTAATTGCTGGCTATGCAATGTATTCATTAATGGATGGATTTTCAGGATACAACCAAATAAAAATTGCACCAGAGGATCAAGATAAAATAGCGTTCACATGCCCTTGGGGTACCTATTGCTGGAATGTAATGACATTTGGGTTAAAGAATGTCGGAGCTACTTATCAAAGAGAAATTACAACCATTTTTCATGACATGATGCATACATTCATGGAAGATTATGTTGATGATCTCCTTGCCAAATCTCACACATGAGAACATCTATAAATCTTGTCAAAAATCTTTACCAGAATGGAGAAGTTCAATTTTCGACTCAATCCAAAGAAGTGTGTCTTCGGCGTTACATCTGGAAAACTCCTAGGATATATTGTTTCAGAAAAGGGTATAGAGGTTGATCCAGAAAAAGTACAAGCTATAATGGACATGCCGCCACCACGAAATATTAGTCAACTTCGATCATTGCAAGAGCGACTACAATCCATTAGAAGATTTATAGCTCAACTGGCAGACAAAAGCTTACCATTTACACATTTATTGCATAAAAATGTCCCATTCAAATGGGAAGACAAATGTGAAGCAGCTTTCAATCAGATCAAGCAATATCTTATGAACCCACCATTTTTAATTCCACCCATTCCAGGAAAGCCACTCATACTCTATATTTCAGCCACAGAAGTGTCCTTGGGAGCATTACTAGCACAAGAAGATTCTACAGGTAAAGAAAGGGCCATATACTATATCAGCAGAACTCTAACAAGTCATGAATTAAACTACACATTCATTGAAAAAGCTTGCCTCGCAGTGGTGTTTGCTTCTCAAAAGTTGCGACACTATATGTTGGCTCATATAGTTAAGCTGATAACAAATATTGATCCACTGAAATGCCTATTAAGCAGAGCTACTTTAACAAGGAGACTTGCAAAATGGGTAATGATCTTAAGTGAGTTTGACATTCACTATGTAGATCGAAAAGCTATTAAAGGACAGGTTATTGCAAATCAGTTGGCTGGAGCACCTTTACAAGAAGAAAATCCAATGCATATTGAGTTTCCTGATGCAGATGTTTTCACAGCAACAATTCAGAAATCATGGACATTGTACTTTGATGGGTCTTATATGCAACAAGGCTCGGGGGCAGGAATTCTCTTTGTCACACCTGAAGGAGATAACATACCAAAATCCTATTGATTGATGTTTCCTTGCAGAAATAACATAGCTGAATATGAGGCATTGCTCATAGGGATAAAGATAGCTTTGGAATGGCGGATTATAGAGTTGCAAGTCTACAGTGATTCACAACTTGTCATTAATCAAATTAATGATGATTATCAAACTAAAGATGATAAGTTGCTACCTTACAAGAACATGGTGGATGCTTTTAAAAAGTATTTTGTGTCAATCAAGTTTTCACAAATTCCAAGGATTGATAATAAAGCTGCAGATGCAATGGCCATAATTGCTTCCTTATTACAACTATCAAAAGATCAAACCAAGCATGAATTCTTGGTGGAACAATTGTTTTTTCCCGCCTATGATAATCCTAAGACCCAAGTCATATGTCATTTAACCGGTTCTGATTCACCTTTATATGGCAAGACTTATATCTATTTGAAAGATAACATCTTACCTTCGGATTTATCCCAAAATCAAAAAAGGAATTTCATATGCCAATCATCCCGTTATACCTTGATCGCCGACATCCTTTACCAACGTGGTCTTGATGGTACACTCCTTAGATGTCTTGAACATGACGAATCTGAAAAAGCCTTACAAGAGGTTCATGGTGGTATTTGTGGGACTCATTCAAGTGGTTTGAATTTAGCCAAGAAACTTGTCAGAATGGGATATTACTGGCCTACCATGGAGAAATATTCTTTTACTTTTGTCAAGAAATATTCTAAATGCCAGATCCATGGGAATCTTATTCATGCACCTACACAGGAACTGCAACCTTTTACTCCGACATGGCCTTTTTCTCAGTGGGGACTAGATCTTGTTGGAAAAATTCATCCTTCATCATCAAATGGGCATAAATTCATTATCACAGCTACGGAATATTTTACAAAATGGATTGAAGTTGTTCCTTTGACGACTGTGACCGGTAAACAAATCTCTTCATTCATCCTGAATTACATCATTTTTAGATATGGAATTCCAAATTCTATCATTACTGATAATGGGAGGCCTTTCAAGAATCAGGATGTAGATGAACTTTGTGAAAGATTTCATATCCAACATAGGTTCTCTACACCTTATTATCCACAAGGTAATGGTCAAGCAGAAGCTTCCAACAAAACAATCTTGAAGATCTTAAAGAAGACAGTAAATGATGTAGGTCATGATTGGCATGTCCAATTAAATCCAGCTTTGTGGGCATACAAAACCAGCATTCACACACCAACAGAAGCTACACCATATGCCTTGGTCTATGGAGCAGAAGCAATCTTACCACTAGAGGTTGAAATACCTTTGCTAAGGGTCTCGCTCAAGGGACTGATAAATGATGAAGACTACAGAGTATCTCGCTTGCAAGGGCTAGAACTGTTAGATGAAAGATGTCAACATGCAGCTGACCATTTGAAGGGTTATCAACAAGTTATGTCTCATAGTTATAATCACAAAGTTAAACCACAGACATTTCAAGTAGGTGACTTAGTCTTGAGATAAAATCCACGTAATCAGCAAGATAGAGAAAAGAAAGGGAAATTTGAACCTAACTGGCTTGGTCCATTTGTCATCATTGCAACATACGGTTCTGGTGCATATCAGTTATCCACGTTAGAAGGGGACCTGTTTGAAGAGCCGATCAATAGCATTCATTTGAAGAAATTCTATGTTTAAATCAGAAAAAGTCCTAAAAAAATCCAAAAAAAATCATAAAAAGTCTTGAAAAAATCATAAACATTAGAAAAATCCTGAAAAAGTGCAATAAAAACACGTGGTGAAAACCTGGCAAACAGGTGCTACTTGTAATCAAAATAGGCTCCTCTATCTATTAGCTTATGTCTTGCATTCACTTTAGATATCATTCATTCATATCTATCATCTGTACATATCTTTCATATCCACATCATATGGCAGGTATCCTTGTGTTTCATCATGGCTTGATGAAATTTGTACATATCCATACTCCTTAGGTTGTGTTTACACTGGGGGAAAAATGCAGAAACATAGACTAAACAAGAGAGGGGCAACGAGATTTTAGAACATCACAAACGGACAACTGACGGTTTGCCAAAACACAACATACATTGATGCATCAAGTCAACCACAACATCAAAACAATCACTCAATGCCAATGAAATCAAACAACATGGTCAAAACAATGTTAATCAAAACACAAACATCAATGTCGATAACCAAGTTGGATGATCTTAATCTGAATAATGTTTGGAATACTTTAGGAAAAATTTGAATGGTTGTTTGATTTTATATCATATCTCTGGAGCAATTCAATGATGTATTGAACTAGAAAAGCAAGGAAGGAGTATGATTTTTCTTTGTCTGTTGTTTGCGAGGAAATCATTAGTACTATGCAAATTGGTCATGAGACATGCTCTACTACGTATCATTGATGACATTTCAGAATTTGCATGGGAAATTGGTTAACTCTTGTCTATTTATGCAAGCAATACTCAGGTCATCTCGGTTCAATTATACCTAGATGCTTGTATTAACTTGCTATATCAAAAATCATGAAAGTAATACTCAGGTCATCACTCGTGCTAACATACCCTTTGATGCTTGTATTAACTTTCAACATTTCAATGCTCTATGATGATACAAAAAGCACAAATAAGTTCTCCAAATGGCAATATTGTATGAATATCCTGCATGGTTAGTATAGATTGCATTCATGTTAGAATCTGCATTTTGCATTTTTAGATTTCCCAAAAAGCTGGCAAAGTATCAAATGGTTCATATCTTTTCGCATACATGACTAAGTATATTTTGACATTCACAAAAACATCATTTCATACATCATTTCATACATATTTCCATCATAAAATCATAAAATCGAAAGCGTACATCATAATCAAAACATTTATAAGCATTCATAAATTATATCATCCATCATATTTATATAATCATTCATCAATAGATTTCATTCATCTTATAAATCATGCATATATATACATCATAAGCATAAAATTAAGAAACCATCATATCATAACACATCATGCATATAGAAAATAGACGTATTTATCTCATCATAAATCATCGCTGCATTTCATATATCTCAAAAATGAATGTCAAAATGTACAAGGATGTCAACTACACATGATATAACATCATAAAAAATGAGATCATCTCAGGGTGTATACAAATGTCTCAAAAGAGTATCACTAAAACATCATGAACAATGCACTAGGCAGTGCTATCCTCTAATGGTGCTGGTCTGGGACCTATACCACTTGCACCTGATGGACCTGCTCCACCTATCCCTGATGGCCCTCCTGGAGGTAATGGCTGTGTCACACCCCTACTGGTAGTCCGAGAGTGACTATGAGTAGACCATGACTGTGTATAACTCTCCCTTCGCTCAGGTGGAACAACATCATGATATCTGGTCCTGTAAAACTTGGCCTCCCGAGTGGCTCTAGTCACCTCTCTCATCATATCACTAGGTAGGGTGCTAGTTGCTACTCTCTGTAGACTATCCGCCAAAGCAATGGCCTGCTCACCTCGCTGTCTAGTTGTATCCCTCTCAGTAGTAACTGAAGTCAATTGTCCCTAAAGCTGTGTAATAAGGGTCTATTCCTGTGCTAGCTGACTCTGTAAGCTCTGCACTGTACTCTGTAGAGAGGATATCTGACCTGACACCACTGGATCTATTGAAGGTGATGGATCCGTATGTCTCATCTGTGGTCCACCTCTGCCACCTCTACCACCTCTCCTGCCACCTCTCCTGCCACCTCTATCACCACCCCTACCACCACCACCCCTTCCTCCACCCTCCTCCTCATCATCATCTCCCTCTAAATCATCATCACTATCTCCAATCTCATCATCATCCCCTCCCTCTGAATCGTCACCCTCTGAAGTTGAATCTCTCTATTGTCGTCTCTATACAACAACAGGTGCAATAGGCTCATCAGGATCAAACATACGTGGTGCAGGATGCTCTAACACATACTGGCTATACTCTGGTGTCGTCCCTGCATCAAGGACATCAACTCGGTAATCCCACATCACCACTCCTAAACTGGTGAACTCTGCCACTACTGCCTCATAGGAAATCCGTGGACCCCATACTGCAAGCTCTGGCTGTCGCCGTGCATAAATGGCAGAACCCATAGGCATACCCTGAATCTGACCAAATTGCCGACATACTCATCCAGAAAGAAATCTCTCAATAATCCACGGAGTACGCCCAATAAGATATTTGGATGTACAAACATAGGGCATCTCCCTCGCATCCTCTGGCCATGCCTCACACTCTAAATATGGTAGCCAGCATACTGTATCAAGACCATCTAAGAGACGCTGCCAATGATCTAGTTTTCCCAGTCTCGGCTGAGCAATAATATCAGTATATCTCCATCTATATGATCGACCAGCTGACCGTTGTCCTCGAGTCAATGGTCGCATGACAGCAAAGTGCTCCCATGCCCATATCTGTAATAACGAGCAACCGATAGCAAAACTCCCACCTCTACCATATAAAATATGATGTAACTCATCATACAAATGCGCAAGCATACATGTCCCCCACGCAAACCGTGTACCCTGCATCACCATACTCTCCAACACACGACCCCACCCGACTGCGAACCCCTTCGACCTATGGTCGGGGCACAAAACACCTCCAATGAAACCTGCAAGTATGGACGGTAAAGGTGGATATGTATCTGTCATCTCGCCCCATGGGATGAAGTATCCAGTAATATGATCATCTCTGAAAATCCTCCTCAAAGCATTAGTGCCTCCAACCTCTCGGCTATCAAAGACCATTATCTCTCCCATCACTGGGATCCTCAAAATATGATATATGTCCTCAGGGGTCATTGTAATCTCTCTGGTTGGTAAATGAAATGTGTTCGTATCACTATGCCACTGCTCTGCAAGTGCTGTCAATAGAGCTCTGTTGAGGCGCACCTCAGGCATGTCAAGTAACGAACTCAATCCACATGCCTCAACCACATCCCGATCTGACTGTAACAGATGTGGAATCAATGTCCATGTACTCGGGAATGTCTCCCGTGACTGCAAAATGCTCAGTCTCTCCTGTTGACACATCAACATGGCAAAGCAAAGTCAATATCAAATCATCATGACTTATCAATCAAATCTGCATATCAATCAAACTATTTGTTTTTCATCATCATGGAAAGCGAATAAGCAAAATCATGTTTATTTTTAAACTTTAGAAATGAACATATCAATCAAACTATTTGTTTTTCATTTTCATGAAGGCAGATAATCATAAATCACGTTTATTTTTAACAACCTTAGAGGCAAACAAATCAATCAAACTATTTGTTTTTCATCATCATGGAAAGCAGATAATCATAAATCACGTTTGTTTTTAACAACTTTTAAAACAAATTTATCAGCTATTATTTGTTTTCCAACAACTTTGGGAACAAATTTATCACTCACAACAACATTCAATTAAGGGCGCTACAGAAATTCTCATAGGCGCTACAAGATTATGGGCGCTACAGAACTAATTAAGGGCGCTATGGAATTCATCATGGGCGCTACAGAAACAAATGTGCTATGAAAAACATTAAGGGCGCTACAAAAGTTATCAAATGCGCTACAGAAACAAATGCGCTACAGAAATTGTCATGGGCGCTATGGAAACTCTTAAGG